>QUSF01000018.1:11646336-11682642 GCA_003676055.1 Chloebia gouldiae | reverse complement strand
TTATCAAGAAAGGAGCACAAGGTCTCCTGGCCCATTTGTTTACATCACTAACAACAAATTAAATGCTTTATAGGTCAGTCATCCCATTAGGTCTCTTTAGGGAAGCTGTTCTCATATAAAGCATGCCATAACCTATTTGCATAATGATTCTATCTTAACTGTGCCTTCTGCTCTTTTATGGTGTGTTGTTTATCCTAGTGCAGGGCTGATATAGTGGAACTGCAAAGAAAGTAAAAGCTGCTATTTCTGGCAGACAAAACACTGCACCATCCAGATGTATTATGCAGGACAGTACCCAAACTCCAAATATGATTTAACACACAGAGACATTATTCTGCCCTCATTGCAGTGGCTTAATTGTTTGAATTATATATACACTGTTACCATCATTGTTTTTCTAAGATTATCCACACAAAAGCAGTTCCAGCCAGTGTGGGGAAGCTTGTGAAAGAAAACACAAGGTTGCTGAAGACACTGCTAATGGTCTGGGCTTCTTGGAAAAAGCAAACCTCATTCCTAAGGGAAAAAAACACTTCTGAGAAATGCTCATCTCTGAATCACACTGAGACAAACATTCCTTCAAAATTTTGAGGGAAAGAAATGTAATAAAAGGAGTCTTGATTTCTGGCTTTGGATTATAGTCCAGTTGACTATAGACAAGATTGGCTTTGTCTCCATGGGCAGAAAATGAATAGCTAAAAATCTTGGTATGGAGTTGGAAAGCTCTGGTTTTTTGGGTATTTTAAAATTTTTTGACTATACTGTTTTCAAAATGTAGGGAAGAAATACAAACAATTCTATTAGCAGCATTTGAACTCACAGCAGTCTCAATTTACTTGATTTGCTGTTTTTCTAAAGCTTCTTTTCCTGAAACCTGATTTTATCCCTCTGGTTTTGTACATCCTCAGAAAATGCATGGAGAGTCTGAAAGTGCCAAGTGTCTTTGTTTCACTGTCTGAACAGGACTTCTTGGATCTCAACAATATCAGTGGCAGGGGAAGGCACTGGAGGCCTATTTTGCAGGCTGCAGGAGGAATTGCTGTGATAAAGCCATGGGATCAAAAGCCCTCAGGGACACAAACATCAGCTCCTTGCAGTTTGCCTTCTTTAACCAATTAACTGCAGAGTCAGTCAATTGTCAGCTCCTACTCAGGGCCAGGGATTCGAGAGCAGGGCTGAACCTCAGCTGTCAGCAGCAGATAGCCATGAGACAGGTTTATTTATCATCAAGGCACTCACCCTTTGTAGCAGGCTGTCCTAACAAGCTCTCACACTGCTATGGACTGCCCTGCAGCATAACTTCCATTTCAGTTTGCACTCATGTTCAAGCCTTTTAAGTATCTGACTAATTCCTGAGAAAGTGCTGCCTTGCTGTTTGGGAGCTCAAGGAGAGCGGTGGAGTTTTCAAAAAGACCAGGTACTCAGGAGTTCACAGCAGTTTCAAAAGTAGATACAAGATAAAAACTATTTACAGCCAGCTTTATCCTGGAGAAGACTCTGATTGCTGAGAGGATATTAATTCTTCTTTGTGCATCATATTGTGGTTAGCCCTTCTGCTCTTGTGCTGATGCAATGGAATTTAGAAGAAAGGCAGTTTTAAACGCTATTCTGGCATATGCTGCAAAATTTTCTCTCAAGTATCTTGGCCCTCCAGTTGGTAGCACTGAGATGTCACTTTTTGTCACCCTGCCCTGGATTCTGTGCCAGGACCAGCGCTGATCACATGATTAAACTGATCCCGATGGTTTCACTAATGAAATCTCTGGAGTTTGTTCCTTGGGGAAGTCTCTCCCTGGATATGAATCCCTCCTGCTGCTGGCTTGAAGCCTTGTTTCTCTTTTCCAGACCTTGAGAGCATGTTGTCCACACTACAGCCAAGCACAAGCTCGTATCAATTCCAGTTGGAAAACTCCAAGACTGGATGCAGAAGTCCCAGACAGAGCCAATGTCTCTGTTGCTGTTAGCCAAAACACAGATCTATATATATTTTGCCTGAGAAGTAGCAGGATTTCAATTTGTCTCTGTACAAAACTCTGGAAGTTGAGAATTACATTTTACACTTTGCTTTAATGAATTATTTCCTTCCAACGAAATGTGTATTTCTCAGCAGGAGTATGACACTAAATGTCATGAAAATGAATTAAGCAATTTCCTCCAGAGATGGGAAATAACTTCCTTCTGCTACTAAGGAATTTCAAGGAACATCCTCTGGTGGACCTCAGCAAATTAAAAAGATCACATCTGCTGCTCTGGTGTCTCAGACCTTCTTCCTCTCAACATCTATTTTGTATTTACTTTTCCTTCTCAGAGCATGCAGATGTTTGCTATAATTTTAGCTTTGAACGGAAATAAATCACGACTCTTTGCAGAATTAAAGACTTGATCTGTGGACGAGGTTAGTGAATATATCCAAGGTGAAATGAGTGGGGATTCAATCTCCTGTAGACAGTGAACTTTGCTTCAAGCACATCAAAATTAGGCTTTCCTTACTTCTTTATCTTGGCATTCCTGAAATAGGTCTTGTGGGTTTATAGATACCTCCCTGCTGTGGTCCAAACTGTTAAGTAATGGAAGGAGAGTCTCACTTGCTTTTAAAAGTCTCCAGAGATGGAAAGTCCTGCAACCTGTAACCCTTCCATCTGCCAGGACTGAGCTAGGCATTGTCTTCCCAATTTTCTCTAGAATTCCAGAACATGGCCCATTGTGTTCTGTTTTCCTGGGTGCTGCTGAGGGTCCAGATGTTTAAATAATTTCAGAAATTTATAAGTTCTAGGGCATCCTCAGTGCTACATTTGATCCATTTTCTGTCAGGGGATTTCATATGGGATTCTTTATGAAATAAAATTGAGGAAAATGGGGAGGGTCTCACCGGACCAGGAAATAAATTTGTATTTATTAGACTGCCATGTTTTATCACAACCCTGCCCCAAAAAGCCTTAAGCTTCTGATGCAACATTTTCACTCTGCACATCATTGAATGTTGTGGAGAAAATTCTCATTTTATTCTGACAAATTATGAACAGTGAGGGAAGAGTTCTCTTTGTGTTCACCTACAAGATAGATGGGAAATATCAAAGAGAAAATATTACGAAGTCAATTAAAAGCATAGTTTCAAAAAAAATCTCTTTTACTTACCCAATATCTAATTGTTCAGCATTCTCTTATCTTCCCTAAATCCAGCATCCTTTATGCCACTGAATTGTTGCATATTTATTGAACTACTTTTGATTTTATTTTTTTTCTGTATGAGTTCTCATACATAAAACAATTGATTTTACTGCCGTAAGAAAAAAGGGCAAAAGAGGAAGACAAATTTGCATATAAAGCACAGTCTGGGGCACATTCTGCTGGATTATGTGTCTTCAAAGGCTTTCTCTGGAAGTATATTACAAACAAGATTTCTTCCAAGTTAGAGTGATCCAAAGCACTATGTACATAAATTTTCTACGGCAAATTTAAAATGAGAGATGCTGGCTGAAGATGTATTTTATCTACAATAATATTTTAGAGAATTATTATTGAAAAATCATATCAGGATTGGTATAAACAGCCAATAGGTTTAAATTTTTTTTGTCTAGCAATTAATTATTTCCAGAACATCTCTGTAACAGTACAGGATGCCAAACAAAGTTTGTGCATGAGGTGCCAGTATAGAATTATGTCCAAATATTTGAATTTACTGAATTTGAAGCCAGAAATTTGTGTTGACACCTTAAAAGTTTGTTACATTACGGCTGATACTACAAAAAGAACATTCTGCCAGGTTTTGATTCATTGTTATTAACACTTAGCACTCAAAGCAGCACATAAAAACACCAGGCCAAATGTTCCAGATTCTCAACATTTTCCTCTGTTGATATCAGCAATGTCTTCCCAGTTTTAACACACTTCATTAATGAACACCCCATGCCAGATGTGTCCCTGTTTAAATGCCTAAAAATAACTCTTAAGTTGTTCCCTGGCAAATGCTAAGCTGACATAAAGATGAGCTTATGGCAATAATTATATGGCTGCCTTTAAGGTTTATGTTGCATTTGCAATTGAACACAAAATTTGGGATTTTTACACTGAGAATGGTCTTGAGGCTACTACTTAGGAATGGGAGAGAAAAGTTGCAATAGAAAGAGGAAGACGTATAATTAATTTTGTCTAAGAGTTATACTTAAAGCAGTGAACAGACGGACAGTTTTTAAATCTGAAAATCCTATCACTTGCCAGCTGTAGCATGTCACATACAACATGTCTCCCTCAAACACAGAAAAATTCAACTTGAAATGTTGGCTGGTACCAGGAATATTTTGCCAGTTCTTTTACTGTTACAGAAAGAGTAATTGCTGTTTCTCACAAAATAATATGTAGGATGAGGGAGAAGCTGATATTTAATATTTTAGTCAGAGGAAGAGAGAGAAATATGACAAAGATTAAAATAAAACCTTACAGAAACTTTGTCCTGATGATTCGTTTAACACAGGAAAAATCTCACTTATTTTGGTGCACATTTATATATTATACATTCATCCCTGGACGTGTTCCAGGCCAGCAATTCTGTGATTTAACCACTTCTGGCCTCTTGAAGTCTGTTTTCTCCATGTGCCTTTCCACCTGTGGATGGCATGCACAGAGACCAACTGAGGAATGACAGTTTGTGTTTGGTTATGCCTTCATCACTCCTCAGAGAAAATATGGCCTTGTTAACATCTTGTTGTAAGTAAAATAGTAATAACCTCCATTCTACTGGCTGTGAACTTTAGGCTTTTCTATTTTTACAGTATTTATTTTGGGAGTAATTTTTGTGATTAATTAAAGTGTTCCAGGGTGAACACCCAAAGAGTAAGTGGCACCATTAACTGCTTTAAAATATCTGAAAGGGGACTAGAAGATGTAGAAATGACTAAAATATAAGATGGGTTTAGATTGACCTGTTTTTTTCCACTTCTATCCCAAATATTTTAGGATATCTTGTCTAGGTAGAGCAATGATCCCCTTTCTGTGGCTATAACCTTCACACAAGAAATTTTCTGAAAAGTACCAGTAGAAGCATTAAAACCTTATCTAATACTTATATAATAGATAAGACACTAGAAATTAAATGCTTACACAAGTCACTTTCTTTTCTCAATTCCAATGCCTAAACTTCAATAAAAAGCAAATAAAATAGGATTAGACGTAGGAACACTTTTGAAAATCAATTTGTTGCATTTTTTTTCAGCTCAAAATTGTTGGTCAAGGTCTAAAAGATTACTTCAAGAGGGAGAACCCAACTTAGGTTTAAAGCCGAGAGAAAATTTTAGCATGTGCAGAGAGTCTGGCTGTGTTGATGCTTATTTCCACTCTTCATAACCCTTTCTTTGTGGCCAATGAGGTATAATTGGAGTATATTCAATCCTTAAAAAGATTTGGGATGGAAATATAATTCTGAATGCCATCTTGTGACACTAACACCAATGGTGGTAGTGGTTACATGGAGTTACTTCTTACAGCCTATAATTCATTTCAATGTAAGTTTTTCAAGTTATTTTATGTGTCTGTTGCCCAAAAACTCTCCTTGCACATGCTTCCTATTAACTTCCATAGAAGAGAAGGTCAATCCATTTCTTCATTCTCTGAAGAAAATATTACTGTAAGTGCCAAAGATTCCTTGTTGAATAATTGTAAAGATTTATTATGACAAGCATAGTTGTAGAGATAATCCAGGCTGTTGTCTCTTTGTAATAAGAATGAGAAAACAAGTGTTTAAAAAAAAATTCTCTCCATGTCTTTCATTAGATAAGAAAATGTGAAGAAACATCTGGAGCTGAGTGTGAATTTGAAGGTACAACCTGAAAATTCCCCTGTTGGCTCATTACACCCATTATCTGTTTTCATTTGCTGCCCTTTCTCAGCTGCAACATCCACTATTTCCTTCTGGGTCGCTGTTATTCTCTGCTTCATTGGCTGCTAATGAGTTGAGATACAGAACAGCAAGTCTTTTTTTTTCTTTATTCTTTCCCAACGTTTACTGAGGAGCTGGAGGCCTGGTTCATTTATTTATTTCTATTCCTTCATTATTTGAGGGGGAGAACCAGAGAGGGGAAGATGGAAAACATCCAGCTCAACACTCATGGGTTTGACTGTGCTTCTAGGAGAAATTTTTGGTGGCGATGAAAATTACCTCCATTCTTTTAAATCTTAAAATCTACTTGCTTCTCCCTCCAATGAATCTTTTTTATACAGAGCTGTATTATATACGGTCTCATGATTTCAGGATGATAATGAAGGTAAATGGAACTGTTCACTTCCAATTCCTATTCTGATCTTGATTAGTATGGAGAATAATGATTCACAACTTCTCTACATGCCCATTTCCAGACTGGCATTTTAGTTATTCATAAAAAAAGGTATTTGGGAGAGGATTCTATATGAGTGTAAGTCTTAATGTTCTGGTGGTTTGGATTTTATTCTTTGCTCTTCAGGTTTTTTTACATTTTTTTCTCTTCACAATTTGCTTCTCAAGGCAGACAATAAGGAATAAAGCAATTTTGAAGTCGGTCTCATCTTCTACTCTCTCCAAAATGAAAATCTCAATTAGGAAATAAATTTTTACTAAGTTGATTGGACTCTTTCTGCAGTTCAGTAGGTTCAGAGGATTCTTTAACTACAAGCCTTGGTAATTCCCACCAACGACAAAACCAGTAATGTGTAAATATAATTATTCTTTTAAAACTATATAATTATATGATTGACCCTTCAAATAATCTGTAATTAACAGTGACAGTTCCAGGTTGGCATTGCAATTTGTGAAGTGTGTTTAAAGGTGTCCCTTGCTGCAGGAACACCAGGTTATGAACCACGTCAGCCTTCCGAAAATCATCAGCCAAACGGACTCCTGTGAATACCTTCATTCTCTTCACGTGGTTTTGGAAACACTTGCAAATTTCTCCTCAGGTAAATAATTTATGGGCACATTTTTCCCTTCAATCCTTAAACTTCATAATAGGATGAAATGATTTCTGAAACTCGGGTTTTCTCATGAAGGTTAATATTTATTACTTTGTATTCCCTGCGTAGGAAGTGATGACATGTACATCCTCTTGGGATTATTTATCCACGTATTTTAATTTATATTTTGCTTTCCAGTAGTTGTGCATACATGTAAATGTAAACTCAAACGTTGAAGGTGTTATATAATAGCATAAAACAACAATTTCTGAGTCTGAGTATGTTTTACTCCAAGCTTTTGGCAACTCCCAGTGCTACATGCAAATATATTTATGCAAATCTCTCTCTCATCAAGCCTAGGAACCCAGCTCTGTATTGAGAGAGAATCTGTGATGTAAAATTCACCTTTGGGTAGAAAAATATCATTTCTATTTACACCTGAAATTGGTCTTTTTTAATAGGTTTTACAGCCAATGAAGTACTGTACTGTGTTTATGTCTTTTATAAAAATAATGTGGACTTGTTCAAGGCATGACAGCCTTGGGCTAAACTTTGCAACACTTGGTCACAATGAGATCTCTCTTCTCCCTTTCTGCTCTCCCTTCTTTTGAGGTGCATTAAAAAAAAAAAAAATACAAGTACAATGTTGCAGCAGAACCCAGATGGCAAAGGAGCAGAACTTGGACTTGGAGAGGAACTTTGGGAAACTTCTTCTTCCCCAGGTAGTAGAAAAATTTCTTTCATGAAAGACAAAAGAAATGAGGCAGAGAAGTCACTAACTAGAACAGATTTGCCAGAGGTGGGAAATTGAGTTAAAATAAATTGAATAAAATCTGAACATGAATATTAAGAAATGGGAAATTGTTATCGTGGTATCTGCTTAATTTACAGACTGGGGTGTAGATGTGCAGCAGATCAGAAAAGGAGTTGTCTGGAAAAAATATGAAAGGCCAGGCTCAATAAAATATTTCAGAGGTAAAGTTTGAAATAATCATATTAAACCAAGTTGAAATGGCTTTAAATCTCCAAATAAAATGTATTTGCATAAAAATATGAGGAATAGTGTGCCGTGTTTCCATGGGCTTATCTAAATCTAACATATGTAAGCCCAGTTTAGAACCGTGTGCTTTTGACATCTGCACTTTTTATCTCTCATCAGATTACTGGGAGTGCAAATAAATAAATCCATGTGCTTCTCAGAATAAAAGAATCAGGGAATTCAAAGATCACTGATTTGCCATTAATTCCTAATGACTCCACAGAGTGCAGTGCAGGATTTATCAGAGACGTGCCCTGCACTGGTGGTGAGCTCTGGATGCCTCACAGAGAAGAAAAACAATGAAAATAATTGCCTTGGGGAAATTATTCCTTTACTCTCTGCTTCCTTTTAAAGGACTATGCACAAAGCTATTTACTCAATAATAGTGGAACACTGTTTGGAATGTTCTGATGTTCCTATGAAAATTAGAATGTTAAATAAGGGGAAGGGAAAAAAAATCATTATTTGCCTTCCTTTAAGTAGAATTTATATTTCATTTTACTTTAATTCTGCCAGTTGTAATTTGTAATCAGCCTGTGGCTGTGCTGACAGGTCATGGCTGGATGCTTCCTCCAGAGCACTGAGAACAAATGTGGGACATGTCACAGCTAAAACAATAAAAATCCTCTCTAGATCAGCCTGAGACAACTTTCAGAAATATCTAAAAGAAACTCATTACTCATTACCCAACAACAGACAGCACTGAGCTTAAAACATTATAGTTGAATATTAAAACCTAACAGAATTTCAATAATACAATGTGATAATTTTCCATCCCATTGCCATCAATTTTCCTTTATTTAATAAACAGTGCTACATTTCTGGCTTGTGTTTAGGATTTATGAGCTGGCTGTTTTTTTCTAAGAGGTCATCTAACAAATTTTGACACAGCTTTTTGATGCCTGCTGGTGAGAATGAAGATTAAAGTGGATTTACATGAAAAATGTAATTTGAATCTCTGCACTACAGTACATGTATGGAAATAGCTACAAATGTCTTTGACTGTCCATAAATATGAAGTGAAATTGAGGTGAATTTTTGTGAAATTTTTGAAAAGGTCCATTCAGTATCCATTATTTTTGTAGAAAAGGTTCTAAAAAAGAAGGAATGAGCCTCATAAACTGTTTGGAAAGAGGAGGGTGCATCAAAAACTTGTGAGGATTATTAAAGCCATTGTGGTTAATTGTTTAGTGGGAACATGAGTGGAAGAAAGCCATTCAAGGGAGGGATGATTGCCACAGAAGAAAAGCACAGGGGTTTAGGGATTCCCTCAGCTCATCTGTGTCTCACTCTCCCATTTTTTGGCTGAGATTGGCACCAGAATCCCACCCAAATCCGTTTAAAAGGTGGAAATGGAGGGAGAAGGAGCTAAGGAAGGTGTTTGGGCTGTTAGCAAGCGCCAGGAGATGCAGGTGAGAGGAGGGGATTTGTTTCATGGTGTTCAAAGCAGCACAGATCTGTGCTTAGATGGGAGAGCCTCACTTCTGCTTCTGCCCTGGGTGAGAGAGGGAACACACAGAGCTCTCTGCTACCACGGAAATTTAATTTAGAAAGCCCCTCTCAGTCTGAAAGGCAAAGTTTTTGCATTAAGTTCCTTGCCTTCTCCAGTTCTGGGTCTGTGGCCATGAGAGATAAATCAACCCGTGAGATTGGCTCCACTGTCATGGTTCTGCTTATGGAGATAAAAATTAAAAGTCCAATTAAACAGAGCCAGGAGGCAGGAAAGAAGTGAAATAATTATCTTAGACTTCCTGTGCTTTCTAAGTGAAATAAAAGAATGCACTGAGATTATCAATAATCTACCTAAAATCAGTATATTAACAAAAGGAAGGAGATATGACCCCTTAGAAAGCAAACTCACAGGAAAAAAAAAATACCCAAAGGCATTAATGATAAGTTTTTCTTCAGGAGAAAAAGGAGCAGTTTAACTTCTCTGCACATTATTTTATCTCTCAGTCAAAGAACAGGTAATTAAATCAGTGTCTTCCACTCAGTTCAGATTTCCTTCAGCAATGTGTATTAGGGTGTTAAAAACAGTACTTTGTCTTGTCTCACTTGGCAACTGAGAAGATAGTTTCAAATAGATAGTTTCAAACTTGAAGAATAATGGAATATAAAACTCTGAAGAAAAAATATAAATACATTTCAACCTGGCTTACCAGTGTGTTTGGAAACTTTCATTTCAATGGAAAATATATGAAGAGAGGGCTGCAGATAATAATAAATTTAATACATTATAAATATAATAGAAGTCAAAAAAAGAAATATATTTTTCCCAATCATAGAATCACTGCAGGTAACTTCTTTAAATCTGATTGTATATTTTTAAAAAATTAATTGTATTTGATTTTTTGTGTGGTCAAAGAAAATTTCATAACTTTTATCTCCCTGGCTACGTATAAAACAACTTTCTTCAAAAACATGTTTGCCTTAATTTTAAAGCTTCCCTGACTTTCTTGAATGCTATTCATATCTGCTAGGCTTACCTAGATAAATCAAATAAATAAGAATTCTATTTCCTTTTCAGATAAACTTGCTTTTGAATAGAAGTAGTTTTCATGGTTTTTATGTGTAAGTCTTCTGAAATTCTCTCATCTTAACTAGATCTTTGCAATGATTGCTTGTATACAGACAAGAGGATATTTAAAACCCATTCAGACCGTTCTGAAGTAAACTTTTATAATTTAATGTATTTTAGCAACACTGCATTTTGCAACATGGTAGAAAAAGGCAACAGGGATGCAGATAAAAGCTCAGACATTAAAGATAAGAAACTACCATAGCTTAATATTGATTAAATATAGATTAAACATTGGAGAAGTTTAATATTTTTAGAGTTTTTGTCTTTGTATTTAAAGTAAATTAATTTTCACTTGGAAAACTATTTATTTCCTAGTTGGCTGCTCATTACCTAACTTCCTTGTAAGAAACAAAACTTTTTTTCATGTTATTCTGTAAAAAATTTCAACCAAATAATTTCTTCTGTAATAAGTTCACTTCTGTATTCAGAATCAGTTTTCTCCTGTGGAGCTTTTTGGTTTGGTTTCCCCCAAAAGCCACAAAAGGCTGAAAGTTTCTTCTTTTATTCCAAAAAAGGTTGTGGTTCATTTGTTTAAAATGTCAACAGTCCAAACTAGCAAATGAGTTTAAGCTCCTAAAAATGCAGGATTACTTAAAAGCAGGTGGCCTTAGAGAAAGGTTTGGATGGTCTTTTGGAAGCTCAATCTCTTGAAGTTTTTTATTTTAAAAAGTCATTTTACATTCATTCAGCTTCAGTGAACTTCATTTGTTTATTTGTTCTTGGTTTTGCCAGTTAAATCTATGGTCTGTGAGCTTTAAAATACTTATGGAAAAAACTCTAATTTTGTTTTTCCACGTTTTATCACTCTGTGTTTTATTATCTCTGGACCTCAACATTGTCACCTCCGTGTCACTTAAAGGCTTCCAGTGAGTCCCAGGTCAGGTTCTGGACCCAGTCCTGGATCTTTCTGCTTCCCTGGAGTTGTCATCATGAGGCTCGTTTGAATTCTCACAGATCTGCTCACTGTTAATTAACTCTGAAATTCAGAGCACTGAAGCCTTTTATTTTCATATGCAGAAGGGAACGCTCTCATCACTATTTATCCTGGAAAATGAACAACTCTGAAAAGAGAGCCTAAGCAGCCAAAAATAATCTAAATAAAATATGCATTGAGTCAGGAGAGGGAAGAAAATCAATAGAGTTCTTATAAAATCTGCTAGCCCAAGGGCATCAGTGACTTGCAGTGTAAGCCAACGTATTAAGTGCTTTGTTTTGACAATTTAGTTATAAATAAATTTCTATTTTCTCATCCCTAGTGAAAGAGAGCTAAAAACTCCAGCATGTGGATCTCCCCTTTAACCTCTGCCTGTTGTAGAGGTGCAAACCTGGGGCTGTTTCATGAATGCCTTCTTTCAGCATCTCTGATTTCCTGCAAACATGAAGAAACTTCTATGCAGGTGACATCAAAGTTATGGTAAATTGAGGTATAAGAAATAGAAGAGAAAATAATTAAAAATCAAATATAGTTTGTTCCAAAAAATGGCACCAACAGATTTTGCACTTGAAATCAAGATTTCAAGCCTGAAGTGAGCTGTTTTATAACCACTAAAGTATGTATTCCTAGTTAGCATACAGAAATGTGGTTAAAAACCACGGATTAAATTGTGTTTTTAGAGCAATTAATTCAGTGTTTGTGTCTACAAAAAGATGTGAATTTGATGGGTTTTCATCAAGCTCTAGGAAGCACTTTTTTTTCAAGAAAAGTTAGTTATGCCTTTCAAATCAGGAAATTTTTTTCTGTCTTTTGGTCCCATTTATCTGTTTGTCAGCCATCGTTTCCAAACTATAAAACACAGTTTTAGAAAGGAAGGAAATGATGTTTGCTCATATTTGCAGACAATTTTCAAAGCAGCCACAGCTTCAGCTTTTCATATGGAGTGGATGTACTTCAGTGGAATAAAACAGCAAATAGCCATAAAAAAAATAAATAAAAGCTATAAAAGCAAATAGCCCACACAATCAAATAGGAAGTGGGTCTGGCAGTGTTCTTGTGTTGATGGCTTTTGGATAGCTCTGTTTGATTAACCAGCCTCTGCCTTCAGTGGGGCAAAGCAGAGCCACAGAGCAGTTTGGGCTGAAGGGACCTCGAAGCCCACCCAGTGCCACCCCAGCCATGGCAGGGACACCTTCCACTGTCCCAGGCTGCTCCAAGCCCTGTCCAAGCCCACCCTGGGCACTGCAGGGATCCAGGGGCAGCCCCAGCTGCTCTGGGCTGGCAGCAGCACCCTGAGCTTGGCCTCCTCCAGCTCCACCAGCTCTGCCCAGTCCCACCTCTGCAGCTGGTCCAGGTCCCTCTGGATCCATCCCTTCCCTCCAGTGTGCCCACCCCACCCAGCCTGGGGCTGCTGCTGAGGGCTCCACACCACTGTCCCTATCCCCAGTGGGTCCTGTCCCTGTCCCCAGTAGCTCCACACCACTGTCCCTGTCCCCAGTGGCTCCATCCCCCTTGTCCCTGTCCCCAATGGCTCCACCCCACTGTCCCTGTCCCCAGTGGGTCCTGTCCCTGTCCCCAGTGGCTCCACACCACTGTCCCTGTCACAAAAAGAGATGTTAAATGTGCCTTTACGTGTGTCTCGTTGTGCCTTCAGCACAAATAGCTCATCGCAGACAGTCTGACTCGGTGATCAGGGTATCAGAAATCCTTTAATTGAACATTAATTTACTGTGTCAGCCTGTCAGCGTCATCTGTGTCAGCACCAACACCTCCCGAGGTTTGCCAGCAGCAGTGGTTTGCTGTGCTCATTTACCTCAGCCTTCATCTCACTGAGGAAAAGTTTAGAAACAGTGGCTTGTTTTGCCATGTCTTGGTTCTACCGATAAAGTAATTAATAAAGTCCAGGTTATCTCAGAATTTCATGATTGAAGACAGTTGGGCCTTCTTGTGTCAAATCCATTTTTACTAATTTCACAGTTATGCCCTTTGTTTTCATGAATATATAAATGTACAAATAGATCTAAAGTAACTATATTAACTAAAGTAACTATAATATTATATATAGATATATAAATTTGTATATTTTCTTTCTTTACACATTTATGAAGTTTATTGATACTAGAAGTACCCAGGAGTAGCCACTCCTCAGTAACTGTGCTGTGATGCCACACTGCAATTCAGAGGTTTTCCTCTGACTCAAAACTTCTATGTTAATACAATTCCTTTGGAAGTTTCAATCTAGGGAAAAGCATCTCTGAAGTTGTAACTGCATCCCTCATTTTAACCTTTCCTGGGAAATGTCTTTTTTGCTTGCATTCATTCTGGTTTTTAGAGGAGCTCCAGAGTTCTTTGGGGCGATGCACAGGTAGGAGGGGATAACAAAAGGATGTGATGGATGTTTGCTGCTTGGAGCCAGAGTGGCTCTGAACAGCAGCACGTTGAAACAAGAAAATTTACAATTGGCTCTCGTCAGGCAGCGTGGCTGTGTGGGAAGCTGACAAGGCATAAACTGGGAAGTGGCGTCCCTTTTAACCAATGTACACTGATATAACACGAAGGAGAGCACAGTCTTCCAGGAAGGGAATCTGCAAGAATTATGTAGAATTTTTGGACATTAATCCTACTTTTCTGTTACAAACTTTACTTTAATGATGAGAGAGTTTGAACTAATCTTTTCTGGACAAAGAGTTATAGAGATTAATAAGGAAAAATAATTTCAAAACTGTATGCTTAAGTATTGTTACAACCATTGTATTAGTATTCAGCCTGTGGAACAGAAAATAAATTCATTCAAAATGCTTTTAGGTTGAGCCTGTCAGAAAAACCACAGGAATCCAGAAACCAATATCCCATTAAAATACATATCCTTTCAAATTTCATAAAGGCAAAAACTCTACATATAAAGACATGTGAAGACAGTCAAATTTGAATTATTTATGAGGATTAAATTAATAAAGCTTTAATTCTGAAGTAATGGATAAAACTTAAGAGATATTATTAGACCAAGAGCATTGATTCTTGATTTTTTCCAAGTGCCATATGTTCTCCATGATGTAATTAATGTAACACCTAACTTATGAGTTTGAACAGTGTGTTGTCATATTGCTCATTTGCTGCTGTGTTATGTGGGATTTTTAGCAGGTCTTACTGGACACTGCTCACACTTAATGGGGAAAATGATCAGCTAGAGAAGCAAAAACTGAGAAAAGGAGACATTTTGAAGCTCACATTGCTGCCTGAGTCTGCAGCTCGTAGCAATACAGGGCTCACTGTGGTGGGTAACTGCAGGAACTGGGGGGATTTTGAGGTGCACTCTGAGAAATGTTTTTAATATGCAGCTGTTTTTTTTTAAGAAAGTCTCATATGTTGTTTACTATGCCAATTAAAAAAGGAATTACACATAGAAGATTCATCAAAATTTAAGCAATTTATAAACAAGTAAATATTTACCTAAGGAAATTGTCTCTTGTGTGTGCTATATGCAGTGGAGTAGAACAATTAAGGTTTGTAGACTTTATAAGTTTTTAATAGTTAAAAAGAATAGTAGGAGGTGGTAAAAATAATTAGGAAAATAATAACCAATTTTGAGAATTTGTCCCTAATTTCTTTCACTGCAGCACACATTTCAGCCTCAGCTGCCAAGCTTAATGGCCAAGCCTCCTGGTTTTAATCACAACTTAAATTCTGACTTACTAAAGTCCTCCCAGCTTTACACAATAACCTTTAATCATTAAAATTTAGTTCCCTGGTTTCTGGTAACAGAAGTTTGTTTTCAGGATATAATCAGCATTTGCTGGATGTGAATATGTAGAAATTCTTTTTTTAACAGGGATATGTTTTAGCAACTATGTCCCCTTGATTCCTTTGGGCACACAGGGGAAAGAAATTAAAGTTTCCTTTCTAATTAACATAATGCAGTTAGTCCAGATTGACGAAGGGGTGGCTGTACATCTGTGACTGAGGGAATAAACCAAATAAGTCAATTTGGATAAAAAAAGTAAACATTCCTTGTTCAGCACAGAATTTCAGATTAATTGTCAGTACAATAATTATGGAAGTGTAATTAATGTTTAGGCTCAGAAGTCACTTGAGTACCAAGAATGCCCAAACACAAATCTGTGGTGTTGTCAACATCTCTGCAAGTGCAGGAATTTTAAGGGTGCTGTTAGATATAATTAAGTCAGCAAGCTGCCTGCTTATCAGCTAAATAAAATGATTAATGGGCATGACCCTGGTAGATTTTTGACAGCCATCTCCTGTGAGTGTAACAAGGCTGCTCTGTGGGCAGGGGGACTTTGATTGCAGTTGTGCCTTTGCTTTCACCTTGCTATGCAGGCATCTTCTCCATCTCAGGCTCACAACTTCAGCTGAAAAGGCACTTGTTAAAATGACCATAATTAGATGTGTTCTTAGTGCAATTTTGTTGTGCAGATGGAAATATGGAAAATTTCAGCCCAAGCTCTAATTTTTAATATTTTTTAACTTCAGATTGATTTTGTACCCTGGCAGGAATTTCTGTTCCAGGTTTCGTTTCCATTATTTGTTTTTAAAAATACAAAAAGTGTTATTTAATTTTGTCAAAATAATATTTAAGTCTGGGACAGAAGATTTACATTAATTTGCTCATAAATCACATTTGTTAAAAGTGAGAGTGGGAGAAGAAAAGAGAAAGGATGCAGCTGGGGATTCCAACTCTGTAGGAGCACAGCTGAGGAGCATTTCTGAAGAGGACTATTGCAAATTGAAGGAAATGAAAGAGTCTGAATCATCCAGCCACACTCACAGAGCTCAAAAGGAACAAGCAGAGTTTTTCGTGTCATTGTAAATCCAGAAAGCAAGGATTAAAACTTTGGAAGGCCAGAAATCTTGAGAGGAAAAAAGTTATGCCTATTTTGCTTGAAATACAGCTTGCATTTATCTTTAGATGTGATAAGAATTTTTTTTTTTTTTGTAAAAAACGACTGTTACAGAGATGAAAGCCAAAGACTCAGAAATATGAAAATGTGAAATAAATTACACTAATTGAATCTTATTTTTTTCCTTTCAGAGACTGTCTTTGTCCACTTGTCAACCACAATTAGGTCCTCTAGAATCCAAGGACTTGCTTTTGAGGAGGTTCCACTTTGATCAGCTCGCAGCCAAGTGCTTCACTGGATGTAAAAGACTTCAGCTGGGGTGGAGAGTCAGCCTCCCTTTGCAGCTCTCAGGGGCAGCCCAGAAAACCTTCCTGTGCTTGAAGCTTCCTTCACTGGCCACAGCACAGCCTACAGCCCATCAGTCCCTGTGCTCTGCAGGAGGATGCCAGGCTACATTTCACTTTGTGTACAAATTGTGAATTTTTACCCTGAAATGTTGGCCTTGCTTTCGCAAATCTGTTTTGTGTTTCCAGATTCTGAGAGTTTGCCTTTAAGTATTGACCAACTCCCATTTATAGTTTGACAGTAAATTCCCAAGGATTAACAGAAAAACAGTGACTTTGGGTTGTTGAACTTTGTCCTAATGTTGGAAATTTGAGAGAGAGACAGATTGGTTTAACCAGTGGTGATTTTGGCAAGGTGTTGAGTGGTTTTGCTCTTGCTTAGGACATACTCTGCCCTTCTACACCAACTTTTTCTGACATTTGAGGTCTTGTGCTGGTCCTGTAGGAAAGAGCAGCCTGAGATGCCCCTCTAAAGGACACCATGTGGAGATAAAGATGCCCTGATGCTGCTGGAGCTGGGGCCATCACAGTTAGGGAGAAGGTTTGGAGGTCCACTCTGAATTACATTAAATGCAGAGCAGAGGGCACAGCTTCAGGGGGAAAGATACTACACAAAAATATACTTGGATTCTTTCTTTTCATTTTGTAAACACACATTTTGTACTTCTTTAGACATTATTCAAATATTTGCATGAGAGCCATAGATAACATTCAGTCAGAATCAGGGAAAGTGTTGATGCCTCTGAAAGAGCTCAGTTGCTGTCATCCTTCTCAGCATGAGCAGAGAAATTTCATCTATGAACCTTCCCAAACAATCTTTTCACTCACGTTTAAGAACCTGAATCACTTCTCCTTGCATTTCACATTTGAAATGTGAACTGAAATGTGTTTCTGTAGATAATAAACAGTAACAATGAACGCTATAAATAATTTAGATGGCAACTCCAACAGATCTGTTCCTGAAAGCAAAGGTGATGCAAGGATATGCCAGTTAAGATAAGCTATAGGAACACCCACACCTGGTTGAGTTAACTTCATCATATTGCCAAGAATAACTCAGGAAGTGCTTTGTCTCTTCCTAAAGAAAGCTGCATTCTTGACTGCACAAGCAATTGTACAAATGCATTTAATCTTTTATTCATGTGGTGGCTGGGTGTCAAATGCTGTCGTTCAGATCCCTGGGAAGCTGTTTAGGACATTCCACTCTGTCATTTATATGTCACTTTAGCCCCAGATTACTTTGAATATGTTTGTTTTGCTGTTTTATCCTAACAGCATTACTTCCAAGATGTTTCAGTTTCTATCTCCCTGTCTATTGTTTACCTGAAATGCCATATGTCAATGTAGAAATGGTGCTAAATTCCCACCCGTTAATACACACAGCTATGCTTTCCTTCCTGGCAGGTGTTCTCAGAAGGATGCCTGTTATTGTAATCACCCCCCAAAATGCAACAAAGAATAACCAGGTAAACAGCAATCAAAATGTTGAAATATATCTAGGAGAGTTTACCTAAAGTTTTCTTTTGAATAAGCTTTATATGCAAAGAAAATACAGTAAAATGAGAAATTTATAGAAAAATGTATCAACAAAAAAAACTCTTGCCAGTCCTAATTTAACCATTTTTGCACATATTCAGCACTTTATTGTTGTATTTTCTACTTTTAAACATTACCAGGCTATGCAGTTCACACTTTGCAACAGCATAGCGCAAAATTCTAAAATATTATTAACAAGATAGCACTACTAATTTAAGGATATTAACCATTAATTTCCAGGTAACATACATGATGCCTAGTTTGAATTTTTATTAATGAAAACAGCATTTAAAGCAGACAGCAAGGAACAGAGCAGTGTTTTCTGAGCTGATGTCAGTCCCCAGTGCAACCACAATGGGATGGCCACGCTGTCCTTCCCCTCCATCTGTGTCTCCCTGCAGAAGGAAATAATCCCATTATTATCAGTTAATACTTGCAGTGCAGACAAGCTGCTGATAGAGGGGACCAAAGCCAGGCCATATCTGAGGACCTCTTTGTATTTCATAGCTAGAAAGGATCTGACTGAAACACACCAGACCCCCATGTGATGAACACAAAATGTTCATTTACCAGCTAAACCTTGGTGTGCCCACCCCCAGGTTACCCTGGGCATGACCTCACAGAGAATAAGAACCCAAAGGACAAGAAATAAGAAATGATAAAGAATTAGAGACAAGGTTTTTGTGTTTAGCACCTCGTAGTGCCTCCAAACTGGAAAGGAAAAAATGAGTTTTTTTCTAAAAAAAGTAAGAGGTGCTTAAAAGAGAAAATACAAAATAAAACTTTGAATAAAAAAAAATCTCCAGATGGTCATTAAATATGTTAAATGGCAGCCTGATTTCAGCCCACCAGGCACCGAGTTTATTATTCTAATAACATCTTAAAATGAAAAAGATAAAGTCTTATAAAAAGAGGCTGTTAACTTTGATGGCGCTTAATCCAGATAACTTTTAGCATACCCATTAATATGCAAAGATACAAAACATATATTCAGCACCACAATAGTTCTCTCCTGAAGGACGCTCATGCAGGCACTGCCAGACTTCTGTTCTCTCTTGCATGCAGGCCCTTAAAAAGAGAAAGCTTCAAAGGAAGAAACAGAACACTTAAACCAGTTATTTATAGAAAAAAAAGTTGAAATTATGAATGTTAAAAATCCAGAAGAGTTGGGAAACCAGCATTTGGGAAGATAGTTCCATTTGCAGTCTAAGATTTGCCATTCAAAGCTTATTATTGCAGACATGTTATTAAGATTTGATATATATGCAATGTGCACATTAATAATATCTGATCATTCAACACAGTAAATCCTTCTGAAATAATGTGCATTTTAGAGTAAATTACAAATACAGGCAGTTTAAGTGTAGTGGCTTGGAATGGCCACTACATATTCATTTTGGGACAGTTAGAAATGTACATATTGATTTGATGCTATAGAAATAGGTATTATCAAGTTTACTTGATGTTTTCAGAAACTGAAAACAGAAAAAAGTAAATTTACTTTATTTGAGGGATCTGGATATGCAGAGTCTGGGATCCTGGACTGGAAAACCTTCTATGCTAAAAACCCTCAAGTGTTTGTAGTATTGTTTCAACTCAAACCTCATTTCCTGCAAAGCAGTTTTAAGGTACTCAGTTTATATGGAATTCTAATTCCAGTGCTAAGACAATAAAAGATTGCTAAGATGCTTCCAGATTTAGCTATTTAATAAGATTTTTATATTGTTTTAAGAGTGCTGTATCACTTTTACAGTGTATCCAAAGCAGATTTGCTCATTTCTTTGATTTCACACGCTTGACACGATTGCAAATTTTTCATACAACCTTTACAACTAATTCATATTTTTCCATTTTCGTAGAAGGACTTAGTTCTAAAACATTGGAACAGCACTGAATAGTGCAGTGGGGGTTTTTGGATCAGAGTGTTTCTGTGAAGATCTGTGTTGGTTTTGGGACTCTCCTGCCCCTCCGTGCAGCTCAGCCTTGGCTGAGGAATTGACCCAGCCCAGGGTGTGCACGTCTGTCTGTCCTTCCCACAGGAGCAGCACGGCTGGAATTCAGTCTGGAATGTGCAGAGGAACCCACAGAGGCACCGAGGCCCCAAAACCTCCAATAATGATCAGCACAACAGCCCCCAGCTGCACAACAGCCTTTGATCCATGGTGTGTGTGTGTGCATCAGCTTCCACCAATGCAAATTAGGAAAATTATTGAGTAATGTCAAGGAAACGAACTTGATCGATGTCTTTCAATGATTATTTCAATCCAGTGCCCACATTCTTTGTTTTCTAGCCTTTTTTCATTCATCTCACACCGCCCTACTGAGCTCCTTGGTCATCCTACAATCATTACTTTTTCCTAATTTCCCATTGATTTTCAAAATTATGTTAGAACCTCAAAAAAAAAAAAAAAGAATGGTGACAAAATTAACAACTTCACTTTAGTGTGGAAAGGCAATCTTTATATCCCTTATGCAAAAGAGTCTTAGAAGTTACAAGTAAAAAATCACTGGTAATCAATGAACTAGAGGAATAAAATCCTGTTACAAGTGAGTTCTTTTTGAACAGCAATTTCCCAGTGGAAGGGGATGAATTATACTGCTGATATTAAGGATAATGCACAAGAATATTTTAAAAATGCAGGCAGGTCTTTTTGTGCCCACAGAATTTTCTCTAGTGGAATCCTGGGAAAAGGAAAAAGGAAGAAGTCAAAAGGTAACTCTATGCTTTCTCTAGAAATAGGCTGTAATCCTTTTTTTTCCTATTTCTTCCCACACCCCTTTGCCAAAATTATTCCTCTTGCTCAGGTTTCCCTGTGTGTCAGGAAAGAGAACCTGCCCCAGCAAGAGAAGAGATTTTTGAGCAGTTAAAGCTGGTAACAGAAATTTCCCTCTGGAAGCAAAGTAAACAAAGGATCATGGAAATAGGGAGAAGTCCTAAGTCAAGAAAATGTTCAGTTCTTCATGATGGAAAAGCAGGTTAAGTGTTACACCAGGGGTATTATTCTATTCTGGGAAAACAGGAATGTTGGAAATGTGTTCCAGAGCTTGACATTCATCATTTTGTTTGTTTGGCGTTCTACACCAAAGGAGGCAAACATGGCTTGAGAAAAAAAATGGCAAGAAATTTTCAGTCCACTGAGAAATAAATTTCTCAAAATTCAGCACATTCTATGCTGAAAACCTGTTCTCAGGAAGTTTTGGTTCCTTTTTGGAGGAAACAACTGAGTACATTGATTACATTACAAGAGAGTGGATATGTGAACATGTAGAGGTGTAGTAAGTGGTTTCAGCAGCAAATTTCAAATGGCTCAGCAGATGCCTGCACTTCTGAGCTGGATTACTGCCAAGGGAAAAAAACTTCATTCCTCTGAATTTACTCTGTATGAAGAGAAGGCTGGCAATTCCTCTGGCCACAATGAAAGTAAACTGGAATTAACCTAAAAGAAATCAATCCAAAACAACTAAATGTAGGTAAATGTATTTATTTTCTTTCTAAATACCTGGCAATAACAGAATACACACTCTTGTTGCTAATGAAGAGTTCAAGCAGTTAAAGTAATCTTTGTTCTTTCTGTTTGATGAAAAAGAAAATGGAATAATCTGAAACGTGGATTTGGATTTTGGTTATATCTGATAAAGGCACCAAGGAAGCTCTACAGAGCCCTGGAGCCTATAGCAGGGTCCAGAGCACTAGGGATAGGCTAGGAAATCAATTATAGAAATTAGGAAATAAATTATAGAAGGTGGAGATGAACAATGGATAAATAATCCAGCAAAATATATGTCGGAGAAATTCTTTCTTTCCTCTCTACTTTTAAAGAAGGGTGAGAAACTTGTGAGTACTTTTTTCATTGTTCTATTCTGATTTTCAAGAGGGTCTGATGATTTCAGAGCAGAAACTGCTGTGGCTATTGAAAAAACTTGATTCTGAAGAACAGTGCAGCTGTTCTTGAAAATCTGCTCCTCTAAGACTTCTGATTTATGAGCTGAGACATCTTCTTAATATTAATACTGATATTAAAATATATAAAAACTGCACAGTCATATTCTTAGATAAAATTTTAAATTCATTTATAGTTTCCATGATGTTCACAAGTGTAGTTAGTGTTTCTGTTGTGAGGTTTGTGTCACAAATGAAAGTATAAATTATTTTATGTAAAATTAAAATGCAAGAATACAACGTGGAAATTGTTTGGTATCATGTAGTGCTATCTAAACACTTAACAGATATTACACAGGTGTCAATAAAGCAAATTATGATTTATTCCACTTTCACATTCAGCTTAATTGTGAATAAAATCTTTGTAATTATTGTTTCTTACAGGTGAAATGTTAGGTCACAGCCAAGGGGTGATAGCAGATGAAGGAAGGTATGAACTCTTTCCCAAAGTTAGCATACAGTTTTGAAAGGTTTCTTTCTCATTAAAAGTTTACTTTTTTCAGTTCTTATATACTTGGTTTTCATTTTCAAGTAGGAAACATGTCCAATATAGCTTGCTTTTTTAAAAAATTCACTAGGGCTTAGATGCAGCTTAATTTATTTCAGCAGCTGAAACTTGTCCTCTTAGTCAAGTTTCATCATTTCCAGATAATGAAATCTTGCAGCAGTCCTATATTAGACTGGCAAGCAAAGTGTTTTGCAGCTTAACTTTCAGGGTTGTGGTTATCACCCCAAAGAAGGAGGAAATTTTGCTTATCTGAGCCAGTCATACACTGAGATTCAAACAGAAAAGGCACAAACCATGAGGGTATTATGGAAATAGCAAACAATGCTTTCATATCCTGCACTGGGACTAAGTCAGTCCACCTTAGCTCTTTGAAAGAGAGTCCAGAACATGAAATTTATGTTAAAATAAATATATAGGGCATCATTCAAAGTCTGCCAATGCAGTGGAGGTTTCCAAACCCTGATCCTGCTAAGGGAGCAGCTTTGTCACAGTAACACCCCCCCAACCCAGAGACCCTCTGCTCATCCCCTACTCACTGCCACACTGTCCCATTGTCAGAAAATCGAATTAGGAAGCAAGTAGGTGCAGATAAATGTTTGCTATTCTGCCTCCAGTAGATCCCCTAACAGCCTCAGTCCAACCTGCAGAGCTGGAAGTGAGATAACACCTTCCTGCTGCCTGTAGGGCTGATCCTGCCCTGCACCACACCAAATTAATCTCTTCCTAAGCAGAGTTATTTCAGATGTTGCTGCTGGTCAATTATGCAGCCCCTTTGAAATTCCCTGCTCAGCTGTTGCGCTGCATAAGTGATTATTTCCTGTTGGGTGTTATCTGACTGCTGACTATAAATCTTGGTGAATAACCACTTGTTTTCCTGTTCTGACAGGTGCTCCCAGGGAATGCTTGTTAAGGGAGGAGGGACCTCTGCCTGCATCTGCTGCAATCAGCCTCGAGTAGATTAAACACTGAGCAACAGTGGCCAGATTTTGCATCCTGATGCCCACAGGTAACTGTTCCCCTGTAATGAGAGATGCTCAGAGAACTGTTTCACTCTGCTGTGCTCACAGTCCGTGAGGATTCTGCTGTCTCCACACTGATTTAGAACTAGGCTGGGCCATTCATTACCCCAGTAACTGTGAAGGAAAAAAATATAATGGTTCCAGGACTTGTTCTTCATAAAATGATCTTGCCAGTGGCTATGGTAAAACATTTGATGGGATAATGAAACATGGAAGATTCTGTCGTTCTTTGTTCTCCCTCTTATTCCATTTATTACAATTGAGAAGAAAAGAATATAGTAAAGGATGTGAAAGTCATTTCCACTCTTATCTGAGTAATTTGAATATCTTAATTTAGATGTTTTTAGAACTCCCCCTCTTCTGATAGATGTACTTTCTATATGCTGGTGGCTCAGGGTCACCCTTTGCTTAGACTGGACAAGAATGAGAGGTGATTTTCTCATCAATCCCTACAAATACCTCCAAAAAGTGTCAGAGGGTGGTGCCCAGGGACTGGACAAGGAGAAATAGCCAGAAAATAAGATACAAAAAGTTCCACCTCAAGATGAGGAAGAACTTTTTACCATGGAGGAGGCATAGCCCTGGAACAGCTGCCTCTCTGGAGACATCCCAAACACCCTGGACGCCCTCCTGTGTCACCTTCCAACCCTAACAATTCTGTGATTCTGTGAAAACAGTAATTATTTATGTGCAAGAATCTATAAAATGATGGAACCACACTGTGCTGTCTTAAAGAAACTGTTCATCTTATCAATAATTCTGCCAGCTCTCTGCCAATTTGCTCTGTCAGTTTTTCTTTCCTTTGATCAAAGCCAGAAAAGAACTTATTAAAATCAAGGCAGGCTCTGCCTGGTGCAGAGCTTACTGAAGGGGAAAAGGACTTTTGTGTAATTATTTCTTTTACATAAAAACAACACCAAAACCCCCTTGTTATCCTTTCCCTGCTACTGGACAATCCTTTGTAAGCCTCAGAAGTCACTCCTGTGCCTCAGGCCTGCCTGCAGGGTGAGTGTCACTCATTTGGGCCATCAGATAATGGCCAGATCCTGTTCCATGGCAGATTGCTGGGGAGGTGTCCCAAAGGAAGGGGGACATAATGTACAGGGCTAAATCAGCCCCAGCCTTCTCTGTCATTTCCTGGGTCTCTACACTCCTTTTTCCCATAAAATTCAATTTGTGTTGTTCCTTTCCTTTCCCTTTCCTTTCCCCTTCTTTATCCTTCCCTTCCCTTTTTTTTTTTTTTTTTGGAGTCTGGGTGTTTTCCCCTGCCATTCCTTGATGTTTCTGCCAAGCTAGTGATGCTGGTTTCTAAACAGAAATGCCATCAATTCAGTATTTAATTTTTGTTACTGTTTCAGACAAACTACTTCTATTTCATTTCAGAGACCTTAGGGTCTTTGGTAGCAGATTATTTTAATAAGGTTTGTTTTCATTGTAAAAGGTAGCAGTTCAAAGCAAGATACTGTATTTTACTAGAAAGGAACACCATTCACCACCTGTGAGAGGGATGGAGCTGAGTGATCACAGTATGAACTGAAGAAAAACGCTGTAATAATGAGGAATGGATGTGGTGGGTAAATGCTGCCCTGTCATGGGCTGGAATCACACAGGAGAAGCTGAGTAATGGAAAACTGCCTTGGAGATGAGAAACATCAGCTGATTTTCCTTCTGAGTTTTATGCAGATGGCAGAAAAGAAAAATAAGGAGGCAAGTCGGGGTATTTTGAATACACTGAACTTTGGTGCATGTTCATAACAAGGACAAATATGAAGATGAGGAAAAGTGCTCCACTTGCATATTTGGGTTTTACCAAGCAGCTCTGCCCTGTTTCTTTGCTGCAATTGGAAAACTGATGTTTTAATCATCAGTGGATGCTTATTATTTAATTATTATTTAATTAGTTAATGCCTTTTCACTTTCGATTCAGCCTAAGTATATATCAAAATATTACTTGTACACTAATTTTCTTGATCACAAATAAAATTTGTGACACCACACTGATCTGTAGCAACGTAGTAAATAATTAATAATCACAGTACAGACATGCTTCTAATAATTTTATAGAGCAGTTAGGCTTTAGTGCAGGATCAAAATGCTTCCTTCTTTCAAAGATTAATGCAAACTGGGAATGAGTAGTGTAGATATCAACCTCAGAGTGTTTTCACTTACATGTGTGCTTAATGCTTTTATTTTAGGAAGAGTTAAAAACCCTGTCTCCTCCAGTTTGGTTTTTCTTGATCTTTTATTAAGATTTTGCTCATTAATCTCTGATGGTTAATCTGGTTTATATATTATTATGTAGTTATTTAATAATTTCTTATATTGAGATACTGAGTTTTTGTTGTTTACTCTGGTGCAAAATACCAAAAATTTTAATGGCAAGTGGATTATATCTTTGTTATAGAGAAAGTGCACAGTCCTCAACATTGCAAAATAATGAAGATGAAATTTGGCATTTTTTGCTTTTAGTAATCTGCAGCCTATCATTTCAGGAAATGAGAACAGACATTTCTTTCTTTACTATTTAATCAAATAGCTAAAGATATTCAAACTAGAGTAAGCTAAGGACTTTTAATAGACTCTGAAAACACAGCCATTTCAAGATGGCCCAGATTAATTATTCTTTAATTAAATGCAGTGTGTTAAGCCTAAAGTAGACATTTGGGTAGGGATCTATAGAAAACAACCTATTAATAAAAACTAATTTGTAACACAGAGAGGAGAAAGATGAGATGACCAACTATGCCACAGTGGAAGCAGAGAGAAAAGAGGACTCTGTGAATAAGAATAGGAAGAATTTGCGGTTTTTTAAATGGGTACAGAGTGTGTAGATTTAGATATTCAGACAAATCTAAAGAATTAGAAGAAAAGAGCCAAGCCAGTCTGTAAAGACAGTGAGAAGTTTGGAGTTTGTTTGTTTTGTTTTGCTCAATGTAAAAGTTTGTTTCTCATAAAAACCTTAAAATAATGTGTATCAAGACTTACTCCATGGAGCCTGAATGCTTTTACACCACAAGGTTTACACAGGGTGCCCCAACCTTGCTCTGAGCACCTGAACATTGCATTATCATCCCCAGCATCAGATCCTATAGGTGAATATGAGTAATAAAACCCAGGGCTCATAAACTCACTCAGACCATGCACCTGTGCTGCATTTTAATCTCCTTTCTCCACTTTCTGTATCATTAAACCTGACACACCAAATTTTATTCCCTTTAGCAGTGTTGTTAGGTTGAATGCCTACTAAATATGAACCCTAAGTGGAGATGACTTCACCTTGGTGCTGAGCTTTCTTTGCTTCAATTACCTCTGGTACTTTCCTTGCCTCAATTAACTTTGCAGGATTTGTGAAAAGGTCTCCCTATTATTGTGAGATATTTTTCCAAGGAAGGAAAAATATATTTGGGAGTACACAGTGATACAGAAATGAGTTAAAATAAATGGTATTTTTGGCAGGTAAAAGCGGCCAAAGGCCATGTTTTAATAATAATAATTGTTGTAATCTATTTATAGGCCCTCTTTAGGACCTCATTCTTTTGCTTAACCAGCTACAGACTCAGTGCAGAAATATCTTTTCATGTTCTTCCTCCTGTGCTCCTTATTTATTTCAATTTTGCTTCAAACTTCTCAGGGCAGTAATTAAGTCATTTCAACAGTGAAATTGCTGTGTGATTTCTTCTGCAGACATGTTATGTGTGATAGTGGACAGGTATTTCAATATTGCCTTGTCCTACATCAGACAGCAGTGGGGAATCAGACCTGGAACAGGGACAGAGCAGCTTTCAAGGTCTGACAAAGCTGAACGTGGAAGGGATCCAAGCAAACAGGGGCTGAGGGAAATTAGCAGTTCTCTTGTTTGCTGTTGAGGTGTTCTAGCAATGTTTTTTGAATCCTTAAAAAAGAATGGATTCTGTCTTTTTTAATTTATTTTAAATCCCTGTGGCCAGCTGATTTAGAGCTATTTGATCCCCAGGCTTGGCTGACTTGCTGCTGTCCATCTCAGCAGGAATTGTGATGACAGATAATGGTTGCTCGATGTGAAAGCCAGTAATGGGGGAAATAGGGAAGTGCAAGCAAGAAGCCAAAATTGTTTTTAAGCTAGCTTTCAAAAGCTGATTTAAAGGGATACATTCCTTGAGATCTGGATATTTGTTTTCCAGTGGGAAAATACAAGATTGGGCTCATGCAGAATGTGAATGAGTGAGAACGAGCCAAGAAGTGGAAACACCAAATGTCCATGGTTTAATCTCAGCCCTTGATTCTCAGCAGAGTAAATGTTCACTGGCACATCTCAGAGGAGAGCTTGATGGAAACAATGCCAAGGACCAGGGCAGATATTGGAAAGACCTAACAAAATGTTATTTACAACTTGAGGGAAGAGGTCCCACATTTTACCAAATGTCTCATCCTTGCCAAGTTTAAAAGTTTAAGAACTTGTGTCAATTTATCTCTTGATCTGTGTCTTTTTAATCAACAAATTACCTCAATAAAGATGTTGCTTGTTTTCTAATAATAATATTTTCTTTACACCTTATTAATTAACAGGTCTCTTGCTATTAATCAAACCATGAGTCACTTCAGCACTTTTTTTCTTTAAAACCCTTTGTTTTTTCTTGATATTGTATATGGGACTAAAAGGCTTCAATGAATCTGAATGTAGTAATTCCTCAGATAAGATTTTTTTTTTGTAATACTTTCTTTTATTAAATGGCATGTCAGTGCTTTTAGATTAGTTGCTAATATATTATTTAGGCACTTTTTATTATTATTTCAAAAGCTGGCCTGCACATAGAATATATAAAGAAAAAAAAATTAATAATTTTTCTTGTTCCTTTCTGGGTATGCAGAGGTTTGGTAATCAGTACCTGAGTAAGATCTAGTCCTGCACCTATCCCAAGTTTTAACAATTTGTCTCACAGCTTCAGTTAATCAGGAATGGCTTTGAAAAGAATTTTCTCCTCCCTCTTAGAGCTCTGTGTTTCTCTAGGGTACTTCTGATCAAATACTCCTTTCACAGAGAGGAAAGCTCTTGCTTTTCCCACTGAACTCTGTGCATTTGTTCTCGTGGTAAATGCTCAGTCGGCCTCTGTGCTTTGGTTTGCTGCATTTCCCTTGTTAGAGCACATAAAACTTGGGAAAAGAAAGTTCCTGAATGGATGTGGATGCATGGCCCAGCTTCCTCTCCTGCAGGATCACACAAAACCAGGGTTTACTCTGCTGGGTGAGGATTCACTCTTTGGTGGCACAGGACAGCTCTCACTCAGCTGCTGATGTGGTTTGAACCTGACTGAAAAATCAGCAATTCCTCTTTAGTTCATTATATTTTCATGTAATTTAGGAAAAAAAGAGGCTTTGAGGGTGGGCATCCCTTTAGAGGGACAATAACCAGGTAGGTGATAGATGTTTGTTCATCACTGGGATGCTGAGCACATTGTCAGCCCAGCCATGGCCTGGCAGGACCAGGTCACCTGCTGCTGACCCCTCCTCAATTAAAACATTCTGTCTTCCATGTCAGAAATCTCCAGATACATTTTTGAAAAATAAATTAATTCCATCTTTTATGATCACAACTGACATATTCAGCTGTATAAACTATTTCTACACTCGTGTAAACATCATGCAGCTGACCTACCTCATACTTTAAACAATTATAACCCTTTTGGTTTGGGATTGGTTTTTTTCCTTCTTTATCAAAGTGAAGAATGGAGTCTTGGTGAATGCAACATTTTCCATTGGATTTTTTTAAAGGATAGACCCCTCAATTCTGTGTATAACCCAAGCGTTCTTGATGGAAAATGTAAAAAAATTTTTATTTTCTTAGGATTTTTTTTGGCTGAGAATGTCTGCTGTTGAGTCATGTTCTTTCCTTGCATCTAAGAGATTTGCTACAACAACTTTTTTTAACAAAATAATCAAGTAGCAGAATAGCTATGTACATTAGCTAAAAAAAATGCAAATTTTTGTGTGATGTTTTCATACTTATGCTTCTATCACTCTTCTATCCCACTTTTGTAGTGATATTCTTTGCCAGTACCTTGCTGCATGAGACATGGGCTATTTTTTTTTCTCAAGGTGAGCTTTACACATTTTTATATTTCTAATGCATAGCCATGAAACAACGTTCAAGCCAGTTGGCTGCACATAAACAACTGGGATTCCAAGGGATGACACCTGCCAGGAGCTCCAAGATTTGTGATTGGTTTTTTCCAAAATCAGTGTTCCCAAACCCTCTGAAGAACATTTGGGAACGTGCTTCGTACGTTGCTTGGCACATTGCTTGACTTTTCTTATCAAGTCGCAGTTTTCCCCATAAATCTCAACAGCCTGCTAATGATTTATGTGGCTTGTAATTGGTTCTGTATTTTCCAGAAGGATTTATTGTCGTTGCAGTGTAACGCAGTTATTAATTGGTGTGTTTGCTAATCTTTGTCAGTCTTGCATTCGGTTGCCTTCATATTTCCGAAATAATTTCTGCTCGACCAAAGCAGAACGTGAGCTCGTGTTGGGAGATGTGACCTCTCTGGAGCAGAGCTGGCTTTGCCTCTCAGGCTAATTAGCATTCAGTGGTTCATCCCTAAATGGACACTGAACAAGGTATCAACTGCTGAAGGAACAACTGTTGTGCCTCGTGCGCTCGGAAAGATCAACCTTGTAATTAACGTGCTCAAGGAGCTGTGCTCTGAGATAAGGAAAGTCAATCCAAACCTGTGTTAATGGCTTCAGCTTCAATTAATTTTCATCAGAACCATCACGTAGCCCCCAGTGGCCCAGATGGTGCTGGAAGATGGGTGCCTGTGTGGTTTTGAATGAATGGATGAGATGGGGAGATGGAAGGGTGAGAGAAATGTGCAAAAACTTCTTTAACAATATAATCACCCCATGCTCTGTCTGATCATTTTGTGCTTGGTATAGATGTCAGCCACTGCTTGAAATTAGGGCAAAAAAGTATGAAAGTGGTAATATTCTGTTTGTTTGTTTATCCTACACATTTTTCTGGGAAATTGTTTTTAGCAATTATCAGCAAGGCAAGGGGAAAGGGACCCATCCTGCCTCCAACCTTGCTGGCAGTGGTCATTAGAGAAAAAAAGAAATTGCAAAAAAACCCCCATGCAATTCTTGGTTTATGTCTCTGAACTTCATCTCTGCTGTTCCTGGTCATCCAAAATTCCTTAGAAATTTCCTTAGAAGAAAAGAAATAAGCAGCAGTAAGAGAAAGCCTGTTTATATATGAGCATGATTTTTCTCCCCTGATGGCAGATGGAGTATCTAAATAATGTGAAAAGCTCACAGAACTGAGCTACTGCCCTGAATTTTCATGACATAGAGCCAACCTATGTAAAATCAGATGTGGGCTCAGACACAGGGAGCTTTAAGCTAAATGAATGAATCCTCTTCCTGCATCAAGGGAAAGCAAATTCTCCTAGATCTTTAACAAAGATAACTATACAAACTTTTGAAATTTAGAAAATATAACATGCATGCATGTGTAAATTGCTACATTCAGCCAGGGCATCATTCAGAGTCCTTATGGACTCCTTATGGAAGAAATGGGTTATTTGCCCCATAACATTTCTGGTTTTCCAGTGATTCTAAATCAGGTCCCTGGGATCAATCTTCAAGGTCAGTGGCTTTTTCATTAAGTGCAGAGAGCCTTGGCCTCTTCTGAGTTACTTAAATTCCCTGTGCTCTGGGCCACTGGTTTTAGCCTGAGTTCCCTTTCATTTTTGGATTTGGCCGAAGTTAATTTAACAAGCTGGATGTGTTAGCAGATTTTTATTTCCCTCCCACTTTCTTATTTGAGAGTTCATCCTTTCAGTCTGACAGATCACCTGCATGATTGCTGGAGTATTAAGTCCTAACTCTGTCATTAGCTTTCAGTAGGTCAAGAACATGGGTTGCACAGCAGGCAGAGAGCAAAGCCCGCAAAAAATGATTTTTTATATTCTTTTTGATATTGCTATTTATATTTGTTAATTCAAAAAGGACAGGCCTCTGAAGTTACTCTTCAGAATGAAGCTGACACCATGAAAAATCTCTGAGCTCCATCTATTAGGTTGATGGGAAAAGTGTTTCAACGAAGGAATATGGATAAAGTGTTGTGTGACTAAAGATTAAATTTATAGAAAACATAGTTTCTATCATTCTGCCAATTGTATGCCAAGTAAGAAACTTCAGTAATTCTGAAAAATGGTATTTGCTCAACTCCTCTTGATAAATACTTGAGCTTCTTTAACATCTCTTATCTCAGCATGTTTCCCAAGTTTGAGTTGTGTCCTCCTGAGTAGGTCACAGTTATTATTTCCTATAGAACAAGTGAAGAAGCCCAGGAAAACACACATTTTCCTCAATAGTACGTGAGGAACAAATGACAGAAGCAGAAATAAAAGCCTGCTGTTCTGGCTGTTACACTGCCACATTTCCTGGCTTGTAGTGCCATGGGAAGGGAGATCAACACTTTGTCAGAGTGACTAGGCAGCTGGAGGTGCTGTGTTAATGTGGCAATATCTCCTAGGATTTGGGTTCACTTGAAATTACATTCAATTAGAAAACACCACTAAGTGACTTCTCAAGGTTGTGATTTAGCTTGGTGTGATTTCCTAGTGAAGGAGAGCCCTGGAGGAGATGTTACTAATTGTACTCTTCACAGCAGTGCCTAAGGAGCAGCCAAGGTCAGTGCCAGCTTCCCAGGCACTCTGCAGGTGAGTGACCAGAGCTTCAGTGGAAATAGCTTAGAATCTCAATGAGCAAGTGGCAAATGTCGTTTTGGAGGCCAGGACAGAGTGAGAGAGGAGGTTCTCTAAACAGAAATATAAGGTGATGTCAAGGACAAAGTTTTAGGGCAAAACCTCTGAGCAAAGCTCTGATTGTTCTTTCTCTGTCATGTCACAATTCCTGTTCTGATGGAAGTGTAGGTGCCATGTGCAATGGTCCCTCTTAGTCTTATTGCTCTGCCAGGTCTTCTTACTCTTTAGCTTCCTTGTACTTGTATTTTTCAAAAATTAAAAATGTCTCAAAGCCCCAGATGTTCACAAAAACCCTACTTTAAAGTGCTATTGGTCCAATTTTGTTTGTTTGTTTCTGTTTTTTTTGTTGTTGTTGTTGTTGTTGTGGGGGGAGTGGCTTTGTTGTGTGTGTTTTAGTTGTTAGGGAGATCAGGTTGCAGAGAGATCAGAAAATCCCAAAGAACAAAACACCATTTTTGAGTGAGACATTGCTGTAAGATAACATACCCCTACCTCGTTGCTTGCCAGTATTTTGTAGCATCTTCAATCTGACTTTTCAAAGCCTCTTATTTAACAGGAAGGAAAGAAGACAGTGCTTAGTTCTGTAACCCTTCGTTGTGATTTTATTTCTTTTCCAATGCTGAGCAGCTTTCCACGCAGCTGAGCCCAGAGAACGAGTCAAGTGTTCAGATTAGCCTGGAAACTGCAGGCTGCAGGGAGCCATGGAAAGAACCAGAATTATTTGCTTTGTTCTTAGGCTTCCTTCCCCAAGTGCCCACTTCCCACTCTCCAAGGCAAGAGTCTCTTAAGCAGATCTTCTCTCCAATCTGGTTTTAAAGACAGAGCTTTAATTAAGCCAGGAAACTGGAAATCTACTTCAAGTGGTTGGTTAGAAGAAAAAGCTGGAAATTTCCACCCCACAGCAGCTGATCAAATTTCCCCTTTATTGAAATCTGCTATGAAAAATACTAATCATTAAATATCAGAAAAGTAATGAAGAAAAAAATACATTGGAGGTCATTATACATTTTTTTCAGAAACATTCACATAGATTATCTCTTGGGAATTGCTAGAGATACAGTAAGATTACATATTCCACCTAAAATGTAGATTTCTTATAAGAAAAATTTTTGATGTTTGTATGGATGTGGCATTGGAATTTTTCGAGTTGCTTTCCCCTGGATGGCCTCAACAATGCTCAGCTCTTTGTGTGTTTAATGGGGCTGTCTGACCTTGGCCTTGAAGTCCATGCAGTCAGTTCATTGCCAATATGAAATTATTAATAAGCCTACGTATGATATATCAAATAACTGGAAAAATATTGTGATGTCTGAAGCCATGCATGTTATCCCACATTTAGCTAGAGTAATTCTGAATCTGAATTTTATTCAATTTGTCAGGAACAAAACTCAATCCCAGTGAGAAAAGATTTCCCATGTGCATCAATACACACTTAGTGAAGTAGTTCAAGGTCAAAGCTCTGTCTTGACAAATGCAAAATTACTTCTTTATTAAATATGTTCATGTTTCAAACAAATCAACAGTTTGGGGTCTCCACACAGATTAAACTTATTTTTGTAAATAACAGTAATTTTCTTATATAAAAACAGCCTAACAGCACCATCTTCTGACAAACTCCAATTTCTGCACTAACCTTGAAAAGCACTTTTAATCCTTTCTGGGAGTATTTTGGTGGCTGTCACAAATAAAACAGGCTCTGGGGGGACTGAATGGAAATGTAATCCCATGTATCCTAGCAGAAGACTTTGGCTGAGAGTCTGAGCAGCCACTCCCTGTCCAACTTCTTCTTTTCACTTAAAACTGAGAGAATTTCATTCAACTGCAGTTTTACCTCAAATTGTTATTGGAATGCTGGCTGCAGAAACATTTCAAAGGTGCATTCTTGTCAAGTATTTGGAAAGAGGTAATTTAGATGTAATTTGGACAGCTGACAATTCTACCAACCTCAGATATCCTGTTACATTATTACAAGAGCAGAAATGTTATTTACGTCCCATTTTCTTACCCAGTGTTGCTGCCTTTATGCAACCAAAATTACTGCAAATTTTGCAGTGAAGAGCACAAAATAAATGAATATTGATGATTTTAACACATTTGTGATCCATTTGGGGCAAGGGTGCTGTTGGGTGAGTGTATTTTGGCAGGGGTGCTTTTGCTCATGGTTGTGTTTTGTTCTCTGTGAGCTCCTGCACTTGGTGACTTCCCATGGAGTCACAGGAGCAAAACTGAGGGGGCTTCACATTCCCAGACACCAAACCCCCCCGATTATCTCTTTTTCCATGGCTCGTGGTTCTTGGCTCTCAGAGCAGATGAGTTGTGAGTTGCTCTCCCTATAAACTGGAGCTCTCTGCCTGCTCCTCCACAGGTTTGTTCCTCACATGAAGATAAATGGACCTCTGGCTTCTTCCTTATTTCACTCTGGGCTTGATCCAGCTCCTGTTCTCCTTATTCAACTCCCAAAATGACAACCAACCTTTCTGGATATTGCTTGTTATAGCTTTGGTTCACCTTGAACTCAGTTCCAGGTTTTTTTTTTACAACTCCTCTGTAGTTCAGGCTCAGTGTTTCATCAGATCTCGTATTTCCCAGTCTAAATCCACTCACAGTGTGCAATCTGAATGATCATTTATGCATACAGTTACAGATATTCATATTTTATAAGTTAAATTTTAATTACAGTAAGCAGGGATATTCTATGGAAGGTGTTTTACACATGTTAACAGATAAGGAATTTAGACTCTGGAAGGTTTGTTTACCTGCTTTGTTAAAACAAGGATTTTTTTCATTTGACACAGTAATCTCCTGGATATAAATGTCATGTAAAAATATTAGATACATTTTTGCTGGTGTAATAGATGCAGCCATAATGAATGTTTATCAAGTTGTGATAGAGAATCATCCACTCTTCTAAAAAAAAAAAAAGTGATAATGAACACAGTCCTGAAACAATTTATGGAACAGCAACTTTGCCTCTCAGGGGAACCAGTCCTATTTCATATCATTCCAAGTAATTTGTGTACGTACACATTTACATTAGAAACCTGCAAAGAATCTTTTCAGGTAATCACTGTTTTCATATGTATTCATGAGTTTTCAGCCAGATAACTAATCCCTGTACTCCTGAATTACATATTCACACGTTTAAATGTTAGTTGTATCACCACTGCCTTAATGAGGGAATATATGCTCTACACAGCTGTAGTGCCTAGAAGCTTGTAGCAGGAATAACTAAAAATATTCAAAGTCTGTCATCACAGAATGAGTGTGTTAATTAGAGATTGAATGAGAGAAAAAGTAAAATTTTCAGTCCTCAATTAAGAATTGAGACTGCGTTTCCAGACTAAAAGGTAAGGAACTCTGTTGGGAGGAAAGTGGAAATGGAAAATTGTTGTTATTATTATGGTGACTGTATTCCAACACTATCAGACCTCTGAGGTTTGATGTGCTGGAGAAAAGCTTATATACAGAGACTCTAAGAGATCTAATACAAATAGCAGTAAAATACTCATATTTTAATTCCGAAATGAAAGTTTAGGAATATTTTCAAATCATTGCACTGCAACTTGAAGGCGATAATGCCTTGCTGTTGCAGCTGTGTGCTTTGGAAAGGCATTGATTTATTGTATTGATTTTACTTCCAGAAAAAAGTGTATAGTTGTGGAAGAAAGCAGAGCCTGACATTCGTAAGTGCACTCCATTTTCATATATACCTACCAAGGGAGGAGAGCTCTGGTTATAGAAGTCAATTCAATTCCAGCTATCTGTCATTCAGCTTACAAATAATTCTGCTATATTTTGAGCAGTCAGAAGTTAGGTAGTATGTTATATTTGATTTTTAAATGGGTATTAAGAACAAAATATTGATGGTCATTTAAATACCTCTGGAG
>QUSF01000018.1:11387301-11646326 GCA_003676055.1 Chloebia gouldiae | reverse complement strand
TCCAGAACAAGGACACAAGGATCCCCCAAGGGCTGGAGCCCATCTTCCATGGAGCCAGGCTGGGAGAGCTGTGGGTGTTCAGCCTGGAGAAGAGAAGGCTTCAGGGAAAACTCAGATATTAACAAGAAATTCTTCCCTGTGAGGGTGGTGAGCCCTGGCACAGGTGCCCAGAGCAGCTGTGGCTGTCCTTGGATCCCTGGAAATGCCCAAGGCCAGACTGGACAGGGCTTGGAGCAGCCTGGGACATGGAAGGTGTCCCTGCCCTTGCCTTGGAATTTTTTAGAGTAACAGCTCAGGTAAAACAAGCTAGAAATATATAAGATTAGATGACATTACACTACAATAATGAATTTCATTCTTCTAGGTATTTCCTTTATGTTAAAACTCTATGTTAAACTCTATTTAACTTATGTTAAACTCTATTTGCTTTCTTTTTATTTCCCTTTGCTACTTTCTCATCTGTTTATACTTGTATGAAATGCAAGTAAAACAAAACACATAAATCAATAGACCTAATTATAAGAGACAAGAGTAGGTTGTACTTATTTCCACAGTTGGAGCCTGAGACTTTCAAGTTTGACATATTTTCTGATAACTTATTTGTTCACATCTTCTAAAAAAAGTAGAATCTCCTCTGAGACATTTAAAGGGAAAAAAAAAAAGCCAAGAAATTATGTATTTCTGAGCTTCTTTGCAATGATTACAAATACAGTGTAAATGAAACTGTGTGAGAAAAAGAAACCAAACAAAACCCAAACTTGTTTTGTTACTGGAAACAAAATTAATTCCTGTTCTTTGCATTTAGGCTTAAGGACCAGGAAAAAAAAAAAGGGAAAAAAATATAGGAAGAGGGGGGGGGGGGGGGGGGGGAAGCATTGTAATTCAAAGTAATTAAATGTAATAATTCCAATTTGTCATTTCTCTTTACTCTTCATAATAGTATGTCTTTTCCTACTTATTTTTTCAACCAGTCAATACTTTAGTTGTGAATGTTCAGGTCCATCTTTCCTGGTGACAATTAAATCTCCAGCCCAGGGCTGATACATGACTGGGAGCCTGTATCAGATCTGGGTCATTCTGTGCACACTCCTGTTTGAGGGACTTTCTCCTGGATTATTAAAAAATGCTGACTCTTTCATTATATTAAGCTTTGTTATATAAAAGAAAAAAAACAACTGTTTTTTCAAAAGAAGTACCATTTCTCACTGTTCTTCTCTGAGGCTGCCTGTGATGATCACAGTTGATAAAGACAAACTTCATTATTCTGTCTGTCAGAAGAAGACTGCAGTTATACTGAGTGTGGATCCAGCAGCCTGCAGGACTGGTGTTCTTTGGAGGCAAATTGTTTGATGTGACTTAGGAAAATGAGAAAAAAAAATAGTATACAGCAGAATTCTAGACAGGGACACAATGCTGGATGTGGTGGGATCCAAATCTGGGAGCCCCAAATTCCTACCTGCTCTTCTGAAAATGTTTCCCTCACTTGTGACATGTTGTGGGAATTGTGCAGTCTCTGGAACATCTGGGTTTGCTCTGGAAAGCAGCAGGATGCTTTGCATAACCTGACAGGTGAAGCAGAACTGAACACACCTGGAAGGACTCTGGACTCCTGAGGAGGTGGGAAATTGGTTTTTCAGCTTCTGTGGCCACCTTACCTTAGGAGCTGGGTGGCTCTTCTAGATCACGTGCCTTTAGAATTCCCAACCAAAATAGGTAAAGATAAATTTCAGGTCTGAAGTTATTTTCCACAATGGAAAACAAACACTCAAATGAGGTGTTCCTTCCTCGTTTCTTCCTCTTTTTTGTTTTTTATTTTTTGGTTTGGTTTGGATTATTTGGTATGAACTACAGTTTGATTTCTTTTTCTTCATGAGGTTTCTTTCCGTGTAATGGAGTAAATTTGCTTTTCTCCATAAATGTAATATCTAAGACACATCTTGTAGGCCAGTAGTTAATATATTATGAATATATATTTCCTGGTTTTGTGCTATAGAAAATTAAGGATTTTTTACCACATATATAGAGAATGGTTATTCAAGTCAAAAAAAGTCATTAAATACACTAACCCTATCCCCCTAAAAATCATGGAAAGGCTGTTTTGATGGATATGTTCCTGATAATTTTCAGTTTTAGAGGTATTTATCAGGCCTTAGTAAAGGTGAATTACATCTGTTGCACTTGGGCACTAAAAAGAAAGATGTATAAAATCCCTTTTCATCTCTGAAGTTCTCCAAGGTAAACAAAAACACCTGAGCCTAACTTGGAATGCCCTCATTTTTCTAGGCTTAAGTTTAGACCCCTGGTATTTTTTGACCAGACAGAACTTTTTGATTTTTTAGTTTTAGTATGTGAATCAGGTCTGTTGTTAGATTTTTTCCCTAGACTCAGGAAACAAGACTATATATCCCAGTGGTAGAACTTGAAAAGTTGGGTTTGTATGGTTCAAATCTTTTGAAAATTCTATAAAGCTGCATGAGACATTGTTCTATTCAATTTCTACCTATTGATCCAGCTGAATGTTTGTTTGGAGATGGCCTTTGCAGCTTTATTTGAACAGAAGAAATACTTTTCTCTTTAGAGATGGGGTGTGTGAGGGCTTCTCTTACAAGGGATACATTTCATGAGTACAGATTTTTCCTGCTGAGGGCAATAAAGTAGTTTTGTCCTTGAAGCTGAGCATTGTCCCTCCAACTCGTGGGGTTGGATGGGTGTTAATTGCAAAAAGGATGGGGAGCAGCTCACAATTGGGAGGATGAATGCCTTGGCCACAGAGGAAAACAGTTCTGATTAAAGATGTGTCAAACAGGCTCCCCTGTTCCGTGTCAGGCTGTGATAAAACCAATGTTGGAAAGGATTCAGGAGTCAGATTTGATCCTGGGCCCAAGCAAACCTGGCTCTGCCATAGAGATGGAGAGGTCTTTCATCATGGGAGGTGAGAGGAGCTGGCCTAATTGCTTTCTTACTGATGGAGAGGTCAGAGAGGTGTTCTCATCCAAAGGGGGTTGTTCATGCTTGCACCTGGAATGCAAGAGCTTTTCAGAAATAATTACAAATTCTAATTACAGCTACTTATTCCTCTTTGCTTTTCCTTGCAAGATAAGGCAAATAATCTTGTGTTCCTCTTTCCCTTTTCTTCTGCTTTGCTATTATGTTTTATTTTCAAGTCATGTTTGTTTATTGATGTTCATTTGTGTTTATGTGTGTTTTATAAAAACACAGTGAGCTTCTGTGAATTAAAAATGGTGATGCAAGAGCAAAGAAAACACTATTCATGGTAAATCTCTGTAGAAACTGCTCAGGATTTAAGGTACTTTTTGTGCATGGGAAAATTGAGTTAGATCACAAAGAAGCATTAAAGCATGCACACAACATGTCCCACATTAAGTTGGATTTGGACAATTTAAATTTGCATCAGCTTAATCCTTTGAGTTCATGTTTTGGATACTTTTTTGAATACTAAGTTGTCTTTGGGCTGATTAAAATTTTTGGCATTCAGCAAATTTGGTGTTGGCCAGCACTTGGCTGAATGAATATCTTTAAACAAAATTTCAAGCCTTCTCTGCTACTCTCAGGATTATTTGATGTACTGGACTGCATTATATCACAAGCGTGATAAAAATACAGTATTGACTTAGTGTTTCATACAGTTTTATAGTCTTATAAAATGGTATTGATCCATCTTCAGTTTCGAAGGTCAGCATAAAGTTTACAAAGAGGAGCATAAGAGGAAACATTAAGCAGTAGATGCCCATTAAAATATTAAAATGTGACCTGCTCTTGCAGGAGCTTTCAACAAATCTTTTCTTTTCCTCATCAGTCCCAAGCTGCAGACACAGGATATAAGTGTTGACTAATAAAAATTAGCATAATATTGCACTGATTAAAGTGCTTTGCACTTAATCATTCTCTCCCTGGAGCAGCTCAACCTGCATTAGTGCCCCTTTCTTCCAAAGCATGGAGTTATTTTATAATGCAATAAATCCATTGCAGATTTAGGGATGGAACTCCTGATTGTGTCTCCTTTTCTTCTGGCAGCACTTGGATCCTCTGCAGCGTCGGTGTCCTTTGAAATGCACAGCTTGGTGTGGAGAGTCTGGAGACGTGAATAAACACCTTGGAAAGGAAAGTAAATGAGAATTACACCACGTTGTATGGAAAGTCAAACTGAAATAGAACCCACAGCTGTGAATCTGCTAAATAGCAACTTTAGGGGTTTCATTTGAACCAGATTTGGAGACTCCTGTGGTCCTTTTACTGAGGGCAGATAGAGTTGTGCTGATGTTTAAGTTCCTGTGAGTAAAGAAAGGAGAAGAAGTTTAAAAGTAGTAGAAATTTAAACCAAGTGTGTAGTCTCTTTTGGTTTATTTTAATGTGCAAAGCTCTCCAATAGATGTAACATTATATTTTATAGTTAAGAGCCTCAAGCTGGAAAAATATTTACATAAAAATACACACCTACAGTATTTACTTTCACTACAAGTCAAGAAATATATTTGATTGATTTTGTTGGCTGATCATAATTGTTTTTACATGTATTTACAAACTAGATCTCTTAAATTTTACAGTTTTGCTGGACTGCTTTGACTTTTTTAGTTTCTAATGTTAATTTCTTCCACATAAATTCCCTGTTAAAATAATATTCTTTTTATGTTGTCACATACCCTGCTATACCTCAGTAAGTTTGGTTGTTCTTTTTAAGTGAAAGCTTTCAGATCTACCGTAATCCTGTATTTTTCCTTATTTATTTATTTATCTGTTTATTTGGGGGTCTAAATGGAATCAATATCCATAATTTATTAGATATAAATGGGATTATCATCGAGAAAGTCAATATCAATTATGTATCAGAAATAAATTTCATTAGATACCGAAACTATAAAAATATTTCCTGCAATTCATGGATGAAAGGTTTCATTATGCATTGGATAGGACTCTACTATTTATACTTCATATTTCTCCTTTTATTTTTTTTTTCTGCTTTTTCAGACAGTCCAAAGGTGCTTGAAATTAAGCTTGTGGTATCATTCTAAGGAATTATTTCCATTCTTTAGGAGGATAATTTTCAGTGAAGGTTCTTTATCTGTTGTTTAAATGAACGGTTGGTAGTACACTGAGTTAAACTGAAACTCATCTTTTACACTACAGAATCCTGCCACTTTTTGGAAGTAGATCCATCATTTATAAGAATAAATTGTGGAGTATATGAAAACATAGCATTTGAAACCAGGTTTATATCTGGTTCTGAAGGCTGAAAAGAGTATTCCTCTTTCAGAGAAGTCTTTTAAGACATAAAAATTCAATTGCCTTTTTTAGATCTATGACTATTTACCTGGATGCAGGGGAAATAGTGTTCCTACAGAAGAGGAAAAATAACTCCTCAGAAATTTCTCATATCATTGGAACAGAAGTATAAAAGGTATGAATTGGATGCTTTGATTATCAGCCCCCATGAAACCAGGCCTGTGCAGAACAGGAACTTTTTATGAGAGCAAAAATACGGGAATATTTCTGGAAGCTGTTAAATGTTTACAGCAGCAACAGCAGTTGGTGGAATGTTTGGCACTTAGCAGGTGAAATTTTATATTTTGTCAGAATGATCACAAGCTGGACTTGTTTATCAAATTTTGGTGGTCAAAAGTGGCATCAGCTGAAACCAGTGGGAGATTCTGGGATTGTAACATTTAGTTCAAATTAATATATTTATTAAAAGCCCAGCTCTCTGCTTTTATAGTCTCCTGGTTCTAGCCATAACCTTTACTCCAAAAGCATTTTTAAAGCAGAATATCCTCAATAAATCTTTTTACTCCTAGTTCTGCTCATAACCATTCCTCAAAAAAAAGGTTTTTAAAGCAGAATATCCTCAATAAATGCAGAATGGGAGATTCTAGTGAACATTTTGGTACAAAGTGTTCGATTACTGACTTTTACTTTAAAAGTGCAAATAAGTAAAGATCTATAATCGAGTGAGATAAGGGCTTGGTAATTCTGTCCTACAGTTTTCTCTGTCTAAACTTCCAATATTTATCTCCAATAATAATATGACAGAGCCTTGCTTTTTGTAATATTTATCTTGGTAAAACAGGTTGTAATTGCAGTAGATGCTATATTCTTTCCCATTTTTGCACTATATTTGGAAGAATGTCTAAACAGAAAATCAGAAGTGTTAAATATTTATCTAAGCTATTAGCAAAATCTCTGAAATTTAAATGATTCACAGCAGAAGAGGGATGAAATTTTAATATTCCTTGCTGACTCTGTTATCCTTGTAAAATTTTGCACTTAAAGTTGGTGTGTTAGCTGCAATATTCACGTGATTTGCTGCAGGCTTGAAAATTAATTTCTGCATCTGTTGAGAAAATATGTTTATAAAATACATTAGGGATACTAAGTAATGTTTTAGTTAAAGCTGTTATGGTAGAAAATATGCATATTCCTTGGTCTTATCTAATAGAAAATTCATTGGATAAAATAAAAATAATGGAACAGGATGAGTAATCAGTTGTGACACCCAAGTGGGAAATATTTTTGCAAGCAGTGTCTTGTTACTGGTTATTTTACCAATGAAATATGTTGGAATGGAACTATTACTACTTCAAAAATTTGGAAATCTTCCTGACTTACCAACATTTCCACCCTGAAGTTAGCCAGAAATTCAGAGAACCAACTCTGTGTCAAACTGATTGCAGCTATCGAGTCAAAGGGAATGGTTTTGTTCATTTAATTTTTTATGCTTGTCATGTTTCATCAGCTGTATCCTGCTCTGGCCCCATCCCCGTGTGGCTGGCATTGTGTGAGTGAGGTGTCACTGCACTGCAGGCAGAGTCCCAGCAGCTCCAAACCATCAGGAAAAGGAGGAGAATTCAACCCCTTGTGGTAACATTTTGGGACTGTTTCATGTAAAACAGAAGGAAGCTGAACTTTGACGTTTTGAGAGTTTTGGTCTTTTCATGGGAACACGGCTTTTGCTGTCGGAGTCCCACAGCTGGAGTCAGAAGAGGTTTGTTTGCTAACTCCCAGTCAAGGCAAGGCTGAGTGATAATGAAAAGGAAAACTGATTTTTTTTCAGGCATTTGAATTGGGTAGGACTGTGATGGGACACACAGAGGATCCTGCCCCTCACTCTCCTTCAAGAATTGTACCCTCTCCCTTTATCCTGATGAGAACTCTGAAGTTCAGTACATGTGAGCAGTGTGACCAGCTTTTCTGAAAAAAAAAAGAATCAGACTTTTCTCTGGATTTCTGAGGATAAAACAGACAGGTTCTGCCACATTCCCCATGTACACCACGTGTCTTTAGTCTGATGTATCTTCCCTTCCACAGAATCCCAGACTGCTTTGGGTAAAGGGACCTTAAATCCCATCCAGTGCCACCCCTGCCATGGCAGGGACACCTTCCACTGTCCCAGGCTGCCCCAAGATCCAATGTCCAACCTTGGACACTTCCAGGGATCCAGGAGCAGCCACAGCTGCTCTGGGAACTTTATCCACTCATCCGCAGCTTCATCTTCCATCTTTCATTTCCTAGTTTTGCTCTCACACTCAGCTTTGTTTCTTTTAGTTTTAAATTCAGAGTCATATGGTCAAGTTCAGCCTGAATTTGGGGCTCACTGAGGGTTGTGTGCACAATCCTTTTGTTTTCCTTTCCTGAAGGTTGGATCCTGGCAGTGCTGTCCCACACTGCATTGCTGCAAGCATGGCTGCTGTAGAAATGATGTGGTCCTTAACACAGATAGAAAAATGCTATATTCCTTACACTTCTGCAATAGTCATTCCATCACAAATATCATAAATATGCAGGGCTTTAATGAGCCAGCACTCTTAGGTCAGTTACATGGCGCTGTCTGTGTTTTCTTTGATGACAAAAGGCTGTCTTGCCTTAGGGAAGCTCAATCTTAATTGCAATTTTTTGCTAGCCAGATTTTCTCTCCTTTCCGTCACAGTGGGCTCCCTCTTTAGTTCTCAGGCTTGCAGACTTTGAAGGCAGACATGCCCCTCTCTACCAAAAAAAGAAAAAGAAATTAAAAACTTATTGTGAAATGGTTAAGAATATAATCACTCTTGTTCCATATGAACTGCTAAAATTGATATTTTTGCAGGGCTAAAAGATAGAAAAGAAAAAAAATCCCACCATTTCAAAACCAACATTATGGCAATTTTTCTCATGGTGGAACAGAATATGACCTACAAAAAAGTGTTCAGATAAAGAAAAATTGCTGCACTACAGCCTTTAAAAGGGCTGAAAATCTGATCCATGACTTTAAATAGAGTGGTCACCAGATGTTGATGCCTTAGGTTTTAGCTTTTATATATTTCAGATTCTCTGATGCTTTAGTGTGTGGGTCTGGGATTCATATTATGGGATGCTGAGCTCTCTGCACAGAGCAGGAGACAGAACAATTCCTGCTCCAGCTGGGCACCAAGGACAAATGATCCAAACCTCAGCCCAGCAGCACAAACCCCGCGGGCTGGAGAGAGAAAAACCAGCAGGGTGGGACTGCCTGGGCTGGAGCTGGAATGGGACAATGAACTCCAAGGTGCCAATGGAGCAGAGCTGATCCCAGGAGAGCCCCCGGGAGCGCTCGTGCATTTTGGGGCCATTTTGGGTCATTTGGGTGCAGCCCTGGCTGGGCTCTGGTGCTGCCCCAGGTGGATCCATGGAGGAGATCCCTGAATAAATCCCTGCTTCATTCTGTGACTCTGTCCAGCCTCTCTTCTGGGTCAGCCTTGACAAGGCATCACCGTGGCAGACACGGAACTTCCCAGGGTGTGCTGGACTCTGGAATTTGTGCAGGTCTGTGCAAGGGAATGTGTTCATTATCCCACTTGCCTGTCTCCATTTAGTTTATTTTCAAAGAGTTTAAAGGAAAGTATTACATTATTTATTTATATCAAAGTTCAGAATGTTTTTTACAAGACACTGAGTGTCAGGACAAAACAAGAGTGAACAATAAAAGGCAGTTTGCTGTGAAATTACATTTATGTTAAACCATATATATACTGACTTCAAAGGCAGTGTCTGTCCTTCTGAAGGTATTTGCTGTCCTATCACTTCAAATTTACAGACGTGCAGTGTCTGTAATAATGATATCAAAGACAAATCCTTAGCTCAGTACATTAAAAATTAATGATTACTGGATTTTTTTTAAAGAAAAAATGCTTTCAAAATAAAATTATGATTATCTGTGATCTTGTAAAAATTAAAGAGAAAAACCTTGATGCATCTATTCTGTAGTTTTAGTAGTCTGCAGTAATACAACTCCAGCTGTAAAAGAACAACACGGCATTGCTAATACAAATTAAAGATATTTTTTAGCGCCAGAAGAAAATTTTGATCTTCCCTGGTTTGAAAATTTTCTATCCATAGGAAACCCCCTGCAAAGGGCTTTCAAATCTAACAGAGCAGTGAACTTTTTTGCTGGAAATGAGGAGAGGACCCTGTGGCAGCCCTCAGTTGTCCCCAGGATGTCACAGAGCCATTGTGCCATACCCAGCGGGCAGCTGGGATGCCTTATTTATTTAAGAAAGACATACACACATCAAGGTGGCTTCAGAAGCTAAGCAGGCCTTTAAAGTTGCTAGAGGGGAAAATTGCCTGCAAGGGAGAGAGTATAGGACAACATGGAAAAAATTCCAGCCCTGACTTCCTAACTGGCTGCCCTACTATAGTTTGTACAAGTAATAAAAAAATGTTATTCAAATATGCACATCCATCTTCCCTCTTCATTGGAGTGAAGAGTTTTGTAATACCAGGGAGAAAAGTGCTGCTTGGATGATCTTTTTTCCCTGTTTCCCATCACAGGTGATGTTTAGAATTTGTACATTAAGCACCTAAGGAAGAAAAGCAAACCCAGTGCTGTGATCCAGGAGTGCACCACACACCAGTCCAGAGGCACAGGACTCCTGCTTCACCCAGACTCTTACCCCTGCTCGGGACAGAAAAGACAGAACCTCCTCCAAAAACTGACAAGGTCCACATTTTTAGTAAAAACTGTCAATTTGCATAGTTCCTTCTGCATGGTCTGTCACTTGTATTTTCAGGTAAGGTTTTGGCTTAGTTCAGGTGGAAGGATGGTAAAATTGCTTTTCCCTGCTTTCTTAGGATATTGTTGCTTTTGCTTTCCTGAAAACTGAGTTTTTGGACAATTTGCTCATATAAGGAAACATTTTTCTGGAAGTACACATATTTAATGTGTAGAAAAGTACATTACATTTGATGGGCACAGCCAGACTGTGGAGCTGCCATGCTTGGCACAGGAATTTGGGGTTACAGTGGATTTCTGCTCAAAACCATCCCATAAGAGGGGTTCCAGGGAAAAGGTGGGGCTCCGAAAAGGTCCTGTTGGCTGATGTGCAACTGGTGTTTGTTGTGTATAAGGTCCTGGCTGATGTGCAACTGGTGTTTGTTGTGTATTTTTGATAATTGATGAAAATCTGTGTATATAGTGAGGAAAAAATGAGATTTAGGAAACCACAATAAAGAGGCCTCCCTGTAGTTGCCTCTGAACTTGTATCTGAGGGGTTTTGCTATCCTCAAGTTTGTTTTTCCCACTTGATTCGCTTTTTTAAAATATTTTCATCTTTTATACTTATTAAGAGAAGGTTTACAGCATATATTCTTAATCTGTCTTTTAATTTTAAATTCAGATCATACTGTGTTTGATAGCTGGGAAATTCTGGATCAGAATCACCCTGATTTTGGAGAGATAGCACACAGCATTTCTTAATGGCACTTAGTAATTATTAACAAAACCTCTCTACGTCCTTGACTTTTTTGACACTGCCAATCAAAATTTGTCTTCCCTTTGGGCATGTCTTATGAGCTGCTCAGCTTCAGAATAATTTATAAAGAGTAAATCAAACAATTCTCTAACATGTTAATGGCCTTAATTTCCTCCTTCTCCTCAAGGTCTAAAGATTTGATTGCTGAGTTGAGAATATAAAAAAAGAGCATTATAATTTGAAACCTGTCAGAGATGGCCAGAATGAGAAACGTGCTGATATAAAAAGAAATGTTAAAGGTGCATAAAAGTGGAAGATGTCTGGCTCTTGTTCATACCATGCCTAGGAAATATCTTCTCAATTTACATCATAGTAAATACTATTTATTTCCATGAAATGTACACTGTGTGGCACTGAATCAAAGGCACAAAAGATATAATAGATATGCTCTATTCTGCTACGTCTAGAATAATTCCTTTTGTTGTAAAGCTGTAAAGGTATTTGTTTGCAGTTTGTGCGTGAGGGAAAACTGATGATCCAAAAGAAAATTATGAAAAAATAGTCTGTGTGCTGGCAGTATGCAGGGGTAAGTTACAGCCCATAATGTGAGCAGTATAGAAGTGAAAATAAAACTGGGGTATAAAAGCAATCCCAATCATTTTTTATTCATTACAGTTTGTAACAGAGGCATTTATGGCACTCATCACTTTAATTTTTTTTTTTTTAATCAGCAGAATATCACTTTAATTCCAGCTTGGAAGGGACTCCAGGGATCTCCTCTTCCAACCCCTTCTGCCCCTCACACTTTGCATCAGGGCTGACTGGGGCAGGTTCCTCCAGCAAATTTGAATGTCTTAAGGATTGGCAGTTCCTCAGCATCTGTGGTTCACATACTCATATTTGAGCACACATCTGCTAAGGAAAAAAAAAAAAGAGTTAAAATCCTAATATTTAACCAGAATTTCCTGTGCCCAGTGCTTCCTGCACACTTTGTCTTCACACATTTCCAGTGGGTAGATATAACATAGATGTAGATGTAAAAACAGTGTAGAAATCAGCAGCCTAATTGTTGTTGGGTGTTTTACAGAGTAAAAGAGAAAAATAAAGAAAGGGAAAATCATCAGAGTTGTCCCTTAGTACCACCCAGAGGGAATGTCTGACTGCACTTGATTGGAAATGCAGCCACAGACTGAATCAGTGAGTCAGGAATTAGCACGTCCAAAGGGTTTGGTAGAACAGGGAGGTGACCCTGGACTTGAAAGCAAACAAAAAATCGTTTTGGGAAATGAAAGGAATGATTGTAAGCTGAGGCTAAGAGGTTAATGATGTAAACAGAGCAACAGGCTGCAGATTTATCTTCCTGGAATTATTCCTGGTGCCTAAGGCAGAGGATAGCTCAGTGCTCAATATCTTGACAGACTGGACACCTAAATGTTGGAAAGGAAGGAGCAAATCTTTGATGACAGCAAGGGACAATCTGCAGATTTCTGTTTGTAGGGTATGTGAGAGCATTTGGAGAAAGGAGGAGTTCTAAGTATGTTTGTTAAAGATGGTGGTGGAGTTGTATGACAAGTGTAGCCTTCCTTACAGTAATTAAAACCACACAAAAAAACAGCTATAAATGTAAATATGCCTGATGTGTCTGTGGTGACAATGTTCATAGGATATTTTATGAGATATGTCTAAGACATTTACTGCATGACAGTAACACTTGTTTGTCTCAAAAACTGACAGCACTTCTGTAGTTGATATTTTATACAATAATTCACACACAGCTTTATTTCTGTCTCTAATATATCCCACATGTTTTAAACATAACTTACAACTTATGGGGTGGAAAAATCTGTGTTGTATTTGCAGCTCCAGATGAATTTATTTATTGTGCAGAGTGAAAGGCAAGTGATAATTTCTTTAGGATCTGCTTTGCTCAGTGTCCATCTGGCTCTGTGGTTCCATCATCACTTAGGGAAGCAGCTGGTTCTTGTTTGTCTCCTTAAATTTCCCTTGTCCAGGTTTGTGCTGATAAGGGTCAGAATTTGTATCCCATTATGGAAATCTTCAATTCTTTTTCCTGTCATCTCAAGTAATCACACAACAGACACACATTCAGTTAACATTTATAGTTTTCACATATGTTATGGGACAATAATTCTGCAACCATGGGCTTCTCTGGCCTCTGATGGTAATGACACAGTAATTTTTATAGTTTCCCCTTTGTTATTTTCCCATAGGAAATAGCCTGGAAAGGATTTTATTCCAAAATATCTCCTTCCTTTCCTGAGGCAATTTAAAGAAAGCTGAATATTTGCATAACTTTATTGTAAGAGAATTTTTTAGCTGTTTTCCAATTAAAGTAATAAAAACGTGTTCAAGGTAAATCAGAAGGAGCTGTTAGGTATTTGTGATAATAAAATTTTCCTTTATGTTGCAGAGATTTTATTTTTGAGTTTGCTGTTGTAAAATTAATTTGTTTCCATTTTCAACAAGGTACTTCAGCATTCCATTTTGCTGACTTGAAGCCACCCAGCTTTTTGCATCTGTGCTAAGCAATTAAAACATTCACACAAAAATACTTTCTGAAGTCTTGAAAAATTAAACATGAGATAGTAAAACAAAGGCTGCTTCTAGCACAGATGGGATAAGGACTATTTGGATGACAATTTAATTTTGTAATAATTTTTAATAAATCTCAGTTATGTTGGAAATAATAAATCTGACTTAAGCACAAGAGGAAAAATGTTATATGAGTGATATTCATCATATTTGTGAGTTGTGGCTGCCCCATCCATGGAATTGTCCAGGGCCACATTGGATGGGTCTTGGAGCAACCTGGGATAGTGAAAATTTTCCCTGCCCATGGCTGGGGCTGGAATCAGGTGGTCTCTATGATCCCTTCTAATCAAAACATTCTGGGAATCTGTGATACCCTATCTCTTCTTTTCTTCTGAACATCAGATATAAAACATTAGGAGTTGGAGAAAGCACCTGGGGTTTTGTCCTACCATGGCTCTTTTAGGGCCTAGAGGGATTTTTATAGCGTGACCCTGGTTAGGAACAAAGGGTTCTGTGAGCAGCAAAGCTCCTGACACCCAGCCTCTCACAGGTGGGGTTTTTACCAGCCAACAACCTTGGTTCACCTTGCAGTGGCCACCTAGAACAGGGGCTAGACAAAATTAAGAGAATAAAGTGAGGATTTATTAAAGGCCTTCAATAGATACACTATTGTAAATGCAGGTGACCCCAATGGGAAGAAATGCTGATGTCTGGCTCCAGTTCAGAAGGCTGAATGATTTCTTTATTATAACTATACTATAATACATTAATATACTATTTAAAGGAGATACTAAAACTACAAACCTACTTTTTCTAACTACCATATCTAACTCACTCACAACTCGTGACCCTCTCTGAGAGCCCAGCCCCAGGTGGGTTGGATTGGCCATCAGCTCAAACAATCCTCACCAGAATCCAATCAAGCAATCACCCCAGGTAAGCAATCCTCCAAACACATTCCACATGGGAAAACAAGGAGCAGAAATAGAAATTTTCTTTTTCTTTCCTCTGTGCTCCTCTGTGAAAAAGTTCTGAGACAAAGAACATGCCTGCCACAATACACCTTGGGCCATCAGAAGCCTTCTAGAGGCTACACCCCAGATGGACAATGGTCATGGGTTTTTCAGACAATTATAAATTTGGGCCCTTTACATATCAGGTGTTAATCCTCCCATTACAGCTGCAGGTAATGAAGTCATATTCCCCCAGTTTGCTTCCCCCCAGTTCACTTTGTTTCTACATTTTGGGGCCTGAGGCTGCAGGGTGTCCTTGCATCACAGGCCTGGAGGAATTGTTCTGTCTGACTAAGATGTGAAGACAGTAGTTAACTCTTTCCATGGAGTTTAGAGCTCTGCACTGATGCACTGCAGCATTTGAACAACATAAAGGCTGAAATCTTCAGGCATTGCAGAGGATGGTGCCTCCAGGCTGGGCCATGAGGATGGAGCCAGGCACCAGGAGGGCTCTGCAGGGCAGGAGCTCCTCCAGCACAAATCCCTGCAGCTCTCACATGGATTTTCTTGCCATTGCAGTGTCAAAGCAAGCTCTGAGCTGGCCCGTGGAGATCACATTATTATGTCATGACAGGAGATTACGCCTGTGCACTAAGTGGTTTCGGAATAAGTCTGCAGAGACCTAATTATGCTGCCATTGCTGCTTGAGAGGGTTGTTTAGCAGTGGAGCACTTCTTGTGAAAGCTCACTTACCATGACAAAATAAAGTGAAATTATGACAGTGTATTTTCTGCTAAAAAAGCCCTCAACAAATAAAGAAAAATTGATTATTGTGTCAAATTAAACCATAAATAAATAGTAAAAGCTGAATTTACAATCTAACTTCACTCTGACTTGCTGTAACTAAAATACGCAATAAATAACATTTGTCTTTAAATTCCCACAGCAAATATGATTTTAATTGTGAAAACAGTTATTGTTTCTCATAATGCTACAATAGCTCTGAGCAGTCAATTTTATGCCCCTGTAATAATGATATGATTGGTTTCCAAAGACCAGCTCCAGTTCCAAACTGTTTAATGCATCTGATGTTGCTAACCAGAACTTTTGATTCAAGTGTTAAATGGTCAGTAGTAGTTAAAGCTCTAAACTAATGCAATATTCTAAATGTAATATCAAATTAATTCCAAAATATGTTTTCTTCAGCTGGATAGAGAACAAATGTATTGCCATGAAAATTAGATTAATACTAATAGCAATCTACACAACATGCTTCCCAAGACAGAGGGCAAAACAAAGGTGAGATCAATTCTTGCAAATGTTTGTTTAGAGTGCCTTTCTGCCTATGAAGATGTTATTCATTACCTGTTCTATAGATGCAGTGCTTCATTTAAATTGGTATAGAAAATCAATGTTCTGAGCAGGAGAAAAGGCACTCTCCTCTATAAATCACACGTATAGGCTTTAGTGCTATAAATTTAATTCAGAAACAATGACGACAACACAAATATCTTCTTACCTTTCTATAGTTAATAAAGAAAAATTGTAAAGGTTTTATGGAACTTGTACTCAGCCAACATTCAAATTTTTCTGCATGGAAATGTAAAATCCAGAATTAAATGTATTAAATATTCACATACAGGCATTTGCCTGTACATAAACATTTCAATTAACATATAAATATGGTTAAACAAGTTTCAGTTTATAAAAATCTGCTTTTTATGTATATAGTAAACTTCTATCTGTAGAAGTCTTCTGTCTCTTAAGTCTTCATCAGTTAAATGGAGGAAGCTGCAACGAGGCACAATTAGTTCTACAAATTGAAGAGTTGGAGAAAATTGGTTGGAGTTAATAAAGCTGGGGTTTAGAGAACAGTAAAGGGAATATAATACTCATCAAGTAATCAATCAACCTTAGCACATACAGTGCTAATTCTGCCTCCATAATATATCTATTTTGGTATATCTAATGTATCTATCACTGTGGTATCCAGATAGGATGTGTCAGTTTTAGCAAGCCTCATTAAACTTAGCACATACTTCAATTCAAAATAAGGCAAAAACTGTTTTTTATGATACAGTCAGGGTTGGAAAGGATTCCTGGAGATGGCCTAGTCCAACCCCCAGAGCAGGTGGCACAGGAACGTGTCCAGGTGGGTCTGGGATGTCCCCTGAGAGGGATCCTCCACACCTCCCTGGGCAGCTGTTCCATGCTCTGCTCTCTCCACAGAAAGAACTCCTCCCTCATGATGAGGTGGAGCTCCTTGTGCTGTCCTTTATGGGCACAGCTCCTCATCCTGGCACTGGCACCACTGAACAGAGCCTGGCACCATCCTCTGGCACCCCTTGGAGATGTTGGCACGAATTGGTGAGATCCCCTCTCATACAGAAATACAGCAATAAATCATAGACTAAAGAAGCTCTTTGTAGTTACTTTATCTTAAAATGCTTGTGCATTCATCGCTTGGGCAGGTACTGAAATGTTTATTTATTTATTTCTTCATGATAGTCTGAAAAATGAAAAAAATGAAGCAATCTACAACCTGTAAATGCAATTGTTGAGGTGTAGCCAAGTATGGGATTTGCAGCTGCAGAGCTGTGCTCGATGTAAATTGAGACTAACACAGGAATGGAATGATTTCATCATGAGCTCCTGATTATCTTGCTGTTGCATAGACGTAGAGATGACAAGGATCAGTGTTATGTGCATAAAAACCAACAGATTACAGGAGACTGTGATAGTGAGAAGGACCTGGTAATTATGTTTATGTAAAGGGGAAGAAGGGCTGCGTGTGTCAGGGTGGAATGGTATGAAAGGAAGTGCTGGGAGGGAGATAATCTTACCTCCTGTGTTTGAAATTAGCATAGTTATTGAGTAACAGCAAAATCATTATCATGTAAAGACATGTAAGATAGCACATAATGGGAGTGTAAAGGCTAAGCTCTTCTCAAAGGAATATGGGTGGAATATTATCATTTTAATTAAAAAAAATGAATTAGGCTCGGCTAAAAAAAAATGGAAAGTGCCTTTAGGGACAAATCTGGGAATGATCAAGGACAGACATTAGGAAAGAGCCCCTCCTTTAGCCCCTCCTTTACCAGCCATGTGCTCAGAATTTGGGGGACTGAAGATAACCTCCATTCTCATTTACAGGAATGTCTCAGGCAGGGAGGGAAAACACCCTGGAGAAGTATTTGCCACCATTTTTGGAGGGCAGCGATGTTTTTAATAGAAATCAAAACATCTGAGCTCTTAAAAACATTTGCATGCACAAAATTCATTTTTAGAAGAGTTTCTCCTCCATCATCTTTGTCTCCTCCCCACTCCCCAAAGCCAGTTAATTAGAAATTGTGTTAAGGAGCACATCTTTGTGGTATTTCCTAGACCTTTCCTCTTCCAATGGATTATCAGTAAAGTTTTTAAGGCATCAACCTGACAAAGAATTTAGACCACCTGATCAGAAGAAAATCTTGAAGTTGTAAAGGGCAGATGTGGTAAAATATTGTTTCTTTGGCAATAAATTTGGCTTATAAAATGTCCATCACAAACCTTTCAGGGTTTTGTGTCTATTCAGTAAGTACAACCCCAATGGAATTATCCAGTTGAACTGAATCACTTGTGGGAATTTTGCCTAGAATGCATTGACTACTGAAATACAGGGAATTAATTTTGATTTTTTTCTGGTTGTTTCAGTCATCAGAACTTGTTATTATTATTAGATCCCAGAAATTTGCCCATGTTTGCAGTGTGCTCACCAATTGCACCAATATTTTTCACTGACAGGATTCTGGGAAGAGAAAAGGTTCAGTTATCTACCAAATCTGCAATTATGGGCTGGAGAACTATTGTTCTTCACTAGAGTGACAATAAAGGCTTCTCCAAGGCTCATTAAGATATGAATCTTTGAAATGAAAGAATTCCTGCCAGGAATCTAAATTTTACTGCATTTAGTGAAAGACTCCTTACGTTTAACTTCTTGTTTCCTTTTTTGAATTGTCTTTTTGCATCTAATCAAGTAAATTAAATTGTGCAATGAAGACAGGATTTCGAGACAAAAGATTTCATAATGATCCTACAGAAAGATTCTGGTCTTTACCTCCTGCAATAAACAATCTCTCTGAAGCATTCAGAATTATTGTAGGAAAAAATATAATTATAGGAGTCATTATGTATATAATTCCCAGGTAAATTATGATGAAAAAGACAGCAAGGCTGATGACTGACAACTGAGGAAATGCTAGAATTAAGCTTACATGTACAAATAAATTCGGTCCAGTGTTTATTGGAATGCTTTACACTCCACAGAGTGCATTTCATTCCATAAAAAGTGATTAATAAGGCAGTTATTCAATAGTTTATTCACAGGCTCAAAGTTTAGCCTTTCATTTCTATCTCCTACCCTTCAAGGCACACATTTTGCATCCTGAGAGATATTATATCATGTGGGATGTGAATGTAGTGTAAGCAGTCCCTTATTTTATTGGAAAATGACATAAACAAGAGTTTGGCCACTAAACAGGAACTGCTGCCTGGAATATTGCAGGATTGATACCTTCTAGGGAAACAGGAGAGCTCTTAGAAATGTGAGCAACAAAGTACATTTTTCTTAATGCTTTTAACATTGATGTGATTACACAGTATAATTAGACTTTTGCCCTGGCATAGCCTGTATTCACTTTTTAAAATGTAGAAAAAACCTTCAACCTGCTTTATGAAGTCTTCTCTGGGGTCAGTGGAAGATGTGGTGCATCCATGTTAATGCACCTTTTGCAAAAACTGCTTTACAAGAGTTGCATCTTCAACGTGAACTCTGCCCAACCTCCTCAGGAACTGACAATAAAAGTTTGGCATCCCTAATGTTGCAGAAGTCAGATACAAAGCCAAAGAGAGATTTCCCCCTCCTTTTTATGTATTACAGTATTTTTTTATGATCTGTTATTCTAGAATGTTTCCTGCTTGAATAAAAGCCGTTGAGAAGGCAGGAGCTGTGCAGACAGAAAATCAGTTATTTGCCAAGGAAGTTTTAACTATATTGCCCTTGAAATTTTATATATTTTAATGCATCATTTTTAATACAAAACTCTAACTTTACCCATAAAAGTCTAATTTCTGCCTGATAAACTCAAATTAGTCTCAGATAATTGCTTTTTCAGTCTTCTCACATACATCTACTGTCAATTTTTTACAGCTCACTGAGCCATTTCAAATTATGTCTGGTTTGTCTTGCAAAATAAAAATGAATGATTAAAGATGTTAAGTCTTTCTGTATCCAAACCTTTGCTTTTACTTTCCATGTTACAAAGATTTTGCATTTGGCTTTTTGTTCTCCACCTGTAACATTTTCAAGAGTCTTTCTGAGGAGGAGGACTCATGGTGAGCTGTCACTACAGCATGGATTCCTTACCTAAAATAATGAAATTGTTTGGGTTGGAAGGGAATTTAAATTAAATTTCAAAGCCCCTGCCAGGGCCACAGAAACTTGATAATATCTTATTTTTATTTTAAACTTCTAAAATATTTTAAATGTTTTCCAGTGGACTTTGATCATTGAAGAGTTTATTAGAAGTGTAAAAGAAACTAGTTGGTTTTGAGAGATTGGTATAAAATTGGGAGAACACAATGATGTTCAAAATCTTATTGTTAAATAAGTGGAGGAAGAAATGCTACTTTATATTAAAAAACTACAGAAATTTTGTTCTTTTTTTTTTATTTACTTTGAAAAATGCAATATAATTCCTTTAGCAGAAACATAAATGTTGAGCTTTTGCCTTACAGAATATTTTTGCTTTTTGCCTTATTGGAACATAACAAGCTAATTTTTGCCAATAATTTGATCTTCATTGTCTAACAATTATATTAATTGGCTGGTTAAATGCTTACTTGAGAACCCTATTAATCTTCTGCAGACAGCAGATGCATAATTAGCAGGAAAATACCTAAAATGCCTTATGATGAAAACTCACATTGATTCCAAGTGAAAATGGGCTGATGTTTCTTCATGCAAGGAACGCTGAACCCTTCTTGCAGAGTTTCTGGGAGGTTGTTGTCCCTTGTCATCCATTCAGGGCTATTTGGGGGTGGATTTTAAGAGAGAAACACCAAACTTTTGTGTTTTTTTCTCTAACACCATTGCCTGTAGAAGATCTCCCCAGTCCAGAGGAATTTCAGCCCAGTGTGAAGCTGTGGTCACAGAAAAGCCTCAGCTTTGAGGGTAACCTCTAAAATGTTCTGATAATTCCTTCTTTAATCTACCTCCTTATGGCAGATTTCCTTGCTGCATATCTGAAAATACACAACATTATAATAAACAACTCACAGGGCTCCACAGGGACACTTTTGCCCCTTTAGAATGGAATAAATAATATAAATGTTAATGATATTTTAGCAAATGCTGTGATGCTGCTTCACACACATAATGGGCTTCCACACTGGGAAAAGTGAGTAGAAAGGAAGATAAAAGGTATTCCTGCTAGAATTTTCAACACAGAGAATTTTTTTAGAGAATGCACTTTTTTTTTAAACTTTTCTAATTTGGGCTTCCATTTCTAGCAGATGGCAAATTTGATTCTTTAGAATTATGCAATTAGCTAATTAGAATTTTGAGATATTAGAAGTATAGGGCCTTAATCATAGCCAGTTTTTTTGCACAAGGTATTTATAATATCATGGCTTGTCCTTGCAAGGTGCAGGCCATGCTCCCCCAAAATTTAAGTGCAATTTGGAGTGATACATGTGGGTAATGATATCCTCCTAAAAACACTGGAATGTTTAGGCTCTTGTCAAAGTTGGGAATTCACTCTCTTGCTCATATAGCTGCCTGTAATTTAAGACAACCAGAGACTTTTACTGTACAAATTATAGAGTATTGCTCTTTAGGGTTTTCATGAACAGTGACAAATTATCCATTATATAAAGAGATTAATTTGGCTGAATAAGTTTTAGGATGCTTGGAGTAATTTTCAAATAAAGTCTGAAATCAAGATGTTCATCCATTTGTGTTCAGCTATGAGGGGGAAAAAGCACAGATTATATAAATCATAACATAACCTTCTGCAAGTCTTCATAGCTGGTTAAAATAGAAAATAAAGTATTATCCTTTCTTTAAGTACTCTAATCATTAAATCAGTAGATTTCTGATGCAGAAACCTTCTGTAGGAAGAAAAATTTGATTCAGTATTATATTAAATCCCCAGGTAATAAGATAAATATGAGTTCATGAGTCATTGCAGCAAATCTCGAGAGCCACAGGATCACTTATGCTCTTAATTAAAATAAATCAACTTCATAAATGACAATTTTACAGCCAGTATGCAACTGGAAATTTATCAAATATCTGCAGGAGGCTTTCAAAGCATCAGAATTAATATTTACAGGCACGAGAGCTGGTGTGTGCATTGCACATGAGGTTTTGTGTGTCCTGAAGGAAAAAAAATTCATCTTGGGAGACTTTTCCTGTCCCAGAGTTCATTCTGCCTGGCAAACCCTTCCCTTCTCCCTGTCCCCCCAAAAACAGGAGAGTCACAAGGCTGGATTTGCCACATTTCAGAGATAAAGTATTTGTGTTGGATCCAAAATCAAGATTTAGACAGATTGGAGTCTAATCCTTGATAAATAAAGTTAAATTCTCTGTAGATGCAAATTAAGTGTATTTGGTTGAAACATAGCCTGTTGCCAACTGAAATGTTTGTTTTTATTTAACAGAAATCTGCATGTGTGCAGTCTTCATCTCAGCAAATTGTGCCTGCAAAAGTAGGAAATAAAGAAGGGGTAAATATTGGCTTTGAAGGCACATCAAAAATTCCCTTATCAAAAGCATTAGTAAGATTTAATAAAGGACATAAAATAAATGGAATGGTAGTTGCTTAAACCAGGTAGAAAAGGCTTTGAGAAAATAGAAGGAAAACCATATTTCCTCTAATTCAAATTTTTTATATCAGCTTCTAAAAAAGCTAAAAATGCCCAAAAATATGCACCTGGGCAAATCCACCTGTTGACAGGTAAAAATTTATGCCTGTTTAGACTCTCCTATGAATGGAAAACCCATTAAGTAAATAACTATTTTCAATGGACACTTATCAGTTTTGACAGAATTTTGTTTTGCTTCTAACACTATTTTTAAAGTATCAATATGTACACTGAGATAATTTTCTAGAACTTCAAAGCCAGTATTTTTTTATTTCAGATTAATTAATCAGTTCTAATTTTGTCCTATACCATTGCTGTGTTTATTGATGGGATACAAGCATGTGGCTTTCAAATGTAATTACTGAAAATATGATTTAGGAAACATTCCTTAGTCTTTAATTCCACCAAACTTAATCTGTCAAATTTTCTTCAAAAGCAAAGACATATGGCTATGGGTGATTAATTTCAGATTGCAAATTAGTAGGAGTATTTGGGTGTTTCAGAGTTTTTTATTAGTTTTGGATAATCAATACCTGCTGCTAATTAATTTTTTTAAAATAATAAAACTGACAAATTTTGCTTCTCAAATTTACTTTGCCAATTATTTATGCCAGAGTTTTTTTGGGTTTTATTTTTGTAATGAAATAATAATGGATCTAGATTTTAATTACATTTTGACTTCTATGTGAGCCTGGCCAGTTTTGAGCAGCTCCCAGCAGTGAAATTGCTGAAGCTGACATTGCTGGCCTGCATGCAACTCTGGGTTCTGAAAAATCCTCTTTTTTCCTATGTTCTTATGTAAGAAACAAAATTTTACTATGGTTTATATTTCCTTTTTCCTAGGAGATAAATATCTGGTTTTTTTTCTGGGAATCAAGATTCAGACCAAGGCAGATTTCTTCCCCTGCACGTGGTTCCATTTCACACTTCCAGCTTTCTCCCTCTTCCTCACAAATCCTCACCCAGTCACTGCTGTCATGATTGTAAGATGAGCTTTCACAGGGAAGGAATTCTGACATTCCCAGCTCTTTTTCCTGGATCAAACTTTCCACCAGGAATCAGAATATTTTCCCATTTTTTTCTCCTGTCTAAGAAAACAGATCAAGAAAGGTCTTCTTGACTCTCCTACATGAGGTGTCACATCCATATACACAGAAAAGAGAAAATTTTCTTTCAGAAATCTGACTTGCATGGAATAAAACAATTGATACCATATTACCTGCTATAAAGGTACTGATACATTTATTTATATTTCATAAAATCTGAATTTCAGTGTGATCTTTAAGCATGCACTGGTTTAATAGACAGGATTATATGGTTGCAGGGGAAAATATAGACAGTGGAAAAGAACTTTGGAGTTTAAAAATGTATAGAAACATAGAATTATGGAAAGGTTTGAATTGGAGAGGACCTTTAAACCCATCCTGTGCCGTGGGCAGGGACAGCTCCCACCATCCCAGGTTGCTCCAAGCCCCATCCAGCCTGGCCTGGGACTTCAGCTGAGTTTATTCCTGATTTTCACTCTTAGGAAAGTGCATAACAATCACCACTGATGTCACCACTAAAGATTACAGGTCCCCACTGATTTGTGTGATTGTTTTTATCTGCTCTGCCTATGCCTTTGAGGACAGTACCTATAATTAGACAGCACAAGGTAAGTGTGTGTTTAAAAAAAAATGAAGTTGTTAAGGAGATGATGCTGAAGCAAGTTCAAATATAAAAAGTAGATTTAAAATAACACTTTACTGTAATGAGTAGAAATAATGGCAGGAGAATAAAGCATAAGAAATATCCTTGGGGCATAAGTGAGATGATTAGAAATATCATTAAAGCTAAAGCATCTGTTTGGATCCTTTGTGAGACACCCAATTCACCAACATGCACACATGAGCGAGGGCTCAGTTTACTAATGCTGCAGTTTGAACACTAAATATGGCATGCTTTGCATTTAAAGAACATACAGATTTAAAATGAGCTGCCTGTAGGACAGGGGAGCTGCACTAATCATTGCTGGGGGTTTAAAGATCTTTTGCAAACAGGCAGATGTCCAACTCCAGCAAATATTCCTTAAGGAAAATTTCACATCAGGCATCAATTTCACACCACAAACTTTATAAAATATAGATTATTTTTTAAAGGTTTGTAGGGGAAAGTAAAATCTATTAGTGAAGAGCAGCAGCAGGGTGGGAGATGCACTCCTGTCAGACCAGGGCAGGTCCAGCTGGGGGCCAGGGAGGGCTGGGACAGAGCTCTGGGGTGCAGGGGATGCTCCTCTCCTGCAGGAGAGGGAAAAAGAGACAAGCTGCAAATTCAACTTACATCCTGTGCATGTAGATATTTAACACACATCCCTTTCCTTTCCTAGCTCCTGCAGAGTCCACTCCACCCTTTGGGCTGGTGTGGGCTCATTACTATCCCAAATAGCTCTGCCTGTTGCCATTGATGTTCTCCACTCACCTGGGATGGCTGCACAGACCCCAGTCCAATGTACAGCCAGCTCTTGTCTGACTATCAGCTCCTTCATTGGTGATTTTTAATGATTCCAATAATTTAAAATGGAACTTCATTTCTGAGTCAGTTTTGTGCCTTTTTCTCAGTCTTTAGCCTCTTTACCCAGTCTTTAAAGATAAAAGACTTCATCTCTGTCTTATCTTTAAAAATATATGTTGATCCTTAAGAGTTCCTGCACATGAATAGCAAGTCTCAAAGCTACAAAATTCCTCTTAGTCATGGTTAAACCTCTTTGCAGAGCAAAACCAAAATAGTTTGAGAATGCTTTACCCTGATTTTCGGATGTGTTGAAGTGCCTTTGTGGATACATAATTCTAATGAGATTTGATCACAGTTCTGTAATCTACTTTCAAAAGGTCAGAAGAATAATGATTCATTTCTTCTAATGGTTTGACACTTTTGTAAAGTATGCTTTCTAAACATGAAGCTGGGAATTCACACACAAGAATATGTTTATTTCCTTGTCATGTTTCCAAAGCATACTTTACAAAAGTGTAAACCATTAGGAGAAATGAATCATTATTCTTCTGACCTTTTGAAAGTAGATTACAGAGCTGTGAGGATGGAAGATTAGGATAACACAGGCCAAGACTTGGATTTCCTTTTTGTGATAATAAATATTTGTAATATTACAGGCTATCAAAGGAATCAGTCTTTCTTACCCTGTTCTGCAGTAAGGCACATTAATAGTTAATTTAACTGGAGCCTTGCACGCAGTTAAAGATGGTTCTTTCCATGCTTTCAGTCACCAGCAGCTGCAAAATGTATTTCAGAGCCCTGCTTTCATTCTACCCTGCTTTCATTACTGATCAGTGACCATCAGTGGTCTGTGTTTATTCACCTGGGGTTTCTGATATTAATCTGTGCTTGCCCCCCTCAAGCCTCTGCTCTCCTCATTTCTTGTTGGATTCTTTGTAAACCTCTTCTACATTTCCTGAATTCCATCAGTAGATTTTGAGATTTGCCTTGCCAAGAATATAAAGCTTTTTTAAAACAACCTAGCCATGCATACATCCTTATCCTAGGGTCGTTAAATAGTTCTCTACACAAAGTAATAGGCCATTAAAACATACATTTATGTGTATAGTCATAAATGTGTGCTAACTGTGTGTTTTTAATATCCATTAGTTACAGCAGTATCATCAATGTGCCACCAAAACTGCCTGACAGCAGCACAGCAAAATATTGGTTACCACAGGGAGCAGAGCACAGAGCAGGTCAGGTGTCTTGATCCGAGTTTATACTTAGATCTTGACTTAGATCCAGGTTTATGCCAGACTTGTAACAAGAGAGAGCAAACAGTAGCTTCCCAGAAGCATCCTGATGGAAAAATCAAGAGGTCCAAATTGTTTTCTCTTTGTTTTTTTTACAGTTTTGTGAAGTGTTACAGAGCTTTGCACACAGGGCTGGCTCCTACCTGCTGACAAAGATGCAATTCTTGCCTCTTCTATAAATAAGGAATTAAAATTTATTCAGCTATCATGTTTTCAGATTTTAAAGATTGCCTTGAAAGAAAATTGAAAGAAACAAAAGTAATCTAAGTGTTTATGTAGGATGTATTATTAACAGATCTTGCGTGCTAGTGTCACTTCCAGGCATTTGTGTAATAACTGTATGAAAATAAAAATAGTGCTAATAAACTTTGCCATCAGGAATGCAGTCACTCTGATACTTTTAGGTCAGAGTCCTGAAGGCTATAATAATTATACTTAGATGTTCCCAGAGTATTTATGTGTGTTCCTTTTAAAAGGAACAGATTTTTGCCCTTAAGGCCCACTCAAATCTCAATGATTTTAATTAGTGACACACATAGCTTAATTCAACTTACTCTACATGCACTTTTAGGGATGTTTAAGCCAGTTAACAGCTCTCGAGGAGCCGAAGGTGTATGGGAAGTGCTGCAGATTTAATGAACAATTCTCTCAGCTCCAAGAGGGGACCCAGATTCCCGGGACTGGCTCTGGGCAGATGTGATTAAAGTGCAGCCACAGCTCAGCAGAAGCCACAGGCTGGGCCAGCTTGGGCTGAAGTGCCCTGAGCAGCTCTAATTGACTTGGGCAGGCCTGGCAGGCTGCAGATTTTTAGTCGTTTCCTGGCTGAACCAGGTTTCTCTCAGGGACTGATCCATGCAGCAGAGTTCTCATGGCCTTCTGATGGATTCCCCTTGGTTTTACACGTCCCGTGCGAGCTCCAGGACCACGGAATTCTCCACATTGTTGTGTTTGTAGTGTGTGACACCAAGCTATTTCTTTGGGTCCCTTCTTGTCCTGTTTTATCTTATTGAATATTCAGCTTTAAAAAGGAGCAGGAGTGATAAATGAGACCCTGGGTGAGAAAGGACAGCTGTGATTTCAAAAACATGACAGGATGAGTAAGTCTGAATGCTCTCTACAGCATTCTGCCATTTGAACTTCTCCTTCCCTCCATTCCTTCTTCTTGTGGCCTCTTCAGCTCAAGATTGATAAGACTTCATAGTCTTTGATTTAATTTGTTTCATTTCAAAGGCATATAATAATTTCCTTAAATTTATATAGACTTGCTTCATATATTAAGCTATAAGGGAATTTAGAAACATTGCCCTGAAGATCTGTCTGCCTTTCCAAGATGGTTTTGTTTACTGGGATATCACAGCGCAGAAATATTTTTGGTTATCAAAATTATATTTTAATCAACAAGACAATTGAAATAAACCTGAGGGCAGTGTTTTGACTGTGTTCTCTACATTCACTATTTGCATTTCTACTGGAATCTTTCCATTGCAGGTTGGGTGTTTTGTCACAGAGATGATTACAGGGGTTGTACCTCTCATAATTATCCTTTGGTGTGTGAGACATTCTGAGAGAAGAACAAAGGCTCTTCTTTAATCCGGGTAGGTCACAAATCAGGTTTGTATTTGCAAGCCATATATTTTAAGTTGGATTAGTTATCAGAAAGGGGGGAATGGGTATAAAAAAAAGACAGGAGAAGTGCTTTGAAGTGTTTGGTCTGGGTTGTTCTTAGGCAGAGACGTGTCCTGCTGTCACGGGGCTGATTAAAGCAGAGCTCAGCGCGTGTCGCCGCCGCCTCCGCGGGCCGTGTCAGACAGACCCTGCAAAACAGGCTCCCCATTTTCAGTGCTAACAACACCCCAAAGCTCAGCTTCACTGGGCTGCAGCTGGACGAGCCAGGCTTTCTGGTGTCTGAACAGATTGTGGTGTTTGCAGGGGTGATACACTGAGACCCCAAATTCTCTCTGTGTGCCCCAGAGCTGGGGCTCAGCAAAGCAGCGCCTCCAACAACTTCACTTTTAGGACACTTTGAGATTCAAGAGGGGTTGGAATGAATCAAATTCTTGGAGTTTTGATCTTAGGAGTGTTTCATCTGGGGAAGAAAAGGCTCAGGGAGACCTGATTGCTCTGTGGTGGGAGAGTGTGGTGGGGGTCAGGCCCTCTTCCCAGGCAACAAGGGATGGGACAGGGGAAACAGCTTCAGGTTGTGCCAAGGGAGGGTTCAGTTGGAAAACGGGAAAAAATTCTTCACTGGAAGAGTGGTCAAACCTTGGAACAGGCTGCTCAGGAAGTGGTGGAGTCACCATCCTTGGAAGGGTTAGAAGGAGGAGATGTGGCACTCCATGGTCTGGTTTGATGGACGTGGGGGTGTTTGGTTGAAGGTTGGATTGATCATTTTGGGACTTTAATGTTCCTCTGAATCTGTGGTTCTACTCTGGCTTCAGGTCAGAACTAAAACAGGGATGGTGGATTTAGGATTTGACCCATTCAGCTACACATCAAACTGAGATTGAAGCCTCTGCACTGATACCTGAGGAGGTTTGATTGTTTTTTCAGTGGCACAAGTGTTCTAGTTTCGACCTACATACCACACTCACACCAATTCTATCTCATTTTCTCTATAATTCTTATAGAATAATCTCAGGGGGATATAGGAGCAGGACATTTAAAAGAGTTTATGTACAATTATTGCTTTTCTAATTAAAATAATGTAAATGTGTACAGTTATTAATATGATAAAGCAAAATCCCAAAAATATACTGTTAATCACTAGAATATGACACAAAAGACATTTTCTGCATAGTAATAACTGAATGAGATCTATGAAGGTCAGAAATTAATCACAATCCTTTAAGAAAGAAAAATTTAGTTTTGGTAAAGAGGTAAATAATCCAAGAGATGAATTTTATTCCTGATATGCATCAATATGAATAACACGAGAAATCAGGATTATTTGCAGCTATCTGTTATTTATTGTGCTGTACCTGTACTTATTACTTAAGTGGGCCTGTGGATTAGCTATTTAGAGGAGGAAAAGCAAAATACGCAGCACCACAAAGGTGAAAAAAAGAATTTTCTCTTTATAGGTGCTGCCTTTGAAGTCTTTATGAATTAATGGCATCAAAGCTAATCCCTGAAACGGCTTGGAAGATGCATTTGTGAGTCCAGGATATACCACATTTACAATGAAAATGGTTCCATGGAAAATTGTATCTCTTTTTTTTTTTAGTAATACAAATATTTTTGCAATCTTGACAAGCCTTATTAAAGATAATTGTTCATTTGAGAGATTTATTTTTGGTGGATTCTCTGCCTGGTAATTGTTCCATATAGCCTGTATGAGTTCCATGCCATGATTCTCAGCCTGGGGACTTTCTCTTGGCATACTAACTTTAAAGCATTCAGAATCTTTGAATTTAAGATAAGTTCCTCTTAATGTTGTACTTTATACCTTAATACACACAAAAAAATTAAATAATTTTTGTTTTAATATATAGAATTTTATTGAAGTATACATTATCTGTTCATGAGGTTAATGATTAGGCCAGAGGAATTACTTGTATTTTGGTACAAATAATTCGGGAGAAATAAAAAGATTCTAGAGGGAATCTTAAGGGCCACTTTCATATTTCATAGACATACATGTGAAATCATTTAAAGATAGTTTTAGTCTTAAAATTGAACTCCATTAAAACAAAAGGTATGATATGGTTCAATAAAGCCCAGAAGATTAAGTGAAAGATTTTGTTCTGTGCTCAACTAAATGCTTTGGTGTGGCTTCATCAGTTGTAAAGGTCTTTTTCCTGGTCCAGTTACCACATTTCCATAAATGGATATAATTTAACCATTCCCTTCATGTATAATTCAGACTTTACAGCTTAAATGCTGTCTAAGAAATTCTGCAGACAGAATTGCTTGTTCACATTTCACACAGTGCAGGCAGAACATGTCATCACTTGCATAAAGAGAGCTCTATCCACTCCCATAAATGTTTGTAAGACACACCATCTTTATCTCTGTTACCCAATAAAGCCAGAGGCAGATATTTGATGCTATAATAATGGTCTAAAAATGACAGAAATTGAATTTTACTCCGTTGTTATGGTGGCACATAATAGCAGGGTTCACCTACATGGATTCTCATTTGCTTAACAGACTCATGGTTTGTGTGGTTTCAGGCCAAAGCTGCTGTTGCACACAGATATCATTGTGTCTGTGGCTGTGTCACCCCTTGGGTGAGGCTTTCTGCTCTGTGCTTATTCCTGGGGTCTGGAACAGTACTCAAAAATGCAATGTAAATATTTGTAACTGAAATGGAATCTAATTCTTTCCTCCAGGCCTGGCTTCTCCTTCACCACTGTAAAAGGTGAATAGTCTTTGTATTAATCTTGTAATAGCTCTTTGCCAGCTGCCTGGACAACCTTTAATTCTCTTTTGATGGCTAGCACACACTCAGTGGATGCAGGAGTATTTGGAGCAGGGAATTGTAAATTTAAAGCACTTCTGTAAACATGGTATTGCCTTTCAACAACCTCACATAGTTAAAATGACACAACTTTGAAATATACTGAACTTATCTTTCTTACAACAAGTAAAATCACATCCCAGCCATGAGTGAGAGCAGAGGCAGCGTGCCAGTGTTTGTGTTTCCTGAGAAAATTTACAGTATTTACCAAAGCTGTCCCTCTCATTTGAACACATAAAGAAAATAAACCAGGAAATAAAGCTAGAACTACTGTGACAGCTGCCAGGAGAAAAACTTGAAGACTCACCTGGCATTCCTTTTCAAAATGTCATTTCCAGACAGCAATGCCAATTAAAATACTTTTCTTTACAGATCTCCTGGCATTTTTATCACTTGACTAAGAAGAAGCTGGATCCACGGATAAGGTCAGATCTCTGGTCAGCAGCATTTTGATGTACAGCCCCTTCCTGTGTGTGCAGCCAGAAATTTCTGTCCTGGGTGAGTGCAAAGCTGAGCTGTGTTTTCCTCAGGGCACTGCCCATTCAAGCAATCACCAAATAAACAAAGGAATGCACTGTCCATGATTCCTCATTAGTAGAGTGTCACACAGCTGAAGGATTAGATAGAAAGTCAATATTTAGCATAAGCAAATAAGAAAACTTCATTTAATATTTTTTCCTCAGTTAGCCAGATAACTCTGGAGGGAAGGATATGATCACAAGATTTTTCTTTCATCTCCAAATTTTAACTTTCCTTCTGAGCAAGGGGAGGCTTTTACAGATGGGTTGCTTTCAACAGTTATCATAAGGATTGTTTGTTTAAGGAGCAGACTTATGTTTGTGTTCAAGAGCTATAAGGAAAAAGGAATTAAATATATATTGGGGGAGAAACAAGAGTCTCTGCAATGGTTTTCCTGAAAGGAAGATTCGCATGCACACACAAAAGGGATAGTAAAGAAAGGAGAGATATTGACAAGAAAGGAAATGAAAATGAGTTAAAAGTGTCAATATTTCCCTTGAGTAATTAAATAAGAGCATTCTCATGGCTGACCCATTTTGAGGGGAGGGAGATTGTGGTTCAATGCAGTGCTGTAAACCACAGAAAGCCAAGTTAGCCTCCAGTTCCACGGATTCAGTGGCAAACTGGGCTTGGGGCATGTGCTGACCTGTTCCAGCCTGCCTTCTGCAAGCTGGCAGCCAGGGCCTCAGTAAGAGGCAGACAAAAATAAATAGCAAATTTTTATTATGTTGTTTCCCTTTTAATCTGGGTCAGGCTCAGGATCCAGTTACCACTGCTGCTCCATAGATCTCATGGTGAAAGTGGAGTTAGAAAGCAGGACACACCAAGAGGCAGAAAATCATTAAAGCCTTAAAAGCCAAATGGTTTGGCTTTCTGTTTTAGAGGTGTAAAAATGGCATATTTTATCAGGTACAGGATTTAGTTCAGATTGTAATGTGGTGCTGAGTGTGTGGGGCACATCCTGGCCTCAGTTTGCACTCGAGGTCTCAGTGAATTCCAGTTTATTTTGTTTACCCCTGGGTAGAACAGGGATGCTGGCACTAGGAGTGCTCACAGATCAGTTTGTTGATGTGCTCATGTAATCCATGCAGACTGTAAGAAAACAATTTAAAAGCAAGATTATTTGTGTTACACTGATGTAGATGAGGTTTATGTTTGTAATCCTATAACTCCATTACTTGCATGCCAGCAAACATCTTTTTTCTCGTTTCTGTAAATTATGAAAAGTGTTAACATCAGTCACTTTAGTTCCTGGGAAATCTTCTCATATTTGCAATTCTGTGTAAATTAATAGCTAAGTTCACTAGAGAAAAATATTGCAAATGGATTTGGGCATCATATAGAAGTAGACAACTTGTAATATATTTTCTTTTAGCAAATACATGTCAAATTAGCTGAACAGGTTTTAACAAGCATGTCCTCATTCCTTCAGCAACTGAGACTATACTTGCTAGATTCTCAAAGCAAATTAGGCACTCAGCTCCCTTTAGAAGCAGAAATAGGTAGTGAAAGTTATTCTGATCTTTAATATTTGAATGAATTTGAAAATTCCATTTAGTTCTTATAAAAAAACTAACCAAACAAATTAGTTGCTGCTCTATGTGCCGACCACCTATGTCTTGCAAGATTTTCAAGATCAGGCATCCATTTTTTTTTCCTCTGGTCTTTAAAAATTGGAACTTTTGTCACAAAAGACACTTTCTTGTATAAAGAACTGTTGATTACCTTGCTGTGTCAACACCTTAACCTGCTGTGCTAAGGTTGGTGTAATTTAAGGTTATGGAAATTTACAGTTCAGCTGCACTGGGTTGGTTTTCAAGTATGTGTTTAACTCTACATTTGCAAAATGTCATTTTCCTTCCCTGCTCCTCACGGCAGAGGTAAATTACTCCCCCAGAGATGAGCACTTCAGCAATAGAAGAGGCTCTGCAGCAGCAGGAGAAAGTGTGAGAGTTATTCTGATACTGACCCCGAGCAGGGCAGGACAGGAAGAGGGAGCATTGTGCTTTTACAAGGCTGCTGTGGGCCCTTCCATCAGCTAATCACAAAGCCAGCAGCACTTCAGGGTGGGATTTGTAGCAGGATTTGCAGAATGATGTCCAACAGCACTAAGGATTCAGGAAATGCTTAGGAAAAACCAAGGTAACACCAGTTCCTTGACAGCCTGAGGAGATGCATTCACAGTGTGAGAGGAACTACTGACTGCTCTCTGTGCTAGGAATCAGAGAGGAATAGAAGAAGCTTTCTGATCTGTTTGTTGAAAACTTACTAAATCAAAGACAAAAATGTATGCAAAAATCTTCTCATGATATTTTGGAAGTATAAACAAAGCTCAGGAGGAAAAAATGCACTTGTGGTTTCACTGAAGTTTGAGTTGTCCCTTTGCTCAATTCATGCGCAGCCCTGTGGGCTGAGCTGTCCCAGATCCATTGGTTCAGAGATGTTGGTACCACCCAAAACTCAACTGGTGATTCCAGAGGTGTTGGAACCACCCAAACCTCAGCTGGTGATTCCAGAGGTGTTGGTACCACCCAAACCTCAACTGGTGATTCCAGAGATGTTGGTACCACCCAAAACTCAACTGGTGATTCCAGAGGTGTTGATACCACCCTAATCTCAGCTGATGATTCCAAAGATGTCAATACCACCCTAATCTCAACTGGGTGACAAAAACATTTCTAAAAAATATTCAAACATACTCATCTAGTCATCCTTGCACATTTTGGACCTTCTCCATTATATGGAGAACTACTAGATTTTCTGTTGAAAATATGAGTAAGAAAAGGACACAGAAGTACAGTATTGTCAGTTTATGCCACATAAAGGTTAAAGAAGTAATATTTCTTATTTTTACTTCATAGTTCTTGAGAAACATCAACTCACAGAATTGCACACTTCAAAATAATTGGCCAGTGTGAGCTGACAGGTCTGATCAGAGCAGAAGGGTCGTTAGCAGATGCAATGAGCCTGATCTTCTGTCTGAAAACAAAGACTACAGAGGACTTGCAAGGACAAAGGAAAAGGAGTAACTTCCTCATCTCTGTGAATGTTTTCTGAAGAAAGAGATTAAAGAAAAAAAGGTAGGACACTGACTTTAAAACTAACAAATCTTCCCAGAGTCTGAACCACTGAAGTTCATTTACAGTGGTTCTGTATTCATTTATTATTCTTGGTCAGGATCACAGTAACTTCTGCTTTTGCTGCGCAATTGTGCTACTTCCACAGCTGAATTAGCTGACAATTAAGTAGGAATATTTTCCTTCCCTCATCCCTGACAATATTACAAAACAGTGAGTTGTCATCCCTGGGAAAGTCATACCTGAACTGCATTTTATTCATCAATTCAAATTGACAGTGATTAATAATCATCCCTCATGGAGAAAACTTAATCCAAACAATCTATGTTGTGTTTACTCAGGAGAGTATCGTGTGTTACTGTAAAACACTGAGGTCATGATGAATTCTAATAGTCTGGTTTTCTCTTATCTCCAAGACTTGTCACTACACTAAAAAAAAAACCTAAACTAAAAACAAAACAAACAAACAAACAAACCCCCAAAAAACCCCCAAACCAACCAGTTGAACAGTTGATAGGTTTGAAATAATTATTTTTGAAAAACAAAAAACAGGTTGATATTTATTTGTTTTATTTATTGTCCTGCAAATGGATTCAGTGCAGATTCCAGGAGCTGAACTCAAGTGGCTCCATATTTACATCTTCCCTTTGTCTGTGAAACTTTCCCTCAGATTTCATCCACCTTTTCTAAAGGGTTTCACTGCTCCAAGCAACATTTCCCCAGCCTGTGTTTGTATTCATCACACAGAAACCTTGGCTGGAGCAAAACTGAATACGGAGGAAAATTACAAATTAACTGTTGGGTTCAAACCCTTTGCAAAATTTGACTTGAAATAAATGGCAGCACTAAACAGTTCTTCTAATTTTTACCAAAACAAAATTATCCTTCTATTAGAAACAAATCATTCTAATTGGCTAGCCAATTAGAGTGAGATGATAATTTTTTTCCAAATAAACTACTTACAAATCTATAATGATTTTTAATGTTTCTTCTGTTCTCAATGTATGCTCGTAAAGTGAACAAATCATTAATTTAAATATATTGCAGTCAGTAGAGGAGTAATTTGTTTTATAGCTTATTTTAGGAATAATGCTTTAGGAAAAAAAACTACCCTAAAAGTAATCTTTATATATCATCACCCTTGAAATAAGGTATATCCACAGTTTAGATCTTGATAACAAAATTAAGACCTGATTGTTCTAATACAAGTTATCAAAACCAAAGTAATCTAATCTAATTTCATGACCGTGGACAATAATTCCTGTCGTCCAATAACATGGGGTTTTTAAATAGAAAAATTAATGTTTCATTGGATTTATGTACACAGAAGATGAAATAAATGTGGTTTAAAATGTATGCAGTTACCCTGAATGAACAATTTAGGAGCAATCAATCTGTCACCCACTTTAATCTTTAAAACAAGCATGCAATCTAATAGTGTTTTGTAAAATTACATTTGTCTATTAAACTACTACATCAGAATATCTATCAGATAAACAGGATAAAATGTACTGCTTCTGAATAACTAAATTAAAATAATTTGTAAACAAATCAGGCATTTTTACTACACCGTAGTGTAAAGCATTTTTAGATACTTTAGGAAAGATGATAGAGGCAAAATATTAGATATAAAAATAACACAGAAATTAAATGTTGATATTGCAAGTTGGAAGGTACCTGTGACTTTTTTTACCAGTACTTATATATGAACCTGGTGGAAGGAAGCAGAATAAATGTGAAATCCAGAACTAATATAGGTATTAATATCTTGTTCATAGTCCATTTTTAAATGTGCATATTGTCCATGTTCTACAATTATGCCTCAAAAGTAATTTGGAAATTACAATTAAATGACAATGCTCCTCATGTTCTCTAGCTGGCAATTTATGTAAATTCTGATTTTAGCAACGTCTTCCTGAGTGCATTAAAGAATAAAAATCATGAGGGGATACTCAGTTGATGGTTCTTTTATTGCATCACGTACCCCAAAACCAGGATTATTTGAATCAGATTGCACCAAGATTAAGGACAGAGAAAATGTTTAAAACTGCAAATCTTTTGTATGTTTATGACCCAGAAGATTCTGTGACCAGCATCCATCCATAAACCAGCTGATTTCTTGATTTTTACCACTGGTTTTGTAGCTGCAAGAGCTTGAGAAAACGAGGCAGGACAAATTTTAAGTATGTGCATAATTACTGTGCACTTAAACATGTGTTTGAGTACATTCCTGGAGCTGGGCCCGGTGACCTCAGCTCTCCCCATGAAAGTCAAAGTAACACAAGCCATTTATGCCTAATACTGCAGGATGTAACTTTTAACAACTCACTATTAGAAAAATTAAATTTTAACCTTGTCTTGCTAATTCCAACTATTACTGGGCCCATATTTATGCCCCAACTTAAATTGCAGTTTATCACTCTGATGCTTTAACCTTTGGACAGCCTCTCCCTAACATTTTTTTTGAACATCAAAATATCCCCCAGCTAATTATAACAGCGTTGATTTCATAAATGAAGAATTTGACTCTTAAATTTTTCTCATTATATAAAAATCAAAACTATCTAGCAAAATGTGGCAGAGTGGATCTGAGGATTTTTTTTTAACTAAATGGATTGACTTACAAAAACAGAAGATGTAATGGCTGTGAATTCCTGGAAATGTGAAGCATGTTGACTGTACTCTTATTACTCTGATGGAAAATGCTAGGAGTCAAAGTTTTCATTTATATGTCTGGTTAATAGCTTTGGCAATTTTTATTGTGCAACAATTATGTTTTTAATTGCTCGATGCATCCTGAGCAGTGCTAGGCAATAAAAAATAGGAAGATGTGCTTTTATCAAGCATGACTCACTTAATAACCTTGAATTTAATATGGATTTCTCCAGCCCTTATATTTATTTCTTATGGTAACTCTCACTAGATACTAATAAGTTACTAGATATTAATGAGTTACTAGATATTAATGAGTTCCTAGATAATAATGACTTGGGTTTTTATGTACCTTTATTCTTGAGTCTTTTTAAGGTTCAAGCAGAGGTTTGCAGAGTTGTTGATATTTATAAATTCTGTTTAAAAAGCTTTAACATGCAGAACTCTCTTCATTAGAAAAATCCCTGTGCCTGGCAGTGATGTTTGCAGTGGTTTTTGGTGAGAGCAACTCCAGCTGTATTCCTTGGTCAGATTATGCACGAGACATACCATGGAAATGCCAGATTTCCACAGAAAATATTTGCATAATGTGCTAGACATGAAGTGGCATCAGATCAAATTGCTCTTTGAAAACACAGGAAATGCATAAATTTGTGTCCATAGCACAGGTATTTAATTCTCCTTTGATCTTACCGGGACATTCCTCTACCTTCAGCTTAAAAATCTTTTTTCTTCTGCCTGGCACTGTCTCTGAAGGTGTTGTGGAGCTACACACGAGGACAGCTGGGAGTAGAAAGCAGCTTTCTGTTCTTGCTTGGCACTATTTTCTGCTAAAGCATAAAGAATCTTTGGCTCCTCACCTTGAAGCACTCCTGAGAAGGGAATTTTGATCGCTTCAAGAGGTTTCTTCTCACTGCTGTTGGACTCACATGAGAAATTCAAAGGATAGAAAGCATCTACAAGAGGCCACGTTAGGAACTGACACCTTTAACCAGCAGCTTTGGAAAAGCAGAGTGCAATTTTAATTGCTGCTGCTGATCAGTGGCACTGAGTGACAGAAAACATCTGTCCAGCAGCAGTCTGTGTGTCCAGCAGGCAGGGAGGAGGACAGCAGCACCTGCAGCAGAGCTGAATCCTCACTGCTTGGGTGCCTCTCAGGTGCTGCAGAAATATTTCCCTCTCATCGACAAGAGCAAGTGGAGAAAATGTGAGGCTGGGGCTGTTGGACAAACGAGATGTCAAATCTTTTGACTCCAACACCTCTCAAGAGCTGGAGGGAATCCTCAGCACGGGGGTGGCACCTGAGAGCTGATCTGTGCCTGGGGTCAGCACCTGGATCCCTGCAAGCCCTGCTGCCTTGCAGGAGCCAGTCCTCATCAGCAAAGTCCATTAATCACATTTCCTACAGCCAATTTCCTACAGCCACTCTCCGTTTCTTCCAGGGGTTCCAGACAGATTTCATTTTTCCCCCGAATGCATTAACCTGAAGGAGCAGCCTACTTAATTAAAACAGATATTGTTTCACTTTCTTTAAATATGCAAATGTCTTTATTAGACTAGGTGTCGTGTGCTGTACTTTCCTGCTTAATTAATCTCAACCTCATCCTGATTTGCCTCAATGGGAATAAAACTTTCCCATTTATTTTTGGTGACTTACCTCAATGCATTCCCTCCAACATGTTTGTTATCAGCTGTAATCTCTTTTCCCACGTGGAACAGATCTGTGTGTCACTAAATGCACTTTGTGGAAGCACCTAAGGCAGTAACCTAAAATTTATATTTCTAGGTCACAGGGGTGTTTTAGGTTGAAATTTGGGGTAATAATGCATTTGGGGAAATCCCTCACAAATAGCTCAGGGTTCAGCACCTCAGGGCCGTCTGTAGGTCTGCACCTAAAGAGGGATGGAGGTTTTCATCTCTGACATTAATTTTGTCCCCACCTAAGGAAAGATGGGAACTAAGTTCTAATTTTCTAATTTTTGGAACTATCTTTGATGTACATAAATAGTGAAACTGTAGAATAACATTCCCAAAGGAAGAAAGGAAAATGCAAAAGATAACTATGTGACTTGTTTTGTTTAAACTTTCTGTTGCAGGGGTAATATTTCACTATGCAGATTTAAGTATTTGTAAAGCTTCTACAAAATAAATTTAATTACATATCTAACAACAAATCAAAACTTTAGATTGAAATAAATTGCTTCAATATCTTCCTGTAGCTACATGAAATTTATATCAATAACCAGAACCGGTTTACTTTGACCTTATTTTTCAATTTAATTTAGTTCAAATTCCAATTAAACCAATCTAAACCCCCATAGTTTCACATCCTGCTTTATTGGTATCCAATCTGTGCAAATATTTTCATCCACTCAGTATTGTGAATTTGTCAGAGATCAGTCACGTGGCAGACAGTAATTTGTTAGGTCTAAAATTAATTGGACAAACAAATCAATGAGTTCCTAATAGTGGTTATTGAGCTTTTTTATTTGACTTCCTCAGTTGTCTCTCCCTCAGAATTACTCTGCATATTAAATTGCTAATTAATACAGCAGTACTTTAGCTTAGTGTGTTCTGCAGGTGAACTTCTCAGCCAGTTTCCCAAAAAGGAAGTTTCTATGTCTGTTTTTTTAGGAGCAGGGTTATGTCTTCTTCATGGAGTTTTCACAGTATCTACCTATATTTTCATTACATTGGGCAGTTTAAACCTACAGTTCCATGCAAGTGATCAATTTTTGTGTGAACATGGAATTTTCTAATAAATTAAAAATACCTGAATCCGATTTCATTGCCTTTCCTCAACATTTTGGAGAATCCTGAAGAAAGCACTGAGGCCAGCTCAAGACCATCAAGTTGTTTGGATTTTAAGTTAATTTGTTTAGATTATAAGCTGTCTCTCAGTGACCTGTCACATGTCCAGAGCCATCCAAGGGCTGTCCTGTCCCAGTGACCAGAAGGGTCCCTCTGAGCCACCCCTGATCTCAGAGTTGCAGCTGATCTCCCTTCCACTGCCACTTCCCCAGCCCTCCTAGGAGCATCTGCAACTGCACAGCTCCTGCAGACTGGGGCAGTTTGTACTCAGCCTTTCCTGGCAAAAACCCTGCTTTGCACTGCTGAGTGTCCCATACCCTACAGAAATTCTACACTCGTTAGAAAGGGAACACCTCCACCTCCTTCTTTATGAGTAGCAGCACGTAAATCAAGTTCTTACTGCTCTTGAAATGGTAAAGTTATTCTGCATAAACTGACTGTAAATTCCCTCAATGTAGATTAATAGGGTCATTTCATTTTACAAAGCCCAAGTCCTTTGAACTGTGGAAAATTCTGAAGCCTTGTCTCAGGAGGAGACTTCAGCTTACCAGAATAAATTATTTCTAGTTCAACAAAATTTCCGAGAGCTGCAAAAAAAAAGAGTGTTTTCATTTTTGTTGCTGTTAATTGAAATCTCTGTGAAAATATTGCACAAATATTCCATTGTCTTGCTGCAATAACCGTGGGATGAATCTTCTGCATCAGGAAGCTCTTGAGAAGGCCACAGCTGTAGCATCCCTCCAGCTCCCGGAGCAGGAAAACAGGAGATCCTTCCAATATCATTGCTGTGCTTCTGGGCATTGTGAAAGTTTGTTGGGATCTAGTTTCCAGTGTAACCATTCTCATGTTGCTTGCTGTGTAAATTATCTCTCCTGGAAGTGTCCTTTGATAAAGGACAGAAGGAATATAACAGCAGTGTGCTTCCCACAAAACCCTAAAATCTGCCCATACTCTTTTCTGACAACATTTTGACCTCCCAGCAAAGCAAAAAGCAAAATAACTTCAAATAATTGATGTCTATGTTTGTAGTGATGGTGGTAAAAAGTTCTATCTTGAGCAAATTCAAAAATAGAAATGACACTTTTATATCTGCAGAAAAGTGAAAGTTATTTATTGTATTTAGGGTTGTGTATGATGGAATGGGAGAGACCAAACAGAGCAGAAGATTGCTTCCACTTTTTGTGAGTAACAAATAAATAGTGGAAGTAAATGTTAGAAGAAATAGAAGTAAATAACCACTGCTGAAAAGAGCAGAAACTTTGATAGCAGCCTGTGACCTCTGACAGTCCCTCAGCTGGGCAGCATCATCCTATTACAGGATTTGGGCTCAAACCATCCATTACAGCAGGACTGGATACAGAAGCCAAGGAAGTTTCAGTCCCATTTATTTTAATCTCCATTGTAAAGGGATTTATACTAATGGAACACAATTACATTAGCCCACGAGATTTTCGAAGAGAACTGATATATAATTCCATTCTATATCGTTTGTAGTTGTCTAACTAATTAGCAATTATAAATAATTCCCTTTGGATTAATTGCTTAGATAGCATTCAGAATATAAATCTTTCCACATAACATTTATATTATTCAGACTGAAAAACCTACTTTGATTTTATCCTTGGCTGACTTTGAACCCAGGTCACTGAACCAAAGCAGTATAAATCATCTATTCCTATCCAGCTTTTACTCCGGGCTTATGTCATTTATATGAAGCATTCTGTATTCTTTGATTTAAACTTGATCTTAATCCTAATTACCTAGGAGTAACTTTTGCAAAAATAAAAAGTATTGCTTAGAAATAGATAAATGAAATTTGGTTTTGCCACTGAAATATCAGAGATCTCTTAAATGTCCTATGAAAATACACTAAACTTGGGTTTATGAAGTATTTTCCTAGGCATAAGACTCTTGAAAACCCTGTGTGGCTCTCTCTTAACTCTCTGTTTGGATTGTTTAAATTAGATTTCATTATATCCAAGTCCTAATTTTCATAACAAAATCCTTCAGGAGGTTAATACATCATCTGTGCAGCCAGCTAGGACCTTCAAGAAATCATGTAGGTGATACCTTATCACTATTTTGGAAATAAAGGAGCTGAATTATAGTCATCTGCTCTTTAGTAAAGAGCCTCCAACTATGGAAAGATGCTGCCATAACCTTTCTTTATAAAAAGGCCAAAAATTTCAGAAGGCAGTTTAGCAAAAGACTTGGATAGAAACTGAAAGGTGTTGTTCTTTAAAGCTTTTTTTAAAATTTAACTGGTTCTGGATGTGCTAAAGCCTGGCCTGCCTTGGCACGGGAACTGCTGGGAGCACTGGGCTGGTCCTTGGGGAGAGCAGAGCCCCTCAGGTGAGGAGGGGACCAGAGGCACCCACAGGGTGACAGTGGTGCACCCATCCTCACCCTCTACTTTTAGTTTGCTTCCCCCCTCTGAAGTTTCACTGGTGTGGAAGTAGCACTGCAATTGGAGGAAAGGGTAAAAGAGCAAACCTAGGGCCAAGTAAAAGTCCAGGCAACCCTGAAGCAACAATACACATAAAATTAGCAGTAAAGAAGCAGCAAGAGGCCACAGAGACAAGTGATTTCCAGGGTGCTGTAGCAATCCTTATTTCTAGCTTGGTTTTCTAAGCTGCCCTTGGACCCCTGCAATTGCATGAAGCAGATCTTATAGCAAATGTGACAAACCCCAGCTCAGGGAAGAAATGATGATGTCTGGCTCCAGATCAGAAGGCTGAAGGATAATTTTATTAAAACTATACTACATTACATTATATGCTATTTAAAGAGATACTATCCTATTCTACATATTCACTTTTTACTTACCCATCTAACTACAAACTCGTGACTCTGCTGAGAGCCCGAGCCACAGCTGGGTCCATCGGTCACTGACCCCAAACAACTCCACCAGAATCCAGCCCAGCATCACTGCAGTGAACAATCCCCACACCACATCCCACATGGGCAGAACAAAGGAGCAGAGATAAAGATTGTTTCCTCTTCTTCTCTCTGTGCTTCTCCTGAGAGACAGAATTCTGTCTCTCTGTCCAGAGAATGGGAATGTCACAAGACCATATACAAATAATTGCTGTGGTTTTGGAGTGCTCATGTCCCAGTTCCATCAGAAATCCTGATGGAGCTCCTCAGACTTGAGCAGCCAGCAGCTGTCAGGAAGGGAGCAGATCTGGGATGCTCTCAAGGGCTGGCACAATTCTGCCCTCTGTTCCCTTCCTGTCTGGGTGCTTATGACTCCTAAGGAAGAAAAAAACAAATAGTGCTGAAACAAACACAACTGCTGTGGTGTATTTCTTATATAAAATGAGGGGTTTGTGGCTCAATAATAAAATACCATGGAAGTGGTGGAGGAAAATATGCATCATAACTGCTACAGAGATTAACAATGTCTGCAAATTGCCTCAAAGAAACCCAGTGTTTGTTTTCTAAACAGTTGCATTGAGGAAAATACATTACCCAATTAAGATGAAAGGGATAACAATCTCAGTGAATTGTTATTGTAGAAAATAAAGAATATTGCAGTAATGGAACTTAATTTTATCATTATATGTATTTAAATTGCCTTTTATATGCAACCATATATTTATTTGAAATAGATTTAAATGCAAACATAAACATGTTGTAACAGTTTCCAAAGCTTTAAAATCAGAAGGAAAATAACGTTAATGAAATATTCAATTCCTTTTATTGTTAGGAAAATCTGAAAATGATCTATCATTTCTAGGTTACAATTCCTGTTGCCTCTAATTCAGTCCTTTATAGCCCGAATGCATTATTGACATAGGATGAGACCTTGGGGGGAAAAGAAAATGTCATTCCTGAAATTGGATGGGAAAGAAGTGTGTGTATGTAATGTGTAGGCACACAATTGTATTCATTTGAAGAAATCCAAGTTATTTCCAGGCTATCACTGGGACGGAAACAAATGCAAAATATTTGGCATCTCAAAAGAATGGTGAATACTGTCCTCCATGTCTTTAATGATCATTTGGTTTGGCTGTGTTTTACACAATGCCTAGTTTAATTCTCTTTTCTTGTCATTGTTTCTTGTTTCCCAGTTGTTCCCAGTCCCCAGGCCACTGAGACCCCCAGCAAATATCAGTTCCTGAAGAGCAAGAGTTTCAAAACAGAAGTCTGGCTACACCCAGTGTGAATCCAAAGCACCCCAGTGTGGGCGTGTGTTTCTTTTAAATGCTGTTGAGAGCAGTGTGGCACGAGGAGAGCAGAATCCAGGGCTGATGTCAGATGTTGGGCTGGAAAATGAAGCTGCCAAAACCCACAGGACCAATGCAGGGAGCTAAACCTGGCTCCAGGCACATGGTGAGTGAGCAATGAAGGATCTGAGCCCAGCTGTCAGAAACTGCTTTCCTAAAATAATCACTGTTCACATTGTCTAAGTTCGGAGACTTTGCCATAAACAACTTCTCAATTTTCTTTTTTGTTCTTAAGCGACTGCAAGATTTTTACAGTTTCCTTTAAATATTGTTTTTTGAGTAAGAACATCTTGGGTTTTTTAAAAGCACTCTTTAGCTGACTGAGGTTGAAGCTATGATTTATGAAGAAATCAGTGTGAGGCTGTAATTTATATAGAAATTGTTAAATCCAATTCACCTCCTGTGATTATATGCAACAGTAACGCAGTACATGCATATTAAATACATATATATTTATATATGCACATATAAATGAGACATCTCCTGTTTTTCTGAAGAGCGCAGGTGAACCAACATTAAACTTGTAAAATGCAATTTTTCTGTGCTCAAGAAAATGACCAGCTACTCAATCTTTTACATTTTTCACGTGTTGCCATTCTTGAGTGTTTTGAGACAAGGCACTCAAATTGTTTTTGCTGTTTGCTATATGAAAGTTCTACTGTGCCAAGAATGCAATTGCCTCTGTATATGGTATATTGACAGGTTGTCTTTTAATTTCCAAATGTTGTTTTCCATAAAACATTAACAGTTTTTCTCTACTCAAAAGACCTACTTTCCCCCAAGGCATATTTTTCAATAACTGCTGTCAGCTATCAATATTTCCAAGTATTAGAGACATTTCTGGACAAGGTCTTTTCGAATGTGAGATATAAGTCAATTTTTTTATCTACTTATTTTCAAAGTCTGCCTTTTCTCAACAAAAGCTGTTAATTCATTAAAGATATTTATTCAGGTGTCTGCTAATACATGGGGGGTTTATTACAAATTCTGACAGTTTGGGGGATAAGGAAGCCACGTTTATTTGCTGTAATTTTTCATACCTCTGTCACAGTTGTCTTTGTGGAAAATTGGTGTCTTATTTGCCCCTGGCATTGAAATATCTTTGTCTGTTACTGAGACAGTTTTGAGTTAAATTGCAGTGAATCATTCAACTGTTTCATGCTTGAATTCCTTTAGAACTCCTGTGTAAAATACTATCCAGAGTTGGAGATTACAAAATTCTGCTGAATTTGATCTGCAACCTCTTCTACTAGGATTTGAATTTATTATGAATCTCTATTTTGTTCTCTATTTCCATGCCAGAATTTTTCACGTTCTTCACTTAGGGATGAATTCAGTTCTTTGAAGGAGGCTCTAATTTGTTCATTGTACCTTTTTGATTTTTTTGTAACCACAATGGAATTAACATTTTTAGTTATTTTGTGTGGAGGTTACTATCTCATTTAATTGGAGGTTCTGGGGTGATCTGAAGATTCCTCCTCCAATTTTATCATGATCAGTGTGACTTTCTTTTAGAATTTATGTGACTGCTGCTTACTCCAGAAAATACTCTTAAACAGCCTCAAGATAATTCAAATAAGTGATTTAAAATAACAAAAACATCCTAGCAGAATGTCTTTGTCAGCCATGCAAAGCTTGTTTTGGTAGGTGGAAGGGCTGAAAAATGTTCGTATTTCTCCTGGGTTTTAGATCAGTATTTTGATTTTGTTTCTCATTGCAAACCTGGACCACGTTCATTCTCAGTTTGAGGTTGCAGAAAGAATTGCATTTGAATGTAGGTACTGGGGGTGTTTTTGCTTTATTTTCTGGGGCATCATGTGAGTGTTGTGGAGAGGGATTGAATAGAATTGGTGAAACAAAGACCTGATACTTCATTTTTTTGCTTTATGTTCCCTGTAGGGTTTTTTTAGTTATATGGATAAAATCATTATAATTCTTGAGTAACTCTATGTTTTACCCCAAATAAATAAGGGAAAGGAGTTGGTGAACTGTGGTTGCTTGAGATGGAACATCTAATCAGATCTCTACTACTTGATAAACTATCACTCTGAAACATAAAATAGAATTTTTTTATCTGATACAATGCAACATGATGTCATTAGAACTCTCTGTGTAATTAACCACAAGATGATTATAATTAGGGAGAAAAACAGGATACAAGAAATAGGAGAGATATATATGATACAAATGAAATATGCATCAAGCTCAGCTAAGACTAAAAACAGCTCAAAGAGAGAGTTTATTCACTATTTTCCTAGATTAATATCCTACTTCATAGTCATATAACAGCAGCTGTTTCATAGGAATATTCTCATCAAAATTCTGACAGCTGTAATTTAAAAAAAAAAAAGAAGCTTGAATTATTATTTCTTGGTTGCTCATCATAAAAATGGCACATTTTGTCTGTGTGTGATGCGATGCCTGTATAAGCAGAATGTGAGATGTGGAGCAGCATAATCTGAAGCAGAATCTTGTGCTGCACAGGAAAATCCTGTAAGGTGCCTTTCAACAGCAACGTGGGAGAATTGATCAGAGTTACAGGGGTGCCAGGCTGAGACAAAAGCAGAGAGCACAGTCCTTGGTCAAATCCTCAGGAGCAGATGATTCCTAATCCTCTGTACCTGTGGGGTTGGATGTCAGGTTTGGAAATCTTCTCCATCAGCATCCTGCAATGAGCACTCGTGCATGGCTGTGGTGCAGTTTGCACTGCAGAGGAGGCTCACAAGAGCGAGTGCAAGACTGAATTGCTGATAGCAGTCACAGCCTCCCTCTTTGCATAAGGAATGTGGCTAAAAACATCCCTTTCATCCCAGCTCAGGAAATAAACTTATTTTAGGAGTAGTTGTTACTATCCAAAAGGAAAATACAACTGTGGGGAGGTAACTTAAAGGGAATATTATATCAATATGAAGCTCTGGCTTTTGGTGATGAACCACATTTTCATTTTTTTCTCCAAATCCTGCATTATGGTAGGTCACAGTGCTTGGTATTTGCCACAAAGCAGTGGTTTAATATGTATATAACCTGCTATGTCACCTCTGGTGTATATTTAAAAAAAAAGAATCATCAAATTCTCATGATGAAACATTTTCAGTTTTGTGTTTTCACTGGTCTCAGTCATATTGCCTTGTTTTTCAGAGGAGGATAGTTTTCAAACCTGCCAGCTATCAGAACTTTAATTTAAAAATATTCATTCAAGTCATCTATGATGTCTGCTGCTTCTACATTCATTTAATAGAGCTTTTAGCTGTATGGCTGTATTGTTGGTTTCCTTTTTTTAAGTACTTAGAATGTATTATTGCATTAATGCTCTTCACGGAACATTGCAAAACACTCACTTAAATTATTTTGCTAATGCTAAGCAAGGGTTGTTGCATTATTAAACACCAGAGGTTTGGCAAATTACTACAAATGTGAGTTTAAAGCACATTCTTCAGGTGCCTGAATGTTTATGTATCATGACAATAACACAGACATTTATAGTAATGCAACATTGCCAGCAGAGTGTATTGTAAGTTCAGATATTGGTGTAGTTCAAAGTCATATTTAGTTTCAGCTTTATTCTAATTTCTTATACATAATTTCATCCCCAAATGAGCTTAATCAAATACTTGAACTGCAGAAAGTTGTACATGCTTTTGTAAAGAAAAGCATTGCTCAAGCTGACTCCATCAATGCTTCAGCTCTTCCTGGCCTGGAGTTCAGAACCACTGGAAATCTCCACAGCTTTTTCCTTTTGCATGAGGGATTCTGTCTTTCCTCTGATCCTTTGTGTCTTTACACATAAGGAAAATCAACTCCATATATTCCTCAGCTGTTTTTTTCTAAAATTCTTATTGCCCTTTCTTCTCTCCTCCAGTTTATTTCCAGTAGCCAATATCTTCTCCAAGATCTGTTTTCCAAGCCTGGATAGAGCATTCTGGATCTCTCAGTAGTGTTGAGTTTGCCAGAGTAATTTGTCTCTTGTGTCCTAAATCCAGCATCATTCTGGGATAGCACATCTCACAATATTTCCCCTTTATTCTGCTGTCACACCAGTGACTCCCATTTCCTTGTGATGAATCCATGAGTAAAATCTCCCAGTGCTGTTCTCCCACACAGATAATGACTCCCCATTTTATATTTTCATTACCCCCAAGAAACAATTAAACACCAGTATTTGGCAATGCTAAAAATGTCATGCAGGGAAATGGAGAGCTCAATAAAAGATAATGGTTTTAGCAACAGCAGCAAGAGGAAATGTCAATAAATAGTGTAGCCATGCTGTTTGCCACCTTTAATCAAGTATGGGCCTTTCAGCACAACCTTTTAGACAGGTGTGCTTTTAAAAAAGATGTTTCATAGCATTTTACAGACTCAAAAATTTGATGCTGTGGAAGTTAATATATATGCTAGTAAAATTCTTAATTAGCTTAACACATAATACATGTGTTATTTTAAAGATTTTTTTTCTCTAAAGGTGGTGCATTTTAAAGTAGCAGTATTTAGACAAAATAGTCTTGTCTAACATTCTCTTTATAATCCTACATCATACAACCTCTGTTGTGTTCAAAAGATTGTGCTAATCACAGAATCTCTTCTAAAGTTTTAATTAGCTGCACAAAACTCTTGGTTGCTATCTATTTAGGATATCTCTAGCCCAAAAAGTTTAATGTTTCAGTGTCAGCCAGAGTAGAAGATCCTCTACAGAAATCTGTATTGTACATTGGCAATAATTAGATATTTAACTGTACTGCTAAAGGGAAAAGCTGATGTCAACCAGTGGTTGGATCTAGTTGAAGGGAAAGAAAACCCAAATATAAATTATATAAAGTCAAAAAGTGATAAACCTTGTATTTTATAACACAAAAAAAAAATCTTTAACAATCCTGCAAGAACTCTTGTGCCCATCTTCATAATTTAAGAAACCATGCATGGCCACCTTTTAAAGAAAATAGCCATAACTGTAGAAGGAATCTAGCTGGACAAGAGCCAAGCAGAAAACAAATTTGGAAATCAAGGGCACAGTTTTCCAGGTTTTGTTCATGCAAAATGCTCCAGGAATGGATCCCAAAGTACTGCAAAAAATTCCAGAGTTTCAGCAGCCAGATGTGGATCTGCAGGGAGCACCCATTCCCCTGAAGGGAAAACACCTGCAACAAGTGGCCAATGCAAAATAATCAAAAATATGGTTCCTGACAGTATTAGGTCACTAAATTGGGTTTCCAAATAATCAGCCATTACAGTTTCATGTGATAATTACAAATGATGTAGTAATTAATAACACTCTGCAGTAAGGGGGTCACTGCCTTGTATAACCCACGCTGTGCTTTGGGGGAAGTTCAGTGATGGCAAATTCCAGTTAAAAGCTCATCAAGATAACAGCCTGTGACCACAAAGTGCTGTGGCTGCTCTGCATTGATCACTGAGTGCAGTGGTTTTGGTTTGTTAATTTGAGATTTTAATAATTTTGAGATTTTTTTTTTTTTTGGTTAAAGAGTGTGGTGGGTTTAGTGTTGTTTATTTATTAGTGTATTTATTTCTTGTTGTGAGGTAGGATTAGGAGAAAGGTAAAGTAGACTTAAAAAGGGTATAAAGAAAAAAAGATTAACAGTAATTAAAGAGTAATAAGAATTAGAATAAAACTTTTGAAGCACTTTTTTTTCTCCCTATAACCTTTCCTTTCCACTGACAATGTAAAGAACCAAAAGCTAAAATTTTAGTTAGTTTAATCTTTTGTTTTTAACATGTGTTTTTCACAGAGGTGTGTACAGCTATTTAGTGGTTAAAAGCTTTGCATTACTTCTGTAAATGCACCTCATGTAAAACCAGGACGTTGCTCCTGCGTGGAGCTGTGAGAGAGGCACAGAAGGGTGGCAGAGGCATTTTTCCAGGTGCAGGTGGGATTATGTGTGGAACAGGGACACAGCCAGGACAGCACCTGAGAGAGCTCACAGGAGCAGGGCAGGCCAAAATCTGCATGGAAACTTGGAAAAAACACCACTGATCCAGCCAGATGAGAGTGAGAGAAAAGTGAGGAACTGGAAATAAAGGACAAATTAAATGCCACTTACAGAACAGAGGCAGTGTCACAGAAATCCACCACACAAGTAAAAACCTCCCTAGAACATCCCTGTACTTGAGTATCTTCAAGCAGGCCACAGGCTCTGTTAATGCCTTCTTTTACCACAGTATGCATGGAAAACCAAAATAATTTGATAGAGAAATAAAAGCAAAGTATGGTTAACATGAAATCTAATAAGTACCAAGCTTAGAGAAACTGAGAGCAAGGGAAAGAAAATAGGATTTTAACTGTAGGCACTTCCTCAGCTGATGGCTGCAGGATCTCTCTGAACAGTTCTCTTGGTTACAAATTAAGTTAATTTTAGAAAAGCATTGCCCCTGACCCCATTTCTTGGTATGTAATATTGAGGAGTTGGGTGGTAAAAAAAAGTAGTACTGTCAGCTTTTCTCAAACTGGTTTTTATCTGAATCCAGCAGTGCCTGTGATGTTTAACTCTTTGCAGTTAATACAGTTCTGTGACAGGACACCAAGAAGCATTGATTGTTTCATCAGTGTTCTTTTCTCATGGAAAGAGAAGAATTAGATTGCTCTCAGTTGTCGTGGAGCTGAGGTAAGATTTTCTTCTTTCCTCCTTGTTTTGATGTTACCCTGGGTCTGTTTGAAGTCCACTGTGGTCTATTCTCTGCATTAATGCTGCATATGCAGACAATGAAAGTACAGAGGGAATCATGCAGGGCTAGTTGGAAAATCAAGAAGCTCAGTTATGATTAAAAAAATTCTTGGGTGTTTTCCTCCATTGCTGATTTTTATTTGTTCAACTACTTAGCTACAGTTAAACAGGCATATTCCTTTAAAAACAGAATTTCCATAATGTATTTCTAAAAAAAACAATGACTCCCAATGGGTCACCTGTAGATACTAAGGAACAGGTTAAAATAATGAAAGCCTAAGAACAGGTTACCCTTTCATGTAAAACTCATCACATTCTTAATTAATTTCAGGATATTCAAGGATTAGATGCTATGTCTCAAGTATGAAAGCAGACCTGTACAGACTCAGGAAATTAAACTGAATTTAATCTCCTCAATATTTTTTTATATAAACAAGAATATCGTGTCAGAGCTTCCTGAACATGTCCTGTTGTTGGTGTATATATTGAGATTTCGAATTTGAAAATGGAAGATGTCATAAATGGCAGAGTAACAGAATGCCTGGGGATTGGAAGCCCCTCAATGGCCAACCCCAAAAGAGAGGCGTGGTCTGAACTTGCTGCTGCAGTCCTTAAATCTGGTAATTCACTAAGAACTGTATTGTGGCAAACTGTGAATTCATCAGAACTCACTGAGCACTATCAGCAGTGATTTCATTTCATAACAAAGAGCTCATTAGCATGTTGGCTTTTGATCTTTGGGCAGCAAAGCTGTTGATGTGAAGGGTGGGGGGGGTTGTTTTTTATTTGGTTTCTTATGTTTCTCATTTATCAAACAGCTAATCATAATCAAGGACTCTTGATGTTTCTTAAAGTGTCTTTTTCACTTTGAAATTTGAGCCATTAATTTTTCCAGCTTGCCTGTGATATGAAAGGTCATGTGTCCAAATCACCTGGAATGTCTGATCCATCAGGTGTTACAAACAAGAGTGGCAGAGGACAGACTTGAAGTTTATTCTTTGAACAGAAATCTATAAAAATGCAAGTGGTGACTGCATAGATGCCAAATTTTCCCCCAGTGATGAAAGATACTACAGTGAATCCACACTTAAAAGTCATCCAGCATAAAGTCTTAGTGGCTGAGTAATGGAAATTTTCTGTCCATAATACTGTGAGATGTGCAGATGGTTGAAAAATGATATGTGATCTCATGCAGTGCCTGCTGAGTTAACAAGAGAATTTCATTCAAGAAAAATAGTACATTTTAGTTCCACCATATGTGTGATTATGTTTTCTTCATACCCATGGAGAATCCCTGATGTTAGAAAGCAAACTATGATAGCCCATTAACATGTCCTCTTTTAAATTATTTATTTAAACACAACAAGCTTGCATTTTTGTAAAAATAACTTGCACAACAAAGATTACAGCTGCAGTTGAATATTCTTGGTTGGGTTGTTTTCCATGGAATTGTGAGCAGAAAAAATAAAAAAATGTATTGTTAATTTCTCACCTACAAATGGCCTTTGGGTCCATCCACTGCTCCTGATAAAACAGAATACTGCCAGAATAAGAAATACAGAGCAGAAACGGTCATTTCTTGCCTTCTTCACAAATTCCTCACCAGAAAACCCACTGCACCTGCCTTTGGTTAAGGCTTCTGTTTATCAGAACCTAATTTCAATTTTTACATTGAGAGTAGTTCATATCATATTTTACCCTCAGTCTTCTACAACGTGGATTTAATCCTATAAAATTTTATGATCGTGGTACAAACAATTTTTTTCTATCTAGTACAATAATGGATATGGTACCCCTTAAAATTACAGAAGTCTGCTTTGTTTCTATACAAAAATATGAGCTTTGATTACAGGGCAAAAAGATCCATTGAAATATTAAAATGACTTTTAAGTATTTAGAAATAGAGGGGTTTATAATGAATAATTAAAGAGAAATCATTGGAAAAGTACTACAATAATGTTTTCATAATTTCCTTTTCTTCATTCTGCCCTTCACACACTGCAGTGAGTCCTGTTGAAGTCCCTGAGGTTGGTGAGGATTTCTTTCTGTTCCTACAGCATCAGGAATAAACAGACCATATTCAGGAAATGTCTGTGATTATTTTCATCTTCAGGTCACCCTTTCAGAAGTGCTACTCAGTATTTTTTCCATCTGACAAATTTATCAGCCCAGGATTTTTTGACATAACAATTTAAATGAATCCAGTCTCTCATTTGGTAGCTCATGGTCCACATGTCTCTTCTTGGGGCTTTCAGGTTTTTTATGAGCTCATTAGGATGTTTTCTTCTGCCACAGATTCACAGTGACAACTTGATATTGGTACTGTTGTATGTTCCTCCGAGTTTTTTTTTTATTTTTCTTCTAATCTTTAGGTACATACAGACGCCTGCTTTCAAAGAAATTGGATTCTTTAGTCTCCAGGTATAAGTAGCCCTTGTCCATCCAAAAAGACTGTGAAGGGAGTCTGTGCTTAATTAAAATGTCTGGTAAAAAGCCTTTAATATTCTGAAAAAGACAATGATGTGCTGAGAGAATGTGGCTTTACTGTCAGCTTCTAGAAACCTTTCTGTTTGTTAGTTCCACGGAACAATTGAGTTTTTTTAAGGTATTCCTAAGAAGGTTTCCTTTGTGGGGGTAGAGTTGAGAAGATTGTTCTGGGTGTGTTACCTGTCATATTCTGCACTTTACATTTTGGAAAAACAAAAGGCTGTGTTTCACAGAACAGCCTTGTCAGAAAGATCAGAAGACCTGGTATTTTTGAGATCACTCAAAAGTTATTCTTTTGACAGTGCTTTGACGGAATTTCTCATTTTCTGTGACCTGTGTGTGCACAAGTTGTAGCAATCTTTTCTTTCTGCTATGTGCTCTGCATCTGAGAAAAAAATCTTCCATTTGCACCATTTGTAGTGGGAGTTTGGAGAAAGAGTTGAAATCTGGAGGCTGAGAACATCCAGGAACTTTGAGATAGATTGGCTGCAGTTGAATTGTTGAATTGTTGAATTATTTCAGCTACAAGGGGAGAATGTTTGTTGCCTCACAGATGCCAAGATCAAGCTCTGGGCTGTGAGGGATGCAGCCTCCTGCTGCTATTGCCACTTAACAGAATCTTGCTATCTGCTGGAAAAAAATACATCTTAGGCTCACCAAGGCCAAGAATCAATCGTTTTTGCCAACAAAATATGCTTAGACAAGCTTTTCTAAATATTGTTATGGTGTTCTTGGAGGAGGGGGGCTGGGGGGGAGTTGCAGAAAGAAGCTGCCCAGAGTGATTTTTTCCCCTGTTTCACAAACTTCCTTTTCCAAGCAGAGAAATGTTTAGAGTTGCTTTGGTTTCCCTGAAAAAAAAACCAAACTTCTCTACTGCAAGAGCTGCCAGGAGAAGCCTCTTCAGATGTCAGTGAAGCACCAGCAGTGCACAAAGATGCCTTTGTGTGTTGCTTTGTAGCCTGTGTTGGATGCAGATGCCATTTAATGAAGTCAATCTTTCCAACATCTCCTTTTTGATTTTTTTTTTTTTTATAGCTTGACTTAACATTGGTAAATGTCAGCCCCACGAGGATGTGAAGAGGGGAGGCAACCTGACAGAGCTAAATGTGGACAGTTTTTGAGTTAAGATTTGCTGGTACATCTGCATCCAGTTATCAGAACCTTCTGATTTTGAGTGTGATACATTAAATTTCCAGTCTTTCTTACCATTTTTTTTTTTGAGGTAACAAGGCAGTGACAAACATGGGATACAGACCCCACTTTCTCCTCCTGTGGCTTTAGATGAAGCTGTAATACAACCCAGGCATTGTGAATAAGGAGATCCTATAAAGAGGGAGAAAATAGCTCTGCATCCCAAAATATCTTTTGCTTATAAATATAAATGAGACGGCTGAAAAAGTACAAAAAAATTATTTCTTTTGAAAATATTTTTTTTAATCTCTGCCTGCATAATGGAAAAGTGTTATTTGCAATTATCCTGCAATGTGGAAGTTACCTCAAAATATAAAATGCATCAGATAATACTGTAAAAAAATGAGAATATATGCATAGCATAACAGTAATTTACATCTCCATCACAGTTTTCTCTAGATTCTCAAATTCCCCAATGCCTGTAAAATACTTTAGGTTGTCCATGTCAGTGAGCTGGAAATTATCATGATGTACTTGTGAATAAAGCCAGACACGAAGATGTAACACAATTACTGCAAAGTGTGTGGCAAAGAAAAGAAGTTTTATCTGCTGACTCCAGGGCTTTTGCTCCAGGAGCAAGGCTGGAATTGTGAGTAGAAAAAAGAAAAAAATGTACTGCTCATTTCTCACCTACACAGAGCCTTTGGGTCCAGCCACTGTTCCTGTTCCAAGCACATGGCAGGGTATAAGGTGCTTATGTTTGGGCACAATACAATCTCCATTTTTTCTGTTATCAGGCTGCTTTTGTGATTCTGTTGGTTGAATTTAATGATAGATAACTGTACTTTTCTGAAGAAGAATCCTAAACAATTGGCACAAACCAAGGTTCTGAGGAGTTTGCTCAGTCCTGCAGGAATAACTGGAGTGGTAGCAGCAAACTGATCATGTTTGACAATGATTGCTCCCAATACATGGAAATAATTATTTTCATAACTATCACAAATCAGCTCTTCATACTGGAGGTCATCACATGGAAATTTCCTTTATTTGGCTCAAGAGGGGCAGTATTTTAAACAATGTAAGGAGCATTGTAGTGACTTTTTTCATTAACTTATTCTAGCTTGGGTGGAATCACCAGTTCCCACTGTGAAAGTCTGTCCCCAGACTTCCCAGAAAAAGAGCAGAGATTCTCTGCTCAGGAGACAGAAGTGACACAGTGCAGCAGAAGGTCACTGAGCACACTGTGTTCAGACCCCTGAACTTGAAATTTTAAAGGTTCCTGTAGAGAAACACAGAGGACAAAACATGGTTTTCTATTCTGTCCTTGCTATAAACAAGCCAAAGGGGAATTCTGAAACATTTTTTTGGTTTTGAGAGGATGAACTAAAAGGATTTGCCATTTTCAGATATTTTGCTGTTGTTTCTTGATGGCAGGCACAAAAAATTACCTTGAGAAATGGGCAAGACTTGACCCAAATGGCAAGGAAGTGTTGCTTCCTTGCCAATAAATGTTGTGAGGGGATTTTTTTGTTTTTTGTGGTTGTTTGGTCAGTGCTGAAGCCACTCTCTTGGACAAATGGATCATTGCAGGTCTTTTCCAACTGAAATGATCCATCCCAAAGTTAAAAAAATCTTTCACTCTCCTTTAAACAGTGGGTTTTTTTTCTCCCTCTTTTGATCCAACTCACCAAAGTCAGTGGTTTTGCCCGTTTAATTGATGTGGTCACAGAGTTTCAAACATTCTTATTCCCTGATTTTTCCCACAATACTTTCCCTGTAGGTGGTTTTGGCATCACTGGGCACATTTGTTTTGTGAGTGGTCAGGTTATGTCAGGCATTTAAATTCTGACCAGACCAGCTGGGAGAGAAAATCCTGTTAAATTTCAGCTTTGCAGTTTGTGAGGGATGAGTATTACTGCTTTTACCCCTGAATTTGGAGAAATTTACAGCTGGGAATGCTTTAGATCCACATCATATCAGAAGTCAATGAAATAAACACTGATTGGTCATAACCTGATCTCTGAATTTCATTGCAAGAGTCATATCAGCATATTTATGCTGTAATTTCTTTCATTTTTCATTGTGAATATGTCCTGAATAATTCCAGAAAGAGATTTGACCTGAGATCTAGGCTGAAATGCTGTAGTTTTTGTGTTTAAAAATGCAATATTTTTATCAAGTACGTCATCTCATCTCTCAGGTACAGCTAAACAAGGCATTTTTTTAAAAGTTTGGAGAACAGAACAGAAAATGTTGATCCTCAAAAGTCACTCATTTCAGTCCTGTAGGACCAGCACTCTGAGATTCCATATTCATTGTGCCATATTGATCTTCAGTGCCAGTTCAGCTCACAAAATCTTCCTCTTTCACCGCAGGCTCCCACATTCATGCCAGTTCTTTTCATTTTATGCACGATAGATCAATTTGTGATTCTGTACATGTTTTGCCATTGGGCTGTCTGGAGGCTGTGCCCTCGAGAGCACTGCTGAGGATCCATTCAGCGTGACTGAGCCAAGATTGCTTGATGTCAGCAGTGAATTACTTTAACACAGCACAGAGCACTGCCAGGGTCAGCTTGTTGGGACCCCCACAGTGTGAAAGTCCTTTTCCCAGCCAAAGAAGGAGTCTGAATGCATCCCATTGCGTTTTCAAGGTGGTTTATTTTTCTTTATTTGTAGCATTCTTTCTCTGACCTGCTGAGGTCTATCCAGAGAGGAAGCCATGGCAGTCTGTCTCGAGCTTCAAATATATATATATATATATACTCAAAACTACATGTAGTATGTTTACAATATTGTGCCAATACTTATCATCTGTGTTAGACTGGGAATCTCTACTTTAAACCAATAGAAAAGTGTCACCATCACACCAAGGCATGGAGGACAAGAAGAAGGAGAAGAAGGTCAGGACACACCCAAATTCCTCCATCTTGTCCCCCTGAATTATATTCTAAAAACCCCAAATTTCTACTTTTCCACCCTGTGTTATTCAAATATCACCCTACTCAAACCCTTGTGGCTTGTAACTCCTCATACAGAGTTGGCAGTTTTTTCCACAGGCTAAAATGGAAGCCACAGGTGTTTGTGACTTCATGCCAAGGTCTCTGAGCCCCCTGCCAGGGTCTGGAGCCAGCCAGGGCAGCCAGAGGGGTGTGCTGGGCTCTGAGAGAGCACAAGTTCTATGCCCCAACTGGAGTTCTGTATTTAATGCTGACCACTCACAACCATGAGTTGCAGTTCTTTCCTTCCCCTCAGGCAGTGGCTTTCTCTTGGCATGATTTTATGTCTGGTGGTGGATTTAGTTCTGTGCCTAGAAGAAGTTCATTACCCCAGCTGGAGTCCTGTCCAGCAGTTTCTTTATGGCAAACCCACTAGAAAGATTTCACAGACATACATTTCAAGTTATGCTTCAGAAGAGGAAAAAAAATGGGGACAGTGATGGTAATTATAAAAATGAGTGATGACTGACTGGAAGGAAAAGTTTGATTACCCCAGCAAAGGGCTCCTTTTGCTAGTGAGAAGTGTATCATTAGTAGAAGTTTTCCTTTCACGTCATTTGTAACATAAAAAATAAGAATTTATTCAGAACAAACATTTTCTTTTATCTTGCTAATCAAAAGACCTCTTGGCAAAGTAGAAATGACACTTGACGTCTCAAAGCAAATGCAAAGATGGAGTGGAATAAAAGCATTGCATATTCAGTTTGAATAAAAGAATTCCAAATGCTCAATTAAAAAAAAAAATGAAGCTAATTATTCTTAAGCAGAACATTCACTTTTACAGATTATTGCACTGAAGTCACCATACCATATGTGTAAAAAATGTCCTTTTTGCTTGACATCAGCAGTACCAATTTATGGGATGTGAGAAGTGTTTGCAGGGGTGGCTTCATTGTTCTGAACCTGTTATAACATAATGGGACTCGTGTACTTTGGTAATTTAGTACCAGGCTTTCAAAGTCACAGAATCTCCCACAGAAAGTGATGGATGCTGAGAGGGATTTGGAAGTGCACCCAGTTTGCTGCAGGCACAGACAGAAAGAGGTTTTTGCTTGAGTTCCATTTGCCAGGTGACAGTTACACCATCATGAAAAAATTGTTGGCCAGATTGACCCATCTGCCTTCTGGTCTTTGTTAGCTGCCAAAATAATGGGGGGATCTGGGCCAGGAACTGTAACAGATTAGTTCCTTGCACTCTATCTTCTTGGCAGGCAGATGTTCTATTAATTAATTTTTTCTGTAGTAATTTATCACCGAATATTTAAGTCTTGTGACTTGTGGTTTGGAAAAGGAATACTCATTTTCCTAGTTCATGAGGCAGAAACAGAACAGGACCAGATGGTCCAATGTGGCAACACTAGATATCAATGAAGAGCTAAATCTAGATTGCTTCAATCTACTACAAGCTGTTTAAAAACACTCTGTGTGTGTGGAGCTTCTCCTGATTCTCAGAGCTTTGTAGCTAGGACACAATAGGAATTATTGATCCCAGCAGAATCAATTTATATAAGCAACGGCAGCACCTACTTTTTGCTTAGAGCTGGATTTCAGTCCCAAATTCACAGGTAGTTTCTTCTAAAACAAACCTGATGAATAAATGTATGATAAATAATTGATTAAGTGATGATGAAAATGGTTCTGTTTCTGTGGAGCTGTTCATTTTGAATGAGGAGAAAACACAACAAGTGAACCACAATATCCACTCCTACAGGTTGGAAACTTCTTGCCTTTCTTCATTCATAAAGACCTTAGAAAGTTCCACTGTGTATCATCATTAATTTTGTTAAACTTTTTCTCCTTCAACAAGTGTGCCAGTGGCTCAGCTGTGCTATCTGGGAGAGTGGCCTTGACAGGACAGATTTTTGACATTCAGTCATTGGAAATTAGCAGAGCACATATTTGCAGGTGGTTTCATGGCTATTAAAATAACAATGAGACTCTTGCTTTCATTGTGCAATTTCTGTATTAACCACAGCACAATTTTTCAATATCCAAGGTGGCTTTCCCTTCCTACACTAAAAAAAAAAATTAGAACTGACATTTAATAAGCTAGCAATCAAAAATAATCATTTAGATAAAACCTGCCCATAAAAGGAATCTTGCTTTTTACTCTTGATTAAAATTTGTAAATTGAGCTTGACATTTTTTTAAGTTTTTTTTTATCTCATGCTTACGCCAGACATGTCAAGAACCACTTGGGCTGCTGCAGTATTTGCAGTATTTTTGCCCCTTTTCTCCATCTCCCTTTTCCCTCAATGAAAGCATTTTGAAGAAGTGGAAGCCACCAAAGCCCACAGAGGATTTATCAGCTGATTTCAGAGTTGGAATAGAACCAAAAACGTTATAAAGTACCATCATCATAATTATGTTTAGCTTTAACATGAGTTTGTAGATTCTTTATAAAAGAACATATTCTCCAGCTGTGTTTTACTCTTCTAACCTGATATTAAATCTTTTCTTTTCTAATATGCTTTTAACATTCAAATTCCTTCATAATTTTATACAGTTTGCAAATTTTAAATTGATTCTTCCTGGCACTGAGAAGTTAATTGCTTGTCTGGGAAAAAAAATAAATGCTGAAAATGAAGTTATAAGATGGATTTAATTTGTGGAAGTTAATTCAAATCCATTGCTGCTCACTTTTGTGTAACCAGAGGTTGCTCTTACCTGTCTACAGAGCACAGGAACAGTTAAGATCTCCAAACCATTATGCATTTCTCCATGGTTTTTTAATGTCTTTTCCCTCTTTAACCAAATTGTGTTATTATGATTTGTGATAAGTTGATCATTGTAGTAAAACATTACCAGCCTTCCTGGAATAAGCACACAAGCAGTTGTACTCCACAATAAATTTGGATTCTTTGACCATCTCAAAGTCTTTTCAGTTTTTCCTCAGGTCTCCTTTCTCTTACATGTTTTCCTTGTCTCTTTGAACTTTCTCTTTTCCAAACAATTCTCTTTCTAGTTATTTTTTTTTTATAAAGCCTTTGTGTTACTCTGATTATGATTTAAAGTGGTTTAGTCTTCAGTGTAGTGAAATCATAATTAGATCCACCTCAAATGGGTAGGAACGTCTCTAGTAGGATTTAGATCTGAAAATCAGAAACATTCTCATTTTGTACATTGCTACATATGCACAGACTTTTTTAAACAGCTATAGTGGAAAAAAAAATCACAAGCTACACAGGAAAACTGTTGAGACTGCTCTCTAAATCCATCTCTTCCTGTAGTAAAGTCTTTTGGTAATTGAGACTGAAACTATGTTTCTCAAAGGCCAAATTTCATTTAAAGTGAAGACTCTAAATAACTCCAGGGAGAAAACAAAATAGTGTGATTTAGAAATATTACAGAACAACTGCACAAAAGTAAATTTGACATTGTCTTAGTTGCACAAAACTATGCTATTTTAAGAAAAGGAGAGAGACTAATGTCATGCACTCCATTATATTTTCACAATAAGGTAATACATGTGATTGAAAATATTGCAAGGAAAGAAGAATAATTTTGCAGAAGTGATTTCAGGAACTCCCTTGGATTCACAAGGTAGGATTTTGCTGTAATAAGTGAGAATACAAAACACATTATTCTGTGGCAGCAGTACTGGCAGAGCACTTCCACAAAGATGTTTATAGGATTCTCTAACTCTTTCATGTCCAAAACCAATGGCTGACTTCTGAGATTTACTCAGTGGGCTTATAAAAGATGTGTAAAATACCCCCTAAACCCTTCTAGCACCATATCCCCAAGCATAATATACTCCTTTATAGTGTAATTTTCATTAATTCACTTTAAATTACATTGTCTTTAAAAAAAAAAAAAAAAAGAAAAATACATACTATGTGGAGATGCTTGAAACTTTAGGCAAGCGATGTCACTCTCAGGTAGTGACCTTATCCAGCTGCTTATACTGTATATATTTATATTTAAACACAATTCTTTGTCTACAGAGGAGGTTTTAAAATGTGTGGAGTATTTGGAATGCAAGCAAGTCAAAATGACTTTTTTATTAAAATATATTTGGCTGATTTCAATGTAATCCATCAAATTTTCTATTTTGTCTGCTGCTCAACCGCTTAATCTTCTTTTAAGGCACTGATATATTAAAATTTATGTTAACAGGAGCTCTGCTTAAAGTAAAGTATGCTTAAACTTGCTCCTGATAAAAGATCAGTCCATAGGTTCTAATCAGTACCAATAAAAAGTCACTGATACGATTTAATTGACTGAAACTAATTTAAAAAGTTCTGCTGACTGATGCAATCCCAGCAGTTCATGCCATGTCTTCATTTCCTTTGTAACAGTTGTTTTCTTGAATTTGTTGTTAATCATAAGTGGGTTTAAGTGGCCATTCCTCGTGTCTCCACAGGGTTTTGGTGTTTTGGTGAGCCCATCTCATAGACTGGCATAAGGAAATTCTGTACCTCATTTTTCCTAAGCATAAAACTTGTTTTGTGATTCCTGAAACTCAGGATAACTTGTTCTTACAAAGTGAGGGTTGAGATTTTTGTCTCTGCTAGAAAATAATTGCAGAAGTAACCCAACTCTTGATGTATTGCTACATAATATCCCACTTGTATTGATTAGCCCTTAATACTCCTGTCCAAGGTGTGGTAATTGAGTCGAAGTATTGAACATTTTTGCCTAACTGCTTGTTTCCTTTACCTTTCCTATTTTATCTTCCTTAGTACTGACAACTTCTGGTTTTAATTTTTCCTGCTATTTCTACAAAATCTTCCCAAGTTATCATTTTCCCAAAGCTTTTCTGGAACCAAAATTATTGTAAAATACTCCTAGAGCAGAGCCACTCTGAAAGAATTTTGTATGGAACTGTCAAAGAACACAGCACTGGAACAAACTCGATGTTTAATTTCAATGCACAGAAAATATAGCAAGGAAAAAAAAGCAGATTTGTGGCAGTTTTGTGGATTGTGTTTGTAATTTGTGCACCCCCACCCACGAGCAGCACACAGAGGGTGAGCAGAGCTGCTCGACCCAAGCTCCAAATCGTGGCTTAACCATTGAGCTGAAGGCTCACCTAATTAGATTAATTATTGAATTTGACAAGTTATTTATGTGGTCAGGTTCTGATAACATTAACTGTTGATATGCTGTAAAAACAGAAGGTGTCAGAGCCCTGAGAGGGTTTAAAGTAGTCCAGAGCATCCTCTCCACTCACAGTCCTGAGCCTGGCTCAGCCCCACCTGAGCTGGGGACAGATCCAGCCATGATGGCATCATTCAGGACTTTGATATTCTTCTTTAAAAAGTTTTTTATCTCAAGGTACCTAATTATTCAAAGATTCTTTTAATTTTAATTTTTTTGACTGTTATATTCTGTGTGTCTTTGAGCAAAATCTGACAAAAACAAAACATATTTCTGTTTTACAGCTCTAACACCAACGTCATGAGGAACAGGTTTCACCATGCAGGTAATTAGCTGATTAGAGAGGCACAATTTCTTTGGACACTCAATGTGCCTTATTTTTTCTTCAGAATATCTGCTTTAAGGCCTCCCAGTGCTACAAGATTTAGAAACCAAGCATGGAAATAATTTGAGCTCTCTGAAACTTATTTACTGTTCTGTAAGCACAGCTGGCAGCCAGTCTGTGCACTTGGTCACCTCTGCTGTGGCACTCAGGGCAGGAAAAATGCAAATGTTGCAAAGGGACCCCTTCCAAATATGTTTTGTGCAGCATAGTTTATATTCCAGCAGGATTACAAACTTGAAAATGCTTCTGATTTTAGGTCAGATGTAATAACTGCTCCTTCCACTGACCTTTGGAATTAAGGCACTGCAAACATTAAAGAAGCTGTTGCACCAAGCAAAATTATTGGATAAGAATGCTAATAAAATAATATGAATTATTTTCATGAAGGCTTGGTAAGGTCAATAAAACCTTGTTTATGTGACCAGTATTGCTGCTGGAATGAGAATAAAATTGACCAAGTTACAGAATACAACATTGTGGCAGGAAATATTAAAATTGGACAGAACAGGAAATGTTCTTCATTAGAGTTCTCTTCAAAACATTGGCTGTTATTAAAAAAACTTGATCATGGGCAAAAGAAAGACCAATCATTCATTTTTATTTTTTTAAGTGCTTTTAGTCAAATAGTCTCTTTATAAGAAAGGCAGGCAATTTTTAAAAAGCAGATAAAATATCATAGTTTGTTTTTTTTTTAAATCAGAAATTTTCAAAATTTCATCATTCTATCAAAGTATGAACAAATAATATCTTCATTGATTCCTATCTTTGTTTCTTCATTGATTCAGATCAATTTTTTTTCACTCTCTCTAGGGGACATGTGTAGATGCTATTTCACTCCTATGTTTCTAGTCCATATTTAAAACATTAATTATTTCTGCCCTAGTTAGGTCATGTAGCATTGAGATGACTTGAATTGAATTAGGTAAAATACATAAAGTTAACTTGTCAAAGCTCATTCTGACAAAGGAGAATTAAAAAAAGAAGGGAAATTCATCCTACCAATACAAGTGGTTGCATTTCATGGGGTTATTTTAGAAATAGAATATGTAACTTCCAGTTTATAGACACTGAATTTCAGCAGTTTATTTTCATTAATATTTTTGTTATATTATCCAGCTATAGACCCAAAGTGTCAGGTACAGCATCTCTTGTTCTGAGCCTTGTCATGTTTAATTTATGCTGATTGATTTGTTTAATGCCAATAAAGAGTATTGCACTTTTGAGTAGGTTATAATTAAGATGCAATGCATTCTTAATGTATCTCCTTAAGTACCAAAATCAATATGACCTCTTAAATAAAGAATCCAGGCTATTTGTTAGTCTCTGTAGAAATTCATGTTCCTGAAAAGTGTCTGTGATCAGCTAAGAGAGATTTCTAAAAATATTAGTTTGCAGCTATAACTTTATCCAAAATCTTTGTCTTGTAGATGACTGTCCTGAGAATCTGTTCTTCTGCCATTGCAAAAGTTTATTTTCACTTTCAGCTGCCAATGACCAAAATAGAGCAATAACAGGAATGGGATATCATTGTTGTGGACCAGCTGTTGAATAGGAAATAATTCCTTTTTTTCAGTGAAATGATCTTACCTATGGTTATCATTGCTGACTGCCTTTCAAATAGGTCTCTTTTTGCTCACAGGCAACTGCTCTGAGACTGCAAAGACAAAAATGGACCTAACTGTAAGTCATTTTCTGTATTTCATTTCAGTCAATTTCAGAAATAGCCATGGAATTTTAGCAGAAAGTCTTTACACCACTGTTGTCTTTACTCAGTGAATTGATGATTTTTTTAAATGGTCTTTATTAAAGATAATAATTAAAATGTCAAATAATAAGTTTACAAGTCTGTTTTCCCTAAAATATGAGGGTCTAAAAACAACATTGACTAAGGAAAAAGAACCTTAGAACATTGAAGATTATCCATTTAAAATTCAAAAAGGTTACTTTTAAAACTATTTTCATTAGAAATAAAGTATCTTATTTCTATTTAGTTATGAAAATAAATAATATTATTAAATACAAGGTAGAAATTCTTTAACTGTGGGGTTAATTTTTGCTTGGAGAAGAATGTTTGCTTAAAATTGAATCTGAATACTTGTTTCACTTACTCAGAGGTGAAATGGTCAAACCACAGTCAAAAATGCAGCTTTGTACTCCAAAAGAACAGTAACACTCCAGCTCAGAACATGTCAGGTGGATTTAGAGAGTTTTTAACAAAGAAAAGGAAGAAAATACTTCAGCCTTCTAATTGCCATGCTCTTTAGTTCCCTCCAATAATTTATGCTATTTGCTCCTATAACAGTACAATCACTTTAACCATCATAAAAAAACATTTCTTTTTCTTTCTTGATGAAGTAAAATATCACGGTCATTCAGATTTGTTAAAACTGCTCAAGATATAATCTGGGAATCTCATCAAGGTATATAATTCTGGACTGCAAAAGACAAAGACGAGCTTGTTCCTCTTCAAACCAGTGTGCATCAGCAGTGAAGCTCAAAAATTTGTATTCCCCAATCACTCAGCAAGAATTGTGCCATTGTAGAAAAATTGTTGAACCATGAGCATGAGTGAATATTGGAAAGTGATCATTTTGCTTCCCTGCTACACTGGGATTCTTGCAGTCTGTGATCTCACCCCTTCATCAAAATGTGGACGTGAGATTTTAATAAGAATTCCATCCTCTGCATAAAGGTTGCACAATTTTGCATAAAAAAGTTCAACTGACCATGTCACCTATTTAGTTTAGTTTTTATCTTTATGTACATAGATGCATTTGGGTTTGCTGTTTAACTGGATTTTAATACATACATAATAAAAGGTATTGATTACAATGAGAGAGAAAATTGCTTTGCAAATAAAGGATTCCTGATTCTCTTCTCCCAGGAGATAAACACCCATCTGTTACTACATGAAGAAAGGAGGCAATTACAGAGTTAATGCTCTGAAAAACTTGTTAGTTTGTTGTACCATTAAAGGTGGTTGTAAAAAAGTATAAAAAAAGTATTGTCTGCAAACGATAATGATCAGCACTGATGATAAGCAATGATAAATGATAAGCACTTGGTGTAATTTACATTTTAAGTATATAGAGTAGCAGAACACATCCCTTCGAGTCACACACGCAGAGCAGATCATTTCCCATGTGCTGAATGTGCTTCCTCTGCAGCCGTGCAATTAAAACATCTCCTGAGGTTGTTAGGGTAAAGCGTTCCCAGGCATTTCCTGCAGTGACAGATTCTGAGGCTGCTTAGAGCTGATGCTCTTACACTTGCTGAATCAGGATTTCACATCTTTTCCGGATAGTTTCCCTGTTTTCTTGGGCTTTTTTTTCATGGATTTCAGTTCGCCCTGGAGCCATGGTTGTGCTGCTGCAGAAAGCAGTGAAGCTTCTTGGTGTATTTGATGTTCATTCCCTTCTGCTGCTCAGAGCCACTCTGTGTTGCAACTTTTGCACAGGGTGTGGTTTTCCCACCAGAGCAGGAGAAACTCTTCCTCCAGGAGCTGAAGAGAATTAAAATGTAAGATTGAGTCTGTCCTGGAAGCTTTGTCTTGCCTTACAGACCTGTTGAGGTTGTTTGAGTCAAAATTAGAAGCAAAGACCAGCTCAGAACAATTACAGTAGGGGGACCAAAGGAATTTGAGTTTGCTGGTGGAAATGCACCCAAATGCTGTTTGCAATCAGCATTTCTGCACAAGGATCCAGGGGCTGTAGTAGTAAAGGCAGAGTCTGTGGCTAAAGCAAAGAGAAAAAGTGATTTTTCTGCATCCAGTAGAGCTGCTGATAGGGTTAAAAATGAAATGGGTATTTGAAGTTTCACCTCAGAAGGAATAATTCCTGTGTGTGCCTGCAGGACTGTGCCATGGTGTGGAATTTTTGTGGTCTCTGGTGTGGCTATTTCCAGTGATTGCCATCCTTTCTAAGCTTGTGTTGCTGGTGGTGGTGAGAGACAGAAAACCTGTTCAGAGAGGAATTGTGCATCATATGGTAAAGACTAGGTATTAATTTTTATTTTTAGCTCCTTTTTAGGCAGCTAAATGATGAAGAGCTTAACTCTCTTGAATGATCAGCTTTCATTATGCAGAGCAGTTCCATTTTGCCCTCATTTTAAATTAAGTTCTTAATGTGTTTATGACATTGATAATGGGTTACTTCACTAAACGCATCATTATGGATCTGTGTAACATTTTTCTGTTTGGAGTCACACAAAGAAAATTCCTGACAGAAAGGTTATAAACAGGCTCAATTACTGGCAGCCCTTTTTTACAAATGAACAAGTTACGGCTTTGGAAGAGCAGAATTTGTGCCAGAAAAACAGATTTTGATAACTGAGCCTGTCAGGAACACACTGAAGGTCAGCATATCTGTGCATGAGACCTACTGTAGAGCAAACAATTTACTGGATGATTCAGCAGGATTTCTAGAGGAGTACATCATTCATCATTGTTATAACAACTGAGAGGCAAAAATGTGATTAATTTCTTTCTTCTGTTCTGAAGTTTGGGAAGCATACATCAATTTCTGTGTTCATCAGATAACTCATTTCTGAAATAGATCCAAAGCCAAAAAATCCAAAGCACTTAATAGGAGTGTAATTTTAAAGTTGTCTGCCAATTTAGGATGAGTTTTTTTATTTATTCTTTCATAATATAGTGTGAATGGTCTGTATTTCAGAGATTCCCATGGCTATTGATTAAATCACATAAATCCAGTGGGTATCTGTGCCAAGTGTAAGCTTTGTAAAGCACACAGGTAAATTTGTCCCATTCTGCCATCAAACATTTGTGACAGTGACATAAAATAAATGTGGTGTTGGCCACATTCCAGGTGCGTGGAATCCAGGCTGTGCTAGGGCTGAGAGGAGCACATTGTCAATGAACAGCATTATGGATAAAATAATAATAATAATAATAATAATAATAATAATAATAATAATAATAATAATAATAATAATAATAATAATACTTAGGCAAGTTGGCATTCCTATGTCTTCTGTCTCTCGAATGATCAATTGACAATATTTTGCTTTTCAAAAGGAAATGTCCCCTTTACTATCAATATTTTCCCCTGCTTTTTTGTGTCCCTTTCTTACACCCATCAGGCAAGGTGTTCTGCCAGCTGTGGCTTAATTTCTGTCACACAATGATAGCTTAGCTCCAGACAGCATCCACAAAGTTGGACCACTACTCTTTATTAGTCATTATTCCTTGCTCTGTCAGATCATTTTCTAGAAGAACAGTTAAGTTTTTATTTCTTCCTTTCCTTAATGCCTTGTGTAACTTTGTAACTTCAGATTTTGGGAATGAGCAGGTCTTTGTTTCTAAGAATTTCTTGCCATTTTTATTAGTGCTCCACAAAGTAGTTTAAATTATTTACAAGTAAAAGAAAGCAAGTTTTAACATCAGCTTTTTTGATTTTTCATGAAAAGATAATTCTAAAATCTAGAAACTTGATCAAAAAGTAGTTTTGTAATTGGGCTGCAGGGGAGATTAAAACTGAGATTAGAGCTGACAATTTGGCAATCAGATTTGGTATTACAGAAAACATGACCTGAATACATCACAGATAATTAAGAAACTATACATTATTCACTTATGTCCTTCATGTTTCTATTATTTACAGTCGTGTCCTTATGATTTGATATGTTCAGAGAAGTAGAAATTACACACACCTACCATATGGACAATTTCTTTAGTAAAAGTCTTCCAAAGCAGAAATAAATAAATCTAAATAGTTCCAGAATTAATTATGACCAAATGTAATCTTGGCTTTGAAATGTTACTTTTGGTAATTTGTAAATTTAGATACCTACCTTTAGGATCCACATGATTAGAAGTACTTTTGATTAGGTATACTTTCAATTGTTGGTTTTTTAAACATGGTCCACTGATTTTTCTCCATTTGCTGAAGTCTAGTAAAAATCTAGGTGTAATTCAACATATTTTCTGATCAAGAGAGACTGTCAAAGTATCCTGATGTTCACTGCAGTTGTTTAATTTTAAAAGAACCCAGGGTCTGAGCCATTCTCTTATCTTTATGCACTGAGCAGACCTTAAAAAATAAAGAGCAGAAGCCAAAAATCACAGAGTTATGCATGTGCATAAATACAAACCACTTCTCTTTGATTATTTGTTTCTTAAATGAAAACTAAAAATCCAGGCAGATTTTATGTTTAAATTAAAAGTACCTTTCATTTTGTATAGAATGTATTTCAGAGCAGTGCTCAGTGCTCCATATCTAGTCAAACATCTTCTTACAAAGCAGCTAGGAAAAAAACTCTTTCAAGTACCACTAGATTGTAGGACAGCTGTTCAAGAACTTAAAATCTATTAAAAATTCAAATCTTTCCCATGTGGGTGATAAACCAGCTGACAATTACATAAATACATCAGTATAGGCCATAAGCAATGACTCTTTCCCTCATTATTTACCTTTCATGTTGCACAAAATCTGTTCTAGTTCCTATAATTCAGTTTAATTTCATCAAGTATAAAACTTTGTATTACCATATCTATCCCATTAAATATTTTACCCTGAAGGTTTACAAATCTCTGACTCGTGGCTGGTGTCTGGTTCTTCATGCATTGTCAGGTTTTAAGACAGAGGAAAAAAAATCCTACTACTTGTTTCAGCCTTTTTGTAATTAATATGGGCATGTGGTGAATGGTAAAAATGCCACATTCACTGGCACCTTTTTGTTCCAGTTTAAGTGAGTTGATTAATAGTGAACCATTCTTCAGTCCTGTATAAATTCATCTTGGAAAAATGGGTTTCAGCATTTCCTGTGCTTTTAAAATAACTGACTACAGCACAAGTTGATTTTCTATTTATATTTTACTTGCAAAGATTAAAGAGATTGTAAAAAAGAACCTGTAACAGAAATATAAGCATTCTCACAGAAAATCAAACCCACAAAGCCAACCCAAAGCAGAAATGGGAACTATTCCAACTGATTTGCCTGTGTATGCTGCACTTGTGGGTAGGAATGAAATCTGCCTGTATTCTCCTCACAGGTAGGAATGATTATAAATGTCAGAGGAAAACATTTTTTACTCTGAAATTGAGGGTTTTTTGGCAATTAACTAAAGGATGTAATCAGCTGTAGCACACCAAGCAAATCTCTACCAGGAACTGTCCAAAGCAGGGAGGAGATTAAGCACTCAAAATATCCTGAAAAACACATTTTGAAGAAACACTTATTGAAAACTGGCAGCCTGATCTCAGGCTCAGGCAGGACATTTCAAGCCCAGGGATTTTTATGTCTCGTGGTTAAGTCACACCTGCTTTTTGTTTGCTTGTTTTTCAGGCTCTGATTGTTCAGCTCCTGCCTGAAAAACCACCTTGCTCTGGCCAGGATGTGATGGGAAGAGCAGAGCTCTTGGGCAGAAGAAGAGGGTGAAAAATCCAGGTTAAAAGGGAAAATTAATCCAGTATTTTTACATATTTTCAACTTTTTGCTCCTCCTGTGCCAAACTTACGCTGTGAAGTTATCACTGGATGCAGATATTACACCTACTCAGCCTGTGAGCCTTGAGTAAAATATAAATCTCAGTGCCACACCTCTTTCCAGGACTGAGGTATTTACTAGAACTTATTCCTTGTTTAATATTTTATTGCTCCTAAAGTATGTTTATTATTGATTTGATACATATATCTGCTCACGTTGCACAGAAATTGGTGCATTTGGAATGGACTACAGCCTATAAAATGACTTCTAATACATTTGTGTTGTAAGTTTGGTAGAAAAATCATTCTTAATCTGCTTTTGAGAATCTTGTAAGTATTTATAATTACAAACAGAAAGAAGATGATAAATCATTTTAAAATACAAATATCAAACAACAATATCAACACAAGATATTTAAAGAAATAGAAGTGCTTATTACCAAAAACCATGTAGTCTTTACTATTTTCATTTGGCTGGTTTAGTAATAACATTTAAAAAGATGGCAGAAGGAAAGACTGGATGCCTGAGTAGTATTAATATTACAAATCAAGCCTGTCAATTATCCAAATAATTTTTAAAAATGCAGTGCTTTCATGTGAATGTTGTCATAAATCCTACTTTCTCTCTCCCTCTCTTGGTCTGCAAAGATTATTGAAGGTAAATCTGAGGCTAAAAGTTATAAACAGGAAGTATTGATGTATTCAGGTGCTCAGGGGAGGCCTTTGGAGGCTGGGGACACAAAGGTGTCCCTCGGTTGCTGCCACACTCTTGCAGTGATGAGACATTGCTGGGAGCGTTTCACTGCAGACCCAGAAGTGCAGTTCTCACTTTTGGGCTGTCACCTCCCAGCACCATCCGTTTCTCTTTATGTGGAGGATATTTAGGTCATCTAATTTTCATTCACGTTTTATTTCTAAGCTGAAGCCTGCAAAGGTAATGGTGCATACTTCTAAATGGCATGTTAATGGTGAAATGAATTCACCTGGTAATTAAGGTGCTGACATTTGTTGAGTGCAACTGGGTTTTTAGAAAGGCTCTGAAACCTAAAGGGGAAAAAACTCCCGAGTTTCTCTGTCTAGTTCCCTTTCTAGAACAAATATATGTTTTGCAGTTCTTCTGTGGAATCAGTTTATGGTGTCACTGAAAGGCTCTTCTACCAAATCTCAGCTGTTAAACCCAAAAGCAGAAATTCCCTGGGCAGAAGGGCTGTTGATCATTAATTGAGGCATGTGAAATAGCTGGCTGATTTTTTCCTCTCACAACTTTTATTTCTTGTCTTTTCTGCCTGTTCCATTCAGTGCTGGATGGACATTACTCAGATCTATTGCTGGATTTGTGCTCTATTACAGCCTGCAAGAACATACAGCAAATTCCCCTAAGACTCCCAGTAGAGTTTTTCACTAGAAATGTTTTTGGAAATATCTATCTCAGGATATTTTCATGCAATTGTCAAAGGCAGAAGAATTCTGAATAAGATATTTGATAAGATTTTAAATTGAATTCTTTAAGGTACCTTAATATATTCCTCATGCACAATATCAGAATAAAAAATCATATTTCTCTTCTGGTGGAAGCATCAGTGGTACCAAAACTTCAGTATAGTTGTAAGTCCCTCTCTCACTTTCCTGAACACACACCCTGGTTTTCTGAATCTATTTATTAGTTTATTTTTAGCTCAGCTCCCTTTTACAAGGGAACTGACAGTTCTGCCATGCAAACTGCTTCTTCAGATCAGCTTTACTTTTCAATCTGCGAGTGTTTAGAAAGCCAAGTGTGAACCTTTCAGGTGTTTGTGTCTTTTTCCCTTCTCCTGACCAAAGTGAAGCCACGAAGGCCCTTTTGCCCATGGTACATTTTATTTATCCAGGTGGCTGTGCAGTCCAGGCTGCATCCTGTGACAAATGCCCCTGTCACCTACTCAAATGACAGCAGTGCTGGGGCTGGTGGTGCTTTGCAGTTTGACAGGGTGTGCATAAAAGTGTCTCTTCCATCACCACTGAGTCCATGAATATTATTCTTTTTCAGTGCAAAATATATAGCTGAATGCTATTTTCAAAGGGCTTTTGAAATACAGTGGTATTTGAGGAATTTGACAAGGGAGAATTTGTTTTTTATTGTGGGCAAAATAATATTTTTTTCTTCAGCATCCATAAAACATGGGACACTGAGGAACAGGGGTGTTGGTTACCTGATCCTGAAGTCAAATAATGTCAGTTTGGGATGTTACTCTTGGGATGTTACTTGTTTTGCACCCTCTGAGGCCCTGAGTAGCTTCAGAAGAATTATATCCTTGAGATCAAAGGTTAACAACTTTAATTCTAAAATTATAAGTGCTCTTTGGGGAGATTTTGCTTAAAAAGAGAAAGATAAACTTAAATTCCTTCAAACAATGTAATATTAATTCTCTTTTATTCACAATGTTATTGCTTTATTTTTACAAGTATATTTGAGGATATTCACTGATCTAAGCCAGAAAAGGATGTTTTAAAGGTAGAAAAGGGAACCACAATGAATTGAAGGGCATTGGCTCTCACATATCTTTTATAATATTACCTTTTATCCTTTCTGCATTCATCTTTTATTCTCTGGTTCAACATGACTGGTAATGACGCAATTACCAGTGTAAAATGCAATACTTGAATATATAGGGTTACAAAAATGGGTCCATTTAATGATTAGGTTAAAACTGATATAAAAAAAAAAAAAATCAGTGTTTTAATATCCTGTAAGAGCAATTAAAAACTGTATTAACATTAGCCCTGGTAGAAAGAGTTTCAGAATTATTTCTCGTCCACATTAATGAGCCTTTATTATAGAAACCCTGAGGTATTTCATATCTCACATGGAAGAATATAATTAGACACAAATTGATAGGCCTGTGCCTGGTACAAAATTAGAATTTATAGCAGCTGATTGTGAACCTGTTGTCTGCCTAGTTGTACCCCTAGCAAATGCATCTGCAAGCAGTGGAACTAATCCCCAGAATAATCTGTGACCAATCTGCACGACACTTCCCATTGCCTGGTGCACAAACCATGCCAGAGCCAGGCAGGTGCAATCCCTTCCCAGTTTTACTAAACACTATTGAACACCTAATGACCTTGACAGAATTATCTGCATTAGGGCTGGGAGTGCTCATCTCCATCTTCGTGATGACTCCGTGTAGCAAAGCAAGACTTTCAGTAATGAAGACCCATAAAAACGATCTCAGTGTGTTTTCCTAGCTCCCCCATTGCCCTGCATATTCTTTTTAATTGTGTTTAACAGCAGTTAAATAATTTTGTGCTTATTATGGTGCTGTATTCAATTCAGCTTCCTTCCTGAGAATAAAAATAGTAGGAGGCAATAATGCATTGTCTTACTTGTAGCTGAGTTATAGATAGAAGCAGAATTATGAATCTACTAAAATAAAGTTCTTGAAGTGTCTGGAAAATACAAATTGCCTTTAGCTAAGAGGTCTAAAAGTACTCACAGGAGTTTATTTTGGGAGCTGTATGGTACAGCTAACAGGAAACGCTGGATGATGGCAGATACAAATCTCAGCCTCTTCCTGAAACAATGGTTCGTGGGGAAAATTATTCATGCTTGCTTTGAAAATATAACCCAAGAGTGACAGTGCTTCATAGCTCATTAACTTCTGTGATGCTCTGAGAACAGAAGGAGTGTGGATAAAATGTTGTGTACAAAAATGGCCTCCACTGCTTTTTTCATCCTCTTGCTAAACTGTCAGGTCATGATCGAGATGTAAAGATTATGTTTAATATATGAATACTCTCCCTGCCCTAGAAAAAAAATCTGAGTGCTTGGATCTGGATGTTGAATTATTAGGTATATGAGGTATAGGATCAGGAATCCAGCAGAAATTGCTTTCTGAAAACTCTGCCTTCATACAGGAAAAACATTTTCTGATAAAATTCCATTCAGTTGAAATGTCCCTTGCTTAGGTTTGAGGTGCTGTTTCTTGCTTATTGTCTCCTTGACAGCACTATTAGCAAAAAAAATACCATTCTGAGCTGCCTGGAATGAATTTAACATCCCAGCAAAGGCTCCAAAAGGGACCCAGATTCAGCTGCAGGCAGGGTGGGGATGCTGCTCTGCAGCCTTGGAGAAGATCACGAGAGAAATCATGCTGAGTGTCAGCTCCAGACACCTCCAAAAGTATGGAGAGCCCACTGGATCAGGTTCCCCTTTACTCTGTCATGTATTACTGCAGGTTAGGGAGAGAGGGGGAGCGATGGCACATTACAGCTGTTGGACAGATGGGCAAATTAAGGGTGATATTTCTGTGTGCTACAGGGCTGTGCAGGCTGTCTCAACCTTTCTTGGCTGTTTAAATGTGCTTTTCATTACAGACCCTGATAAAAATCTTCCTGGTTTTTGCCTAAAACACATTTTTTCCTTCCCTTAGAGCACCACAAACCTTTCTCCTTTCACAAACATTTAAAAGGAGGTTGTTCAGTGTCGTGTTTTAACGTGCTGTAAGTGGGAAGGCCTCAGAACAGCAGTGTTTATTTGGAAATAGGGATTGCTGAAACCTCCTCTGGCTTTTTGCCTTTCTCTTGAGACAAAAGCACACAATACTCTGAGATGTGACGTCCTGCTAGGAGGAAAGTGGCATTTTAATGGCATGAAGTGCTTCTCTTTTAGCAAATCAGTGGTGAGTCCCCATTAAATAAAAAAAAAAAAGTGAATTTACAGACTAACGTTATATATATATTTCAAATGAACAGTGAAAATCCTATAAACATCTCTCAGACTTCTTTTTCTTCTGTTTGACTTGGTTAAAGCAGAATTCATATTTGACAGTAATCATAGGAGATAAGGTTGTCAAACCACTGGCATTACATTTCAGTTTGTGCTTAGATAAATAAATATCTAATATTTTTCAGCTAATTTTGATTGCAATTTATTTTTTATGTCAAAAATGTGGAAAATTTGGGTAAATGAGCCAGAAAGTTTTCAAATCCAACAGTATGAGAGTTTAAACATAGATTTTTACATATTTTTCAACTTTTTTCCTATGGGGGAACATCAGGTTAAAATCAATCCTTTGCCACTGAGCCCTAAATCTCAAACAATAAAATTCTCTTTGCCCCAGAAAATGAGGGGGATTTAACATCCTGATGCAAATTCTGGGACCTAATCCCAGCTATATTCTATATAATATTTCAGATAAAGAATAATATTAAAACCATACGTTCAAGCAATCATTCATTCTTGATCACACTCTAAAAGCCAAAAATTGACAGTTGGGTGCCGAGGCAGCTCACAGGGACTATTGAGAGTTTTCTTTTTGTTATTGGTGTTTCCCCAGGATTTTTGGAGATGAAAAATAAAAGATACACAATAATCTTCATCAGGTTTTCCATCCTGATTGGAGCTCTCTGAACAATTCTGAGGTTGGATGGAACATTCTGGTATAAGCTGGTTTTGCCTGACCATTGCTGATCACAGAGTAATTCCTTGCTGTAAGGAGTGAGAAGAATTAACAGTGCTGACAATTAATCTCCTCAGCACAGCTGATGAAACAAAGTAAAATATTTATGAGAGATAAAGTGGATTTCCTCTTTCAGTGTTTACCTTCATGTTTGCTTAAATAAACTCCCACTCCCTTAAGGCATGGTGACATTTCTGACTAAACTGAAGCTATTGATCATGGAATTAAAGTTTATATCATGTCCAAATATTTTAAGATAGAATGGATTTCAATATTAAGTATAATTTAAGTCCAATAAGTAGATTATAAATACGGTTGTTTTTAAAAAATCATCTAACACTAACAGCTAGATTTAACTAATATTTTGTACATTTATCTGAAGAAGTCTTTTGCTTAGCTTCATTAATGAGTGCTAACTTCATTTATCAAACAGAAAGACAGAAGATCCAAAATCATAAATCTGTCTTGTACTTTCAGGACTCAATATCTCATTATCATATCTGATGTGTCCATATCAAGGAAAGAAAAGAATACTCCACAAAAATTAAATGTTTTCTTATTTATACAATGCCTTTTTTTTTCTGGTTTGAATTCCACATAATTTAATTTGAATTCCTGTTGTAGCAATAACAAGCATACTAGGCATAGGAAAAGTTAACCTTTTTTTTTCTTTCAGCTTCTGAAATGTCATATTCTTTTTAATATTTCAATATTTACAAGTCCTAAGTCATGAGACTTAAACTGCCCCCTGCCCCCAGAGCTTTTCAACTTTTAGAGATTTTAGCTGAAGTTCCCGTTGATAGTGACAACAGCTTTAATGCTGGAATGCAAACATTCTGTATGGTGTGTGTTGGCTTTGCTCCACGTGAAATTTCAAGACACTCAAATGCTCTAAAATCAACATGACACATATTGAGTGCATTGGAAAGGAGTCAAGTGACAAGCCTGGAAATGAAAAGAAATTGCTGAGCAGGTGTGCTGCCCAGGTCTTAGGGGGCCTGCCTCTCCTCTCACGTGTCTGTGTTACACAAAACTCAAAATATCCTTGTCAAAATTCCTTGCTAGCCAGCTTGGGAAATGGTAAATAAAGAAAAGGCTCAACTGTGAACGAGTGGGACCTCAGGGGCTGGCCTGGAGTAGAAAACAAATTCAGATCCAGGTGCGCTCCCAGCAAGCAGCTCCAAAGCCTGGATTTGATTTGTCTTGTGCTCATCAAGTCTCACGTTCCTTCCTGAAGGCTGGTTTAGGTTTCTCTGTTTGCTTTCAGTTTTTCACCATCTCTTCCACAGCAGGAATTTCCACACAGGCCTCTCGTACTGAGGTGTGACCTCTCAGCACCTCCTTCCAGCCAGAATTTCCATTTCTTCCCACCTGGTGTCACAGAGGAACAGGAAAACAACTTCACACAGAGAACAAACTCAAGAAACTTTAATTCACTACCAAAACCAGCAGCCAAAACTAACAAATTGTGGGGAGGGGTGAGGGTGCTCCTGCCAGGCTGGCACAAACTGAATATCAGCTTTCAGGCCAAGCCTTTCAGCTATGCAGCGTCACCAGGATGGATTTGACAGCTGCATTTAAACCAAGATCCCACCAGACTGGCAATTTCTTTTACTTCCAGCACTTCTGGGTTCCAAAAGGGACTGAAATGTTTCAGTGATCTGGTATCTGACAAACAGACATGCTGCTTGTAAAACCACCTTTGTAACAAAATTGATGTTATTTCTCAATCCTGGCTCTCAGGGTAAACCCAGAGCCAATGTACTTTGCACTGGATAAATAGAAATAATTTCAGGTCATGCATATCTACAAGGGATTATACCCCCTGCTGATAGTAGTTGAATAATTGTATACAGAATTATCTAGGCAAGGGAATGTTTTGGTGGAAATTTTGGAGAAGAAAAGAGCGGGTATTTCAGTAGGGAACAGTTCTTCCAGACACAGACAGGACCAGAATGTTCCACAAGGCACATTGCTGACTACGAGAAAATCCAGAATAGCAATTTCTTCTAACATCTCCCTTTCCATGATGTGCTGTTGCATTTCAAGTTCTTTCATAAGAAAACTGAAAGGCAGAGCTGCTGCAAGGGGGCTGGAATGTTCACTGGTCTCTGTCTGTGATGTTCAGTGGGAACGGGGCAGCCAAAGGTCCTCAGAATCCATTTTCAATTTTGGAATAGAGAAATGGGATTTCACTTTTAGAGGCAGAAGTAAGTGCCTAGATTCTCTCCAATCCTTACTAATTCCTACTAGATGCTTATAATCCAGCTTCAGTGTTTGCACAAAGGTTTTTTTGTCAAAATAGGACACATAGCCCCCAGAGAGAAGCATCTTTGTACAGATGATGTTTTGCAGAGTTCTGTATGCAAACCCATACAAGAATTTAACCCAAAGAGGAACATTAGTACTGTAATTATACAGAGTCAATTAAAAAATTCCTAATTTAGTGATAGTTTCAGAACAGCAAAAACAAGCTTTGCCCTTAAAGCAACAAGGGAATTAGTTGGAGGAATTCTCAGTAATTTTCTTATCACTCAATGAGTTCAGGTACCTGGACCCAGTTCAAGTTAATTCAGTCATGGCTGTGGGAAAAATGCCTATTTATTACTCTCTCCCTATAGCTTTTGTGTGAAATGGGTTTTTTCTGTCTTTACACCTTATTAAAAGCCTTTCATCTCCTAAAATCAATGAAGCTATCACCTGGGAATTGTTTGGCTTAAGTTAGAGTTTCTTTGTAAGTTTTGCACACAGTCTTTTGTGTGTTTCCTTCTTAAGATTCATTTCATTTGTTTTGCTCAGATAATATTTTACTCTTCAGGTTTTTTTACCTGATTGAAAGATGGACAGCCAGATTTATCTGTGCACATGTATAAACAGCCCTCTGCACACAACTAGACAGCTGACCTGTGCAAAAAAAGTAAAATCTTGCCCTTTCTGCCCATCAAATCTGTTTTTTATCATCTTCCCATTGTTCTCACTGGAAAATGCTCATGATGGAGTATGGATGTCATGGCTGGCCAGTACATATAGGTGGATTTAAGATCCACTTGTCTTCTTTCCCTGCAAAAATTAATTCATATCTCCTACTCCTTGTAGCCACTGATTTCTATCGAGCTTCCAGGACCTTTTGTCTTTGAGATGTCTTCCTTTCCAGCTTTTAATGTGGTTGATATTGGTGAATAATTTCAGAATTATTTCAAGGATAGATCTGATAAAAACACTTATCTTGTTTTCTTCAAGAGATAAGATAAAAATATTAAACAAATAAAGCAAGAAGCACTTATTTTTCCCCAGTCTATTGTATTTTATGCATACTGGCACTCCAAAGAAAAACTACATTAACACATTGAGTGTAAAGCCCAAGATAAACAAAAGCAGTAAAAAAACTGAGACCAGAGCTTTTGTTGATGAAAGCAAAGAAGAAAGGTTTTTATAACATTTTGGAAAATTTTGGAGACATGAAAGCAGTCCATGCAGAGGACAGTAATTAAGTCAGTTACTAATGAATATCTAATTAAATATTCAGAGAAGGGTGAAGAATGTCTTGTGTTTGGAGAATCTCAAAGGAGGAAAAAACACAAAGGGATGGTGAAGGAATGAAAAAGGGAGCTGGGCCACCAAGTCAGTGGAGAAAGAGGCACAAGAGGTAATGAAAGGAAGTTAAATAATGGTTTAGAAAGAATAAAAACAAAAGTAGATAATCAATAACACAAAAGTGTTTAGCAAAACCTGTACATTTCAGGCATTTTCCCCCTTTTTTGTTTATGTTTTAAAATCTTTCTAGATGTGTATGTACTATGCTGGAAACCCTTATGCATCAAGACATTTTGTTTTCCCAAAGCCTCGGGATGTCCTCTTTAATTCTGGTTAGTGGTTATTAACACTGACACCATTGTCATGCTAATTGAAAAGTCAAATTTTAAGCCTGAGTACTTAAAGAACCTTTGGCACTTTTTTATGTAATTCTCAAAAAAATTGCTGGAGAAAACCAACAGTGTTGAAAACACTTTCATATTAAAAATGATTAGAGAAAAATAAGTAGCTGTCTCTACTGAACTAATCTTTGTTGTTTCTGGTGAGCTTTGCTGTGACTGTTTGTAGAAAGCTGTTCTTTAACTATAAAGTACACAAGTAAACATTAAGGAGAAACTCACTTAAACATGAGGTAAATTAAACAAGGGCAGTGCTGACTTTGACTCTGTGCAGAAGGAAAAAACTCCTGATATCCTCCCCAGGATTTGACAGTGACATGCTGTTAGGTATTAGTGAAATCACTGGGGGGAAAACACGTTTGTGTCTCATTAGCATCAAAGACAAAGCCATGGTGTCCTCACTCACCCTCTGCTGGGCCCTACCTGCAGTGGCTCTTTAGAACTCTGAATTATTGAAGGTACAGAGGAACAATGCTGTTAAGCCATAAAACACAGCCAAAATGCCTCAGGCTATAGAGATAACATAACTGGCTTTTTGAAGCTCAGAGCTTGAATTTACAAACCCAAGTCAACCTTACCTGATGCCACATAAGAGCAGGATCCTGGATCAGGGAGGCTGAGGATGTTTGGAGACACCTGAGTGTCTCCTTTGCACTGTTAGAGTCAGTAAATCTTCCCCTGCTTTTATTACTGGATAATTTTATCCTTGGCAAGAAAAAGAAAGAGGCTGCAGACCTGTGCTGCAAACCAGACCTGTGAGGGCAGCACAGCAGATTCTGTCCTTAAGGCTGAGACAAACAGTGCGAGACACTAAATCTTTGTAGGATTCCTGAGTGCAGTCCCTTGAATTCCCTGAAACCTTTCCCATCCAGCCTCACAGCCTGCTCCATTGTCAAACAAGGGTGTATTTAACACTAATGAAAATACAGCTTTCCCCATTTATTACCTTTCATTGCTGCTACTCTCCCACTGCCTTTAAAGCACCACATATCCAGCAGGCTGCAGCTCTTCAGTTCCTTTCTGTTTGGTAATGCAGAGTCCCTTTACCTTTTTATTTCTCATAAATGTTATATTTGCTTCTATTTTCATTCTGTTGTAATCTGGATGTTACAGTGAATATAAAAGCCAGCGTGGAGTTCCATGAACACTTCCAGACAGCTTGTGGCTTTTTTTGTTGGCAGAATGTGTGGCTATTACAAACAGGGTTGTTCTAGGACCTCATTAATGATCAGTGAATACAAACTGAGAAAACCTCTTTTTTTCACTTTACTAAACCCCTCAGCATATGAGATTTGCCTTTAGAGATTTTGATGGAGTGGATATTTTAGGGGTTTTCTATATATATCATTTTTGTATTCAAATAAGAAAAGACCCTGAAAGAAGAAATCATGTGTGAAGCAGAGAAAGGAGAATGGTTAATGAGAGAAAGGAGCAGGCACAAGGCAGTAGTGAGCAGAATAAGTGGATTTCTGTCAGAGGCTTTATAAGCACTGAGTTTCTGTGAGCAACCAGTGATTCTTATTGCAGTGGAGCTGATATACTGTCTGTTGTCATTATTAATAAAAAGAGTTATAAATTACTTGGCTGAAATACAGATCCTGTACTCCTAAAGTCAATGGGAGCACATGTCAATTCCTTAACACACCACAGTGAATAGTTCTGGATCCACAATGCAGAAAAGTTAATTTTTCTCCTGTTATTTTTGGAGAAAGACTGTGTGTACCCTATATGTCATTTAAACATTTTATGTCCTTAATTTGTCATACTCTAGTCTAGAGATGGGGTCAAAGAGGACATTTCACTTCCTCTTTCTGCTGGTGCTCTTCCAGACACTCAGTAGAATAGCAGAATTTCATAGTTTGTATTAATTATGGCTCCAGTTAGACTGCTATTATCACTGTGACATTCAAATAATATTTAAAATTATTACATCAATGTTATTTATAAGGTCAGGCATGTCACAGTTCTATTTTTATTAAAATTAAAGACACCACTGCTGTAGGGTAATAAGCCTTTAGATTGCTTATTGTCATTTAAGGGCACACATAAATGTGGTCTATGGTACTTGAACTGGAAATATTATCTTCATGTTTGGATTAGAAAAATGCTTTCTGATTGCTATAAATATTTCCAAATCGATAATACTTCACCATTAGCTGGAGATATTTGGGTTTGTCTTGTTAGGTATCTATTGCACAGCTCTTCTGTCTGTTGGTGCCAAGAGCTGCACTTTTGGAACATCTTTTATTTAATTTTCTTCCGACATATAATTATGGTAAATAATTTTTAGAAGCTTATAGTCACAGGCTGTGTTTGTGACAAAAATGGGAATTTTGGTTTCTAGTCCTTCATTTTCAAGAGGTGCTAATTCTGCTACAGACTTATTTAGATACCAGTTTTGCTCCTGCAGGAGCTTTGTGTAATTGCACTGTTTCATCCAGTTATGGGAGGTGTCTGATGGAAGAACTGATCATTGCACCACATAAAAATCAGTGTGGAAGTCTTATCAGTTACTCTTGGACTGACCAAATTGTACATACAGAGGATGAATATGCACAAAACATCAAAAATTTAATTGATTCCACTGTTCTTAAACAAATTAATAATCTATTCCTTTAATTTTATCAACAAAATAGACTCAGGGTGTGTTTGTACCAATGCTTAAAACCAAGTAGCATGGCTGTGAATGCATTAATTTACCACTCTTTACTAGAAAACACTCCAGCTCAATTCAATGGCTCCAGTTTAGGATTTCAAGGCTAAGAAATGCATTGTAATTTATTTACAAAGGCCGTAAAAGCAGCTGAAAGCAAAATTCAGTGACAGAGCAGAGCTTGGCTTGAAAGGCTCCTGTTTCCTCCAAGGACAGGATCACTGATAAATGTGGGGTTGGCTCTCCTTACTGCAGCTCAAGCATGAGGTCATGATGACACTTGGGTCACCCAGGGCATAGAGAAATTTTCCTTTATCTTTAATATCCAACTGTGAAGCAGTTGCTGGGATTGAGGCTAAGCTGGCCACTGAGGAAAGAGGATGTGCAAGCAGAGGTATTCCTGCAGCCTGGGATCCACTGATGCTGTCACATGGGCTGTGCAATAAATTGAAATGAGATTTTTTTGTACATTTGCTTTTACCTTTTGCTCCATATTTTCCAATTTCAATTCATTTAGTGGGCTGACATTAGAGTAGTTTATTCTTAATCACCTGGTTTTGTTCCCATCACAGGTGTGTGCTGCTTTTCAATGTGGCTGCTGATTTACAAGCACTAAGAAAGTTTTCAAATGAAAAAAAAAAAGCCCCAAACCACACCAAATTACTTTTCAACAATGGGTTGCTTTTCTACATCTTCTAATTTAATGTTTGAGCAAAGTTGCAATCAGAAAATGGAATTACTATCCTGAACTGAGAAAGATAAAATCAATACTTGTAACAGTTATTGCTAACCATGTAGTGCTTATAGATTTAAATATAGAAACAGTTTATTCTGTGGTATTTACCAGTGTCAGAGCCAAGAGACTTCCACAAGCAGGAAAACAGTGGGTGACTGACAATAAAACCACAGATACCTGATGTTTTGTAATATTGTGGATGTGGTTGAACAAGGAATTTAATTGTAAAATACAGAAATAAAAACCTAAGTACAAATAAAAATAAAAAGCTCCTTCTAATTTTTCTGTGCTTGGTTCCCTAATGGAGCTTTAACCTATAAACACTGAATCCAGTCACTGTAGCTCAAGGTGTACAACTGTTGTTCAAACTTTTATATGGCTTTATGCAATAATAACAGGAAGAGCATTTCCTGAGTAGAGCAGAGGCTCAGTCTGGAACATCTGTAAATCCAAATGCATTTTGTTAAAAATGGGCTTGCTTGATTTTTAAAAGCATATGGTTAAAAAGTAGCTATTGCATCCTGCATTGCATAAAAATGCAAATATGATGTGCTGAATACAGTAGGTAAAATCCTGGCAGAGCTTTCACTGACTTCATCAGTTTTGATGTTGAGAATTTTGTTAGTGACTCTAATCAGATGATTCACATTATTGCTCACTGTAGCAATAACACGGAGTGCAGGAGATAACCAAATCTGGCATAGATGCGAGCTATATTTACTGCTGGTGTGTCTCTGCTTTTAGCACTTTGCTGTAATGGCTTGATCATTAGGTCATAATGATTTGAATTTTAAAAAAATCCCTGTAAACAGCTTTATGTGCAGCTTTCAGTACGATTTAAGTGACAGTGCCAAACTCGAGGGGTTCCTCATGGACAGGAGAAAACTTCCTGTAAACAGTTATGAGTTTCACAGATAAAAGGATGATTAAACTCTGCTTCTCTCTCTCCAGAATTATTTTCCTGCAAAAGGAACCGCCTCCTCTCAGCATTAAACATTCTAGGAAAGGTGGTGTGGGCTCTCTGTTGGATCCATCAGCAGCCAGTCAGGCAGCACTGCCCACCTTGGCTCCCTCTGGGAGCTCCCTGCTGCTCCTGTTCCATGGGAAGCAGCCAATTAGAAGTAGATAAAAGGGAAAATTTTCCAGCAGGCAAGTATCACAAACCTGCCTAACCAGGAGGTAAATCTTCAGAGAGGAAGAAAATTCCTCCTTGAGTCTGAGAACTCTTTTATCATGCTGAAGCTCATAGTCTGCAAAGCTCTCCTAGGACTGGACACGGGCTGGCACAGTGTTTGATACCAGTACATCACCACAGGAGCCTGGATATTGGTCTTAATCACAAAAGATTCATGTTTTTGACTACTGTCCAACCTATTCAGTGAAATATCTGCCCAGGGATTCCTGTTTTGTGGTTTACTGATAATTTATAAGAAGGGAAAATACAAGCGTAAGAAAAAGAAATGAGTATTTGGAACATAAGCACTTTTCATAAGTGAATAAAGAACTATTTCCTGGAGTTTTTTCAGAAAAACAAATTAACTGAGTGCAAATACATTACAAATTGCATCAAGGGTGTAAATACCAAGAGAGTTAAAATGAAATTCCACGTGAGAAATATAAGAAGCAAGCTTCATTGAAACAAAAATGTCTTATCTGCTGTAGATAGACATCTCATGGCCCAAACCCTCTGACACCTCGCAGGTGGAAGGTTCTTTGAGAGGAGCAGAAAATCATCTCTGCTTTTATCTGGGTGCTGCCTGGCGCCCCAGAGCCACGCTGAAAGTCGACAGAGCACAAGTGAACTCTCTGCTGGCACGCTCAGTGTGAGAGCAGCTCGTGTTCCCTCTGATTTTTCTGTCTGAGTGTCGGGGCAGGGCGATGAAGCAGCAGATGCACGTTTTGTTTTCCAGTAGTTCCTGCATGATTATTCAGCTAAGCAGTGCACAGTGCAGTCAGGTTGAGATTAAACCCTTAATGACAGCAAAGCCACCAAAAAATTGGTCTCAAATAGTTTCAGATCAAGGTTTGAGACTATTTAAATCAATAGGCATGATGTGTTTTCAAGCAAAGCCACCAACATAAATAGACAAATTCACATGGAAAATTTAATCCTATTTATGTTGATTTTAGTGTTTAATTAAGAACTTACATAAAATTAGGATGTTCACCTTAATGGGACTGATTTTGTCATAATTGATTTAATAAATAAAGAGTTGGATAAAATATTTTGTTGATGTTGGGCAAAATTTTGTATACAAGACAGTGAAGACCAACATTAAATACAACCTGAGGCATTGACCAGTGCATAAATATATACAAATGTCTTTGTTCCTATGGGAATCAGTAAATTGATCTCCAGTGTTTGATATTTCTTAGAGTTCCTATTTTAGAAATAAGAAAAAATAATCCTAAGAATACATAGAAATAGTAAAACCATAAAATACACAAGTTAAATGAGAAAATTAATATATTCCTGGATGAGTCATTGAAATGGGAGTTAAGAATAGTGTAACATTTGACATTAAAATTGCATGATGAATTAGGTTAATTAACTGGAAAAGTTAATAATCTCCAGAGCCCTATAGCTTTTGGAAAGGAAGATGACAAAGAGTATCTCAAAACCAGTAAAATTCCTTATTCATGCAGATGTCTCATTGCAGCCATGGAGAGGTCTGTGGTTGGGCTGGTTTTCCAACATTGTGATTATTATTATTATTACTATTATTATTAATAATAATAATAATAATTATTATTATAGAAACCTCTCACCTACTTGTCAGTTCAGATTTTAACATGCAGTTTGATCACAGTTTTGTATTCTCTTCTTCCCAGAAATACATGTCAGTTTTGCAATGAACCTCACTAATTTCTGAGCTTTACAGCTTAACATGTGCTGATATTTTTAGCACTTTGTTTTGTCATAATACAATGTGTTGTATATCTATTTTTATGAATAAATTTGTTTTCGAATTCTGAAGGAATCTTAGAAATCCCATAAAACTTGGTGAAACAAATATATTACCTCCTATCCTCATTTCACAGTAGAATGGAGAATTAGAACCATAACTTTTTCTGACCTGAAAGATTTAAAAAAATATATATATTATTGTTGAGACCTCAGTGTGGTTATTTCAAACTGAAACATTAATTTTATTTCTAAAAAAAAAAAAAGACAATAAAACAACCATCCACATTCACTTCAGTTTCCAGTGCAATATTAGTAAGGATCATAATGCCAACATTTGACTTTGGATGAGGAAAGAACTTGGGCAGTGATGAGGATGTGGAGTAATGAATACAAACACTTAGCCTGGATATCAGCAGTATTTTTGGGGAGTTCTGTGTTCCATCCTGCACTGGATGTACATTCAATTTCTCATCCCTTACCTGCAGCAGCTGACAGGCCAAGCCACACTGGCACAGCATTTTAGCAGGAATGACATAAATTGGATTTGCTGGCTGTCACCGAGCTGCTGCAGTCAGCACATTCCCCTGCAACGAGGTTCCCAGGACAAATCCAAACTGGACAGCTGTCCTTGGCACACACAGGGCTCCTGCACGTGGCTGCTGTCTCTTGGTGACCAGCTGAGTGAGGGATTTTGGGGAGCTGAACGAGGCAGGTGAATGGGCAGAGATGCTCCACTGTCCCCTTTTGGGGATGCCACAGCAGCCAGCGAGAGGCTCTTGTGCCAAGCAGTCCATGGATCCTCCTACCCTCCTCATCCTCCGTGATGGAAGGAGTGAATCTGTGCGTTCTCCTTCCTGGTGGGTCATCCTTGGCCACTGACAAACGCCCACCCAGCTGCTCCCTCTCCTCCACAGCACAGAAGGAAATACCACAAAGTAGCTTTGTAGTCAAGAAGAACACAAGGAGATCACTTACAGTAACCACCACAAAGTCCCTGTCACGGGTGCAGGGAAGTGTCTGCTCCTTCCCACTCCCTCCATGGGCTGCAGGGAAATCTCTGCTCCAGACATGGAGCACCTTCTCCTCCTCCTCCCCTGGCTCTGCTGTCCCCAGGGCTGTTTCACACGCTCTTCCCCTCACACCTCTCTGTTCCATCCTCCCTCAGAGTCATTTTCCCAGAGTTTTCCTGCTGGAGCCGTGCCCTGAGTGTGGAGGGGCCATTGCAGAGCAGGATGGAACCATCTGGAACTGTGCCCAGCACTGAGCACCCCAGCCTCTCCTCAGGGGAGCCTGCAGACCCCACTCTGCCAAAACCAGACCCCCAGACCCAAAACCATCTTCCACTGGCACCAGACCTTGTCTGTGCTCCTGGCAGAGCTGGCACCTGCTGCCCAAGTTCTGCTGGAGGTGCAGAGGGTCGGGGCGGTTTCTGTCCGTGAGGAACTGCCCTGGACCTTCAGCCATCTGCAGCAGCACATCTGATGTGCCACAAAGCAAACCTAAATAACAGGGCAAGAATCACAGAATCACAAAATCAGTCACACAGTCACGGAATCACAAAATCAGTCACACAATCACATAATCACAGAGTTACAGAATTACACAGTCGCAGTCACAGAATCACAAAGTCATACAATCACGGAATCACACAATCACAGTCACAATCACACAATCAGAGTTACAGAATTACAGTCACACAATCACAGTCACACAATCACAGAATCACAGAATCACAGAATCACAAAATCAGTCACACAATCATACAATCAGAGTTACAGAATCAGAGTTACAGGATCACAGTCACACAGTCACAGAATCACAGAATCACGGAATCACAAATTCACAGTTACACAATCACACAGAGTTACAGAATCACAGTCACACAATCACACAATCACAGGATCACACAATCACACAATCACAGGATCACACAATCACACAATCACAGAATATGCTGAATTGGATGGGACCCATGAGGATGACCCAGTCTGCTCCTGTCCCTGCCCACACCCCCAACAGCCCCACCCTGGCCATCCCTGGCCATTCTCCAACCACCCTGGAGCTCTGCAGCCTTGGGGCCATTCCCTGGAGAGCCTGGCCAGTGCCTCCACCCTCGGGGGGAAGAAGCTTTTGCTAAAATCTACCCCAAACCTCTCCTGACACAGCTCCAGACCGACTGTGGGGCTGCTGGATCCCGTTCCAGGGTGACCAGAGAGCCTTTGGCCTCTTTCATTAAATGTAAATTGACTCAAAAGCTCTCTGGGCAAAGCAGCCCCATTCTTGGCAGGCCATGATTTGTCTCAGCTGTTATTGAATCCCTGGCCCTTGGCTAGAATAATTATCATCTCAGGATGATTTTTAACAAAAGGAAGAATATAAGTACTATTACAGGAAATGTAATACATCAAGGGCCCTGTCTTGCTGAAACTGCAGAAGAAATTAGGACCAGGTACTTTCCTGTGCTAATAAATACTGTAATTAAATAGAGTTTTCTAGTTGGGAATTTCAGAGTGGAAACTTTAAATTATTTTGAGTTTATGTATGCTATGTGGAGAAAAAAAAAAAGAGCACTAGCAAGCACTGCTGTAGTCACATATTTTTACTTGTAGATTTAATTTTTAAAAATCATTGAGGTTTTATAGTGACATGAGTGATACCAGTATAAACTTCTTTGTGAGAACTAAGTACTTTTGAAAGAACAGAAGGGAGAACGTAAGCACGTATTAATATTGATGCTTTACTCAAATCTATTTTTGTTAGCAAGTCATAAGAAATGAATTGCTGTGAACCACTGGAAGTTCCAAACACTAGTGAGCAAGTAGGTTATTAATTGTATTTATTGGGGTGGAGAGATATTATGGGCAATAGAGAACAAAGGTTTTCATCCATAAAGAATGCATTGAGCTGCCTCCAGAGTGATTTAGTTAATTGATCTAAAAGAAAGTTGATTCATGATTAGGAAAAGGACAAATAAATCTCAATTTAAAGCTCTCAGAATGCATTCGCTCAATAAACTGCATCAAGAAACACAACTAAAATACCTGTTAAGAAACTTGGAGTCCTTTCCTACTTGATGTAAGCAAGCATTGAAATGCATTTAATTTTCCTTTTTTTTTTAATTTGAAACTGATTTATTGCATGGATTTTAATTCTAGCTACACAAAATATTCACCTGTTGTGTGTGTGTAGAGAAAATAATCTTTATTTTCACATTACCTTAAGTTAGCAGGTTGCCCAAGCTCCGAAGGACCACATGAGGATCTCTCAGCCTGGCACACCAGATTTAGGAAAGGTCTTTGGCAGGTTTTCTAATTGCAGAAAATATCTTATGGTGGAACTGTAACAAAATGTAAATGATCTAACAGCAGCTCCTTGCTGGGACAGCTCAGAGTTGTCTCTGTCTCCTTCCCTGCCCTTTCAGGCACTCCCTGAGTCCTTCCACAAGAGGAGTGCAGGTTCCTGATGTCATAGTCAACCCGTATTTTGATGGACAGAAACCTGTTTTCTTTCATGCAAACTACCTATAAACACTTTGAGAAAGGAATTGAGGATATCCAAAAGGAATATAAATATTTCTATTTATACAGAGAAATGGTTGCTTATGTTTTGAGGGTCTTGCCGGAGAGCAGGATTGAAAGTGGAATTTCCTAGGATTTAAATTTTCTATTGGCTGATGGTGGAGAAATTGCCTTATCTATTTTCAAAATGTGATTGTGTCACTATTCCTGAGGTGAGTATGGATGCAGGCTGGAATGATGTGTCAAGGCAATAGAAATGATAAGGAATTATAATTATAAGGCATACCCTAAATGAAGCTACCTGCAGGAACCCTTTGGAGGGGGTCAGCAAGTCCTGTTTGCAGAATTCTACACTCTCTCATGTCTTTTAAACTAATTTTTGCCAATTAAGGTTATTAAATTCATTAATTCATTAAATTTTAATCTAAGTAAATCTGCTGAAGAGTCTTGATCTTCAAATTCTTAAATTACTCGCAGTCCAAACAGAAATGGGATGGCACATGCTCTACTATATGGAGGGCTATATCAGAGGATTTAGAGTGTATATCAGGCATCTGTTTAGTTTAATTACGTTCCTTAAGAGCTGTGTCCCTTGCATAAATTCACCAGTTGCACCAGGCTGGGCTGGACCCGATCTCATTGTGGGATTGACTTTTCTCCTGAAGGGGAACAGTGCCACCTCCAGACTCAGCTGCTCCTTTGGAGAAGAGCAAGCTGCTACTCCATTCCAAGGCATTACAGAAAACGGCTGGGTCTGAAAATAATCTGGTATTTATATTTTTCATAAATTGTATATAAAAAAGCCCTTGGAATAACTGCTGACACACCCTTATAGCATCTTTTAAAGTAACCAGATGCCGTTTTGACAGTATTTATGCTTAGTTCATTAAGCCTAATGATAGAGAAAAGCAATCGATATTTAACACTGGTTAATTTTCACTTGAAATTACACAAAAAGTCAAGGATCTACAGCTGTAATTACTTCACAGGAAAACTGAAAAGAGCTATGTCATTTTCTTGACTTTATTTAAAAAGACCTTTATTGAAAGAGCTACTAAAAGGAAGGTAATAGCATTTTACACTCCTTTATCCTGTACCCAAGGGATAACTTTTCCTGTTCACCAGTAATTCTGATAATGTTAACAAGCCCTGTGGAAGGCTATCCTATGACTTGCTGTTCTGTTACAGCAATAACCTTCAGCCACTTTTGGAAATGTGCTGTGGGTTGACAAGTATTCAATCATAATGTATTAACAGAATGAAAAAAAAAATATATATGCACTTGCTATCCTAATTAAATATAGCTGGGGACTGTGCTATGTGCTGGCTTGGTGTGGCACTATCTCAGCTATCAAAATATCTGAGGTATTAATGCACTCCAGGGGCAGGGAGGCAACTCCCAGTGAACTCACTGAAAATGAGGACTCAGGCGTTTCCATTCCCTCTGCAGCTTGTGTGCTTTAATCAAGTTAATGCAACAACTCCTAGAGATCACAGGAGGTTCCTCAGCCCTGTGCCTTCCCCAGCAGCTCTGTCCAGGGCACCTTTCAGAGCTCCTCTGAGAGGACGGTGCCTCCCTAATTCCTGTCCCAACACAGAGTCCAGTCTCCTGACCAGCAGGCTGAGCCTAAGGAAAAATGCTTGATATCTTTAAATGCTATGTAAAGGATTGCAAAATAATAAGGGGGTTTTAAACACTTTTAATTATTAAATAATAAATTTTAAGCGAATTAACATATGTTAAAAAAACAAAGTTATCACATCTTTGAATGAGAATTTAGATGATAATTTCAAGTTGAGAGTCATTTACCTGGAAATATAAATAAGGCCTGAGGAGTATACTTGGTAAAGGTGAGACTGCTCAAGTGTTCACAATAAAATGTTCACAATATGTGTACTAGAGAGGAGAATATTATTTCTAAAGTAAACTTGACCAGGTGAATTCTGGAGAAGTTTGAAAATTATTTTCTGGTTAGATGTGAACAAATAACGGATTTCTTACATTAAAAAAAAGTATAGAATTTAATTTTTCCTTTTGGCAGCGAGCCAGTAATTAACATCAAGAAATGCTGCTCTTGGTAGAGCATTTGAATTATTGGGAGGATCAGAGGAAACATGGCTCAGAAGGGCACACCAAAGCATTCCAACAGGAAATGAACCATTCCCATTGTGGCTAATAAAGTACCACCACAGAGATGAAAATACCTTCATGGAAATGGTTTGTGCATTAAAGCACCTTCGTGCAGTGGGAAGAGGAGGGAACTTTTCACCTTCAATTGCCAAATAAATGCCTTTAAATCACTTCACTCCTGCCTTCTCTTTTGTCCTGAGCCTGCTGCTGTGCACCTGGAAACCCCTGTGGGAAGTGGCTGCAGATGATTTCAGCAGAGCTCAGCTTTTGGGACACCCAAAAATCAGAGTGAAGTCCTCAGTCACTAAAGACACAGTGATCTTCACAGGGACTCTCTGGATGGTAAAACAGGAGTGAAAAAACCCTTTTCAATTTTTTTTTATTATTTTTATGGCTAAATGGCTCCAGTGCATAAAAATCACGCATTGGAACGGAGAGAGCAGCTGAAGTTTGTGTAAACTTGGAAAACTGATGACAGAAAAAGACTTTCCCTTCTCTCCAGAGCAGTTCATGACCTGCTCTCACACCTGCCCATGATAAATGTGTACACTCCTAGAGGAACTCAGTTGCTCAAAGCCACAATTAGCTTTCTGTGCACCTCTCACAGCAGAAGCCAGGATGGTCATCACCTCAGTTCCCCCAAACCCAATGAAAAACTGAATTAAAACATCAGCCCTCGCATGCTGTCTGCAATTAAAAACCTGGTTGATGTGGCAGTAGCTTGAATTTCCTATGTTGATTATAGCCACACATTAAAGCCATGTCTCAAATGCTTATTCACTGTATTCTGCTTTTCTGCTAACACCTGATCTTCATAGTGGGAACTGCGTGACCTACAAGGCAGCAGGTCAGTGGGGAATGATGAAGGGCTTAATTACTTCCCCCACTCAGCATCCCACTACCAATTAGAAGCAGCTTCTGGGAAAGCCTAAAGCCCAAGGAGCAGAAAGAAGTTCCTTAGGAGGATTTGAGTTTGCCATGGGAGAAATAGATGAGGAGAGGCTGCTGATAGTGAGGTGAGTGCTAATGTGTGCCTGTTGGAAAATAACTTTGTGAAATTAGGATGGGGGTGTTAAAATGTCTGGTATTAAGAAGTTGTTAAGATGTAGCAATTCCTTGATGATTCACAGTGTTTCCAGTGAATTGACTTCCAATGTATTTTCTGGTGCTGTCTCAGTGATTTCAAGGTCTGGGAGGTGTTTTTTGCCACAATATCTACAGTTTATTATTTATTTGTTCATTATTTGTTTTAAAGTTTCAAATATCTTAAAGCCCCCTGAGCATTAAAGCCAGAGGTGTGTTTAATGTGATTGTTCAGCTGGCAACTGTATCAAATTTAGTTTTGTCTTCCCAAATTCACATGGAAATCTGAGGTGCTATACTCTATCAGAAATGGCTATTAATAAACATTAGCTAGTTTGATGATTATGAATAGTGTCATCAAGCAATTAAAATTTAATTGAGCATTAAATAAAGTCCATTTACTGTAAAGTATTGCCGTTTGAGTTTGAAAAACAACCTTAACAACAATTTTTTTCACAAAGCATTAATTGGCTGGTAGTTTCTGGTTTAAAAACAAAGGAAGGTATTTTCTGTGGAAGCTCAGGGAGATTATTAAAAGCAGGATGAGGTTTGTTTAGCCACTTTGGGACCCATTTTCTGTTCTCCACTGTAGATTTAGTTTTAAGCTTTTCCCCTGTTTTTCACACCTCAGAATGAGGAGTGAAAATGAAGCTGGCAAGCCTCAGCATTGCAGTTCAAACTTTACATGCTTCACTCCTTGTTTCAGCTGTCCTCAAAAAATAAACTGGTTCTTAAATTTTTCATGGACATTATCTAAGTCCCAAACTTGGCTTCTAAACTGTGAAGTGGAAGCACATGGAGGGTGGACTGGTACAAAGTGCATGACCATAGCAAAAATAAACATTCCTCTCCGTGGTTTTTGTTGTGATGATGCCTTAGGATTTGAGCTTTTACATTTTCAGATATTTGTAGTTCTTTAGTGTGTAACTCTAAATTCCATATCCAGTTTGAGCTGCTGCTTTCCCATTTTGGGCAGACACAACAATTCCTCTCTAAGCAATCAAGGACACTTCACTGCCTCAGGCAAGAGAGGTGGAAACAAAAGTGAGTTGAGGGGAAGAAAACTTGGGGTAAATTACTTATTTACTTGACCTATAATTAGAAAATTAACCCCCAATATGCAAATGTACCAAACTTATAAAAGTGTGAAGACCTGTGGTCCATTTTTGGTGCAGCCCCTGGGGATCTTCCTCTGCCCCAAATGTACCTGAAGGCCTTTCAATAAATATAATTGCTTTTATTCCCTTAATTCTGTCTGGCCTCTGTGTTTAGGCAGCCCCAAAAGGCACCACTGAGAGCTCCTCGTTGGCTGCACCTGCACAGAGAAGCAACGAGCTGCACCCTGGTGCCACTGAGACCTCTCCTGTCTCCACATTCCATCTCCATAAAACTCCAGGGCTGATGCATTTGTTTGGAGAGATATTTGGCACATACACAGTGAAGGTGGACAGGCTCTTTCACCCTGAAAACTTGAGGGGTTTAAATAAAACCTCCAAGGCAAACATAAACCTAAAATCTCTGCTATTTAGGTTATCTGCCAGCTGCCTTTCAAGGAGCATTTCTTTCGTAAAGCATCTCTTGGAATATGCAATAGGGTTGGCTTCCTAGGAAGCCACTAACTGGTCTTTTCTTCTCTGACTATCCTGTTTCAAATACATTCCCTTCCTGCACAATAAACGTTTACTGAGTTCACTAGTCGGGTAGCAAAACTTAAATTGTCATAATATTGATTAAGCCATCCTCATTTTCTCCACTGTTGGAGGAAATAACATACTCTTGCTGCTACTGACTTTATTCTGTGAGCAGATTAACTCCAAAGCAAGGTTTGGATTGCACATTAATTGACTTTTCTCTTGTAATAGATGTTGTGGTATCTGTACAGAGCTTTGCACACAGCAGTCCCTTCCTGTAGCATATTTCAGAGGGGAGACTGCTGGGCTCTTGCAGACGTGTATTGACTGCACTGGGCCTCACAATCAGTAAATTCTTGTTTTCCTTCTTGAAGGAGCACAATAATGCATTCTGGCACAATCCCCTCAGTTACTCTTTTTAGGTGTAATATGTGAATATTTCAAATTTTCCCTTGAAACTTGTATTAGTTCTGCTCTGTAGTTGAAAGACCTTAAGTAAATTGGATGCATTCCATTGATTGCAGCAATATTCTTATCTGGTGATGCTGGGTGGAGCATCTTGCACCAGTATGGGCTGTTTGAGATATTGGAGGGGATTTCTGTGCAGCTGCCAAGCCATTCTGTTCGCTTTTTAATTACTTTTCTGAGCAGAAATTACATATCTTTTCCTTTTTCCCAGAGTATATTTAATATTTGTTTTATGATAGCTGAATAAACTGGGTATTCTCTCTGCTTCTAAAGGTTATTAACATTGTTTGAGATGTATTACTATCCTAATTGCATTCTTTCATCTCTTCAATATTTATTTTTCTGAAACTCATTGGAGTGAAGGTCCCCATTCCATCAAGTCAGGTGTCCTTATTTTTGCTGTGAGCACTTTGCAGACCAGGTCAGGGTCCTTGGAGTCAGGGACTGATCGAGCACTGAGGTTGCCAAAGCTCCAGGAAATGTGCAGCTGGTGCAGAGGAGGGTGAGAAAGGAGGATGTGGCTGTGATGGAACTTTTAGGAGCACCTGGGCAGACCCTTTTTTTAAAATGATCTCCCAAAGAAAGATTTGTAAATTAAAGCAAGCAACCAAGAAATAACAGCTTTCCTTTTGAAGCATGAACTGGCATAATTAGTTTTTAGAAGACAATAGGCAGGACAAAAACCTCTGTGGATATTTTACTTTTTTTGTTCTCAGTTAGCCAGATACTACAAATATAGTTGTTCATAAGTTTTAGAAATCAACTGATTGTGGTATTTTCAGCTTTCATCTTTAAAGTTCTTTTGTCAATAAATGTAACCTTGAGCTGCTTTGTACTCTTCATTCTCTCAGCTGACTCCCAAAAGAGGTAACTCATGGTACCTCTGATTTCTTAGCAAACTGCTCCAGGTACAGATAATAATGGTGGTTGTGCTGTTTTCCCAAGGACAGCTGGGATTTTATCTCAGTTGTGGAACTGTCAAATTTCTATTCTATTCTTCTGTCCTGGTGGTTTCTTCGTACAGAGGATTGAAAACCATTTTTAACCAATAATGTCAGTTGGAAAAATTCCATGAAAATTAATTGAAGCTTTTTGAAGACAATTTAAATTAATATCAGCTTAATAGGAGAAACTTCATTTTGGATGGCTTTTTCAGAATAGCATGAGGAATGGCTGGGATGTTTCTGGGCTTTTTAGCAACACAAAAATAAGCTTTTGATTAATTATCTGAGTCACATTTGACTAATCAGGTCTGAGGAATGAGCAAGGACACGGGGGTGGTGAGAGACTTCTCTGAGTTGGTAATCTGTTGGTTGGTAGTTGGTAATCTGTTGTTCAAATATAAATACAATCTTTGAATATACACCGTTGCACTTGATATTGATTTTTTTTGTTTCCCTGTGAAGCCCAGCCTTAAATCATCTACCCAAGCTTCTGATAAAAGAAATAATACTAAAAATGAGTGGTTACTTTGGGTAGTGGGTTCCAAATGTTTAAAATGGACTGTATGTTGTAACGACTTTCCCATAATGTATTGATATAAAATTAATCAAGTTTATGTCCCCTGTCAGTACTCGGCCATTATAAATGACAGGCTCTCATGGTGCCAGACCATCCAAGAAATTATCTGCTATGGGCTTTGTCAGAAATCTGCTGACATTCAATGAGTTCTTGACTATGGCTCAGATATGAAATTCCAGTTTTGTGTCACATATGCATGAGTTCTTCTTTCAGGCTGTTTTGGCTTTCTGCAGCTGTTAAAAGGTCAGAGGTAATCAGATAAGCCAGTAGGATGTTATCTGTCATTATAATTGACTTAAGCCATCATACAGAGGAAATCATGCTGAATAACAATACTGACATTTAAAGTGATGGGGTAGTGGTTGTATTATTACAAATGTAGCCCATGTTTAGTTACAGCAGATCCTGAAATTTCTTCTGTGCAGAGTCAAGTGCTGGAAGGTATTAAATTTTTATGTCTGCTTATCTGAGAAGCATCTCATCTCTCCAGAAATTATGTTTCCAGAATGATGTGATTTGGTTAATTCAGTTTTGAGATGTTGCCGTGCACAATTTATTTTATTTTCAGATGCATAATGGAAATATTTGTAAAACGCAACTTTTGCAGCTGGCATTTTGAATGTTTCTGCCAGTGAAAAATATTAATAAAGCAGTCAAAACTTGTTTTCCACAACACCGTTGAATGTTTGTCATATGTCTAATTGAGTTAACTCCAGGTATTCATATCTCCTGCTCTCAGGTGAACACATTTAGAATTTATGAAGTAAATATTCAGGATTCTTGATAGTGAGTCTGTATTTTCTCCTCCAGAGCAAACTGAGTGTGTCATGTGTACCTGTATTTTAGCTGCAGAGACGCTATCTATTATTATTTAATATTGTTCTGTAAATTTTAGTGTAGAGAAGTAAAGCTGAAAAGTATTTGCAAGAACCACTCGAGGAAAATCACTGAATTTCCTTTTAATGCTCAGGTTTGTCTGTAAATTTTTATACAACTGAGCACTGTTGATAAAAGGATCAGAGTCCATCCCCTTGCCACTGCCCTTGTCAATTTACTGTGAGTACAATTCTATATGAAAAGAGCTTGGAGCAGTGAAATGTTTAAGAACCAAACCATCAGAAATTTTAAGGATGCCACTGAGTTTTGTGATGGAGAAATCTCTTTCGTATTTCCATACAAAAACTTTGATTTGTCTGTGACTGTAATGACAGACAAATGTCCTTGCAGAATGTACCAGCTTTGTGACTTATTCTTTGTGAGTAAATTGAATATTGGATTTTCGTGGTTTGCTATGGCAATCAATTCTTAAATTTGAATTTTATGCAGGACATGCAAGCAATTTTGGGATGTTGGGCATAACCTTCTACTACTCTCACTTTTAAGCACTGCTCACTCATAAAATGTCAAATCATAATATTTATTTTAAAACATCTTCAGTTTTTATTCTATAAAGATGATTTTATACAAATGTTTCAGCAAAGCAGCTGAGTTCTCTCATGAAACATGAACCTAAACTGAAACAAATTAAATATTTTAATAATAACTTCTAATTATTACCACCAAGAGTGAAAACATATGGTATTTAAAGAGTCATTAAGGTAGTCTGAAAATCTCATCCAAGGGTTTCGGGTGAGTTTGGAACACTGACACAGTTTTCAGTATTGCAAATTACCCACCATAAAGGATGTGCTTGATGGGCTGTGGTGCATGAGAACAGGGGTCTGGTAAAGCTTAAACAAGAAGCTGCTCATTTTCTCCTGGAAGTGGCTTTCCAGTTGTACTCAAGTTGTTTATCACTCAAACTTCCCTGCATTGTTAGGAAAGTGTATTGACATGTTCTGCATAACTTTATGATTTTATTTATACATCCTATTGCACAAACTTCATCAGTGGATGGCTGGCATTTTTTGACCCTGGCCTTTATCTTCTCCCTAGCAGATCTGTGCTTTTCCTGGAAGGGTATCCATATAGAAAGAAATCCTAAATTTCAGTGTGACACACTAAAAAGACGGTCCTTAAAACTTAGGTTTTTAAGTGACAAGGCACATCACATTTTCATTTATGCAAGGCCTGTACCCTCTTCTTTCAAATTGGAAAAGGCTCCTCTGTGTGAGTTAAATACCTCACTAATTAATCCCTAGGTAAAATGGGCTTTAGCTGACAGCATTTAGCTGCTGTTGTCAGAGCAGCTCTCAGCTGTGTGGTTTTTCACTGTATTCTATGCAAACAAAAATTATCTGGGCTCCATGTCTGTGAATAGTGATTCTGGATAGCCCTTCTTTATCATGGAACCATTGAGGCTGGAAAAGAACTCCAAGATCATTGAATCCAACCTTTGACCCAACCTCCCCAGACTATTTCTTAAGAGTTTAGGACAAAATGTGAGATTCTAACCCCAGGCCCAGGGCTAAACTCATTCCAGTTTTTTCTTGAACATCTTTTTTCATCTGGGAAAGATTAATGTGGAGACTTGTAAGGAACTTTGTAGCTCTGACCAGACTTCACCTGAGCAACTGGTCTGCCCCACTCCCCCTTGATCATCTGCTCTCTGGTTCAGGGCAGGTTAATTCCAAGTCTGTGTAAATGATAGGTTTCCTTTCAAGGTTCATTTGAGGGCCCCTGATGGCAAAAGGTTGGACTGAGTGGAGAATTGGTTTGGAAGTGTTAATTCGCATGAATTGGAGACATATTGATCAAAACATCAAGTGATCTATGATGTGTATATAACATTTGTTAACTGATGTGTGTATCCATGATGTGTGTATGAAATCTGACTGTAATTTGGCACTGAAAATGTTTAAGGGCTACAGACCATGGACTGACTGAAATGCGGTGTAACACACAGTGATACTTGGGTTAGTATTATTCTGTCTTTGCAGAAAACAGGGTAAAAATAACAAGGCAGTTTTTTAAAAGGTTGAAAAGCAGACTTTGAGGCACACTTTTCTAAGCAGTTGTATTTGAAAGTGCCATCAGTAAAGCTGAAACCTCAGTGATCTGAGGTCATCCCACTGGCATACAGCAGCAGCTCTGAGTGTCGTGCAGGACACTTTGGATGTGAAGTTAAGAGACTTGTTACAAACAAAAATCAGCATTGTTGCTGCTCTGCCTGTCTGGGGGAGGAAGATAGGAGCTGCTGCCTCAGTCCTGTTTGCCTGGGTCAGCTGAAGCTGTGCTGTAACGTGGCAATAGCAACCCTGCAGGCTGCTGATTAGGCTGAGCTTGGACACTGATGCACTTCTTTGCCACTGCTGAATACAATAGTTGATAAGGGCTTTCTTTATTATTCTGTTGGGAATATTTTTTAGTTATTTTTGTGCTCTTTTTTCCTCTAAATATTAGCCCTGAAAACAGCTGATAAATTAAATGGCCTACCAGTTGGTGAATCAACATGTTGATAGGCAGCAAGAGCCAGAAACAATCTGTGTGAGACATACCAATAAAATATGCTGATCAATTCATCATGAATATTCAGCCAGAGACATAACAAAAGAAAATTCATGAAGACAAATATGTGCTGTGCTTTGTAGCGTCATCTTTCCATCTGGAAAACCCAGCTACTGCTAGGTATACTAAAAATAAAAACCTGCATCCCAAACTCCTCACAACTCAACAGTTAAAATGTTGGGGTTTGTATTTCTGGTACCTTCTAATGGAGAAGGAGTTGAGGTTGGGGGAGGTAAGAGAAGGGTGATGAATGGAAGGGGCAGAGAGGAATTGCAGCTTTGAGAGTGCAGAATTTTCCCTGAAAAATGGAGAAAGCTGCCCGAGTTGGACCAGACATGAAGGAATGACAGAGCAAGAGGGAGCTGTGTGGGTTTGGCCAGGGAGCAGATGTGATCCCCTTGTGCACAGACACTGAAATGCCTCAGTCATCCTCATCAATAGGTATTTAAAGTCTAGCAGACCTCAGCATGAGACCTCCTTGGCTTTTTTTAATGTTAAATATATTTTATAGGAGAATGGGGAAGATTACATGAGTATTGAGCTTTGAAGTTCCATAATCTATAATTACATTGCTGCCCTATAGTACCTGGTAATTTAATTTGTGAACTCTGTGTCGTTGGCTCCATTTGCTCTCCTGTCCCATTCCTTCCTCAGGAATCAAGGGCACAGTGATTGTCTGAAGCCTTTTCATGAGGATAAAGCCAAAGGCTGAGGAGTCTGAGCTCTGGGGGGGCTGTTTAGGGTAGCTGGTGGTTTCTTGAATCATCCCTTAGAACTGGTAAATTAATTTAATATATAGGTTGGAGAAGTAAGTCTTAGAATAAAAAAAAAACCTGCTGCTTGAACCCCTATTTAAATATTCTTTGTCAATAAAGACTTCAAAATATCAACAGATACAGACTGTGAATAGCATTTGTCACTGTAGTAAAGGAACTGATTTTTGATAAGGAAACAGTGTTGAACTCGGTAGAATACATCAAACTCGCTTCAGAATCTAATAAATATTATCTAAATATCTTAAAAATCAAGCATGGCATTTGCTGCCCTAGTCATCCATGTTTTCTGGCATTTGTATCTGGAACCACTATTAAGTTGTGACTTCACTTAATGTTCTGAGTGGAATTTTAGGTTTGAAGCAAATCGAAACCAGTGTCTACTTTCAGATTTCATTATATTGAAATAATGAGGTTTTGACCTTAAATGAAATAAATGTCATGGGATCAGCTGACTGCAATATGATTTACTTCCCTCCCTGGCCCCTTGTCATGGATTACAGAGAATTCCCAAAAATTCATCATAGATCCAATATATAATAACAAATGTAGTGCTCCTTAGTTATTTTCTGACGGGTAATTGTTAAATTTACCTCTTGATGTGGTAGCTCTTTGAAAAGTGCAGTTTCCAGCTATCCCTTTGTGCCTGTTTGCACAAAGCTGCAGCCTGCAGAGTCACTGGTGCTGGGGCTGCTCGGGGGTGGTGGCTCAGCCCTGGGGTCACTCCAGCCTTCCCAGGGGACAGGGGAGGCTGCTCCACACCAGCTGTGCTCCTTGCTACCTTCCATTCATTTACTGCTAGCAGGACACCTCTGAGGGCTCTTCTTGGAGCCTGCTCTGAATTTCTGCAACTTCCCAAGCCCAAATATCCAGAGATAACGCTCCAAGTTGTGGGGTGAATTCTCACATTCTCCTCTGGGGTCCCGAGGCACAGGTCAGGAGTGTGCAATAATGAGGCTGCTGGTGCAGCTCTGCAGCACTCCCTTGATGGGTATCCCAGCCAGAATGCACATTCACCATTTCTGTTTGATGTGGGAATGTTTGATATGCAAAAAGCATTTCCAGTATTCACTAAAAGAACTTGTAAGGGTAAAGATGATCTTAAACCACTGTAATATGTCATGTGTAGAAGTTTGGTATAAAAGGCTCTAAAGTGTTTAAAGTCCAAACCATTTTTTTTACTTATTACTTCACCCTGCAAGTTTATACACAATTTTCATCAGAGATTTTGCAAATCCCCCTTATTAGTGATTTGCATACTAAATATGGGTTTAAATGAGGATGCATTTGTCCCTTTTGTTATTCTCTTACCAATTTAATAAGCAAGGGAGGAGTTCAATAGTATCCTGCATATTGCAGTCCAAAAATACTGTGGTATACATCTTCTCTAATTTAAATTTTATTCAAATAGAATACTAAAAATGATCCATTAAGTTTACTCCTTAACATCACCTTCTTCTGACCTTTCTGAAAGAGCAAAACATGCCTTTAGCCATTGAATTCATGAGCTTTTCCTTTCTCTTCTTTTTCCCTCCCATAAGAAAATAGGAAGTAGTGAGGAAGAAAAGTTGTTAGAATGAAATAACCCTCTATGTCTGAAGCTGAGGTGATGATGCATTAGAACCCTGGACTGGAACACAGGCCCTGAACTATTTCTTGAACAGGACAACTCTTTGTTGTCCCTTTTTTTTTTGGTGCTTGTCACAAAGGTACAAACCAGAAGTGAATAGCATGCCAAGGTCGCTGTGGCAAACAAGTAGTCCCTAAAATCTTTTTTTCTACATTGTTTCTACAGTGTATTGTGGGCATATGAAGCCATATTAGTTAAATTATTCCTTCCATGAATATGAATTATTCCTCTCAAGAATTTATTTCATTGCATAGTAAGTGCAGAGAGACCCCTGAACACAGTTTGTCACTGGTGCCCCATGCTCAATACAGATGGATGCAAACTGGAACATCCATAAAATGGAATGGAGCAATTTTAAGTAAACAGCCTAGAAACCAAGAATTTCTTTAGCCATGTAAGATATGACTGTTTGTCCTGAGTACTGCAGAAGCTCAGAATAAATGGTACTGATGAAATGAGAAAAATAAGTGGATTGTCCATGTACAAAATCTCACTAGAAGCCAAAAGATGTTTCTAATTGATTGGTAGTAAGGTTCTACAGCTTTCCACTGGAATTAGTGGGAGCCAAAATCCAATTACCTTTGTGCTAGTCTGTGGCCAAATGGATGATGTTATTGCATAAGGCAATAACAGTAAGGAACTAGCTTAGGTATATTCTGTTTTCATGAATTTTCACTACATCACTTTCCAGGGAAAGCTGTCAGTGGTATTTTGCTGATACAAAGAGTCCTTTGTAGGACAAGGTTTGTAAGCAGAGCTAATGTCTTTGATTACACCTGACAGAACAGGGATGGAGGGGGGAAGAAATGCTACAACCAAATGCAGACATAAATTCAAAAAGGAAAAAAGTTCTGGCTTGTAAAACACAATTTTAAAATTAATTAGACTGAATATCTTGAAAGCAACAACGATCTAAATAAAGACTTAAATAGTAGGAAAGGTCAATAAAAGATCTGAAATGGATTCTGTTGTATGGTTGCCTGTTATACCAACAGAATATTTTCAGTGATGTGTATCTAGAATGAGCCCCTTAGAGATCCACATCTGAAATTTTCATTTCTTTTAGATGTTATAATGATCTCTGAATTGAGACAGGAAATGCATATCTCATAATAAGTTCTGATATAGGGTTTATTGCCTTGCTTTACAGCTGTTACACATGTAGTCATTAGTAATTCAGGGCTGGACTGAAAATTCTCTACTGTCTCCTGGAATTCTTTGTCTGGAATTCTGTACAGGGTGCCCAAAGATGTGTCTGGTGGTGCTTTTCTCAAGTGCTCCCCTGCTTGTCAAGCACTGGTTCTACTGCAGGAAATGCTGCAGCTGCAGTACCAGAGTCAAACCTGTCCTGATCACACCAGATGACTTTTTCAAAGTCAAAGAGAGTTTTCAGGCCCTTTTGATAGCAAGTGGACCAGGAGGCAGGGAACTCTTTCTCAGACTACTTTCATTTGCCACCATATGAAAGTTTACCGGGGGAAAAGAGTAGCTTTGTAGAAGAAAAATGAGGCTGCTGCCATCAGGACTGGTTCCTAATCACCTTTCATCATTAAAACAATTTCTCCAGACTCTGCAGGTTGTGTGCACTAGCACTAGCTCTTGCCAGCTCTCAAAAGCTGAATCTTAAATACCTTATTTCCTACCAACCAGAAACATGCCTGAAGCAAATGGGTGTTCAGTCACCTGAAATCAAACTCTCTCAATCATTCCTGTCAAGGTTACACAGCTAGTGAATCCAAAAAAAACTACAAATAAATCTTTTGCTTAATGACCTGAGCATGCAGGCTTGACTGAGGTTCTGTTTCCTGGTCCAATTAATGTTTGGAACACACCTCAGATGCAGGTTCTGTCACTGCAACTTTCTCATTCTTCTTCTGTAATACATTTTCCTTCCCTTTAACCAATAAATCAGTCTTCTGCTTCATCTAATGTTTCCTGCTTCACTTGGCTCCAGCTGTAAAGATACGGGAAAAGAGTGGGAACAAACACATCTTTAATCTGAAACTCAAGAGAATTAATTCCATCTGACTTCTTGTTGAGGTAAAGAAAAATTCAGCGAGCTATGAGGACTAGAAAGGTCACATAGTAGGGATCCCAAACAGTGCTGCCACATATACACAGGAGTAATGAAGAAACTCTGCTAATGGCTTTGAGTAATAAGATTAAGTGTCTTTGCACTTATTTCCCTTTAGTTATGGTGTGCAAAGAACCAGGGATTGGCAATGGGAGCTGCAGAGGGAGGGTTGATGTCATTTGGGGGGGAAAAGTTGCTGAATCTCACTCTACCACCAAAGTGGCACATGGTTTATCAAAGACAAAACCTAAGTGATGCTCTTACTGAGAGAGGTTGTGGAAATACAAGCTATGAAGTAAATTTTAAATTTAATTATCCCTTAATTTTTTTAATGCACTGATACAGTTTACTTGGCTTTCTTTCTGCCGTGTTTATTTAAACATTGCTTATATACTGGAATATAATACAATATTGCCATCTAGTGAAAGGAGAAAAATTATCCAGCCAAAATGATCCTTTGGTGCATAAAAATGTTAATATGGTGCTTAGAAATGAACACCTCAGAACACTGGTATTGTTCACTTTTGACAATCCCATGCTGATAACTTGTAGCTTGATTTTTTTGTTTGTTCAGGGTTTTATATTTTCACACTCAGTGGGATTCTTTGCTGCATTTCTCCACAATTTTTCTCCCCTCTGTTCTTCCACATGAGTGTTTGTGCTGTGTTACCTGCTAAATCTCCCACATAGTTTCATTGCAATTCCAAGAAAACACATTAATATCCTCACTCACTTTCGAGTAGCTCCAAATCATAAGAAAACAAAAATGTCTTTCAGCAATTTACCAGGCTTGCTTTGGTTCACAGGGAATTTTCCTGTCCCACAAAACTGTGGATCTGCCCACAATAACCATGAACCACTGAGCCAAAGTTTGCCTCCCAAAACAGATCCAGGTTTGGGATTCCTCATGAATTCCTCGTGAATTCCTCTTGGATTCTTCTGTTATAAAAAGTTGCTCAATCCTTGTGTGTTACCCAGAGCCTTCAGCAATAATCACAATTTTTGTTTCCATGCTCAGGAAGAGCTTACAAATGTCAGAAGACATTTACACCACACTTATTAAAATCTAAAGACCATTTCCATAAGGGCAGAGATTTTTTGTGCAAGGGAATTGCCAAGTCACGAGGCTGAGCCCTGCAGTGTCACCCCGACTTTGTGCTCATGTGCCACACTGGGCAGGTCACCTTTTAAACAGTTTGGGGGAACAACCATGACCTTGCATGATTTTATTTTTTTTTTTAAGTCTACTAAGCAAATATTAAAGGCAATACATACATCTCCCAGTTACCCCATTAATTTACTACAAAAGGGAGAAGAGTGGAAACAAACACATCTTTAACCTGAGGCTTATTTCCCAAAAAAAAGACTTCAACATATGATCCAGCTTTCAAAAAATTCTTTCCTTCTTCAAATGATTTTATTTTTTTTGCCAGGGGTATTCATATTTTGAGTCTAGATTTTATAAAGGTTTTCCAAAAAATCTATAATAAAGATGATAAATCGCATATACCTTTCATGTAATAACCATCACTTTTCCAAAGAACTGATTTTTTTCTGAAATTATGGCTTTGCATTAAGAACTGAAGATGTCATTTCCTGAATTACACTGCATATGTTGGCAATGTTTTTTAATGTGAATTTAAAAATACAACAATTTGTTTAGAGAAAATGTTTTTTGCAAAAGCTCAAACAATTTTTGTCAGATGCTGACCTCAATTGCAAAAGACATTTTCAATTAAGGAAAACGTTTATATAGTTAGCAAGCTGTCATTCAGTAAAACTCATTTTTTTAATTAAACAGATGGTGATAACAAAGAAATTAATGAACACATACTTGCTTGCCTCCTATCCTAATTTGCATTTCTAAATTATTCAGGTTATGCAGCAATTAAGCTTTAATTGCTTTTAGACAAATGAATATCTCAGAATGAATGACAAATTATGACGAAATTGTCCAAGAAGCATGGTGTATTCTGATGCACATGCTATTTTATTTTTGTGGCAGTTTTAGAAGCCTGATGTGGGCCTGGAACGTTGCAGTGCAGATTTCCTGGGCTGGCTCTTTGTGCCCCTGGCCTGGGCAGGTGAGGGCAATGCAAGATGTCAAACTGGCAGGACTCAAAGCTGCAGTGGGATGGTTTGGGTGGGGGTTCAGGGTCCCAGAGCTCTGCTGAGGTAGGGAGGGATGAGGAAATGACATCAAGTGATCATCACAACTCTTCCAGTTGGGTTTGTGCTGCTTGGTTTGTAAGTAATGCTTAGCAAGAATATCTAATTTACCGAGCTGGTTTAGAGGGGGAGCGCACTAAAAGCTGGATTTAAGACAGAGAACTCGTCTTAAATGAGGTGAGGTTTAGCCTGGGCCCAGAGAAATCATACACCATTGCAATACCCTGGTTTGCTTCTTTCTCTCATTTGTGACTTCCTGCCTTCTCCTCAGACCAGCTACAGGAACCATAAACACAAATCTTGTCACACCATTGCAGGGCTTTCTTTGTTACATTTTTATTGATGAAAGCAGCTGAACATCCAGCTCAGCCTCAGTGGGTATGAGCTCACTGCACAAGAGGGAAACAGAGGATTTTATGGCTTTTTTTGTGCCCTAAATATAGCAGATAATGGCTTTATGCATTAAGGTTTCAGGTTGGATAGTTTAACTGGGGCTTGGAACTCGAGAGTGTTTAAGGTCCCTTCCAGCTCAAAGCATTCCATGTGGCACAAGACAGACGTGGGAATGGATTTACATGCAAAAAATAAACTAAAAATGCTATAATTGTTACATTCATTACTAAAAGGAGGGGACTTGACACCATTGGACACAATAAATGTTTCAATGACTTTATTTTCTATTTTATCACACTTTAAAGTAGTCCGTATTTCAACCTTAAAGCCAAAGTGAAGTGTCTTGATACATTTAGTACAGACTGTAATCAGAATTTTACTTTAGGTCATCTTCTTAACAACCTTTAAACATTTTAATGGGGCAATTGTCTAGGAAAACTATTCACTCCATATTTTCATTGTATTTAGTGAAGAAAAACATGAGCTGAGCTAATCAATGCATTTTAAATAAAATGGAGACTACCTGATAGCTGCATCCTGCTGATTACAGGACCATAAAGCTGAGTGAGTCAACACTGGGTTTTCTGTTAGAAGGAATAAATCTCATTTGAAATCACATCAGCAGGACAGCTGCCTAAATATCTAGAAATAATCAAGTATTGGTTTAGGCCTATGATTCTGATGGAGAGTGATAACTGCCAGAGGGGTAACAGCTCAGAAAATGTGATAACCTGAATAAATTGGGTACTATCATCTGGACAGCAAAGCAATGTAAAAGGACTTGCAGCTTGTCACTTAAAAAGAATTGCATTGACACAGCAAATTATTCATTTATTCTCTGTACATCATTTTTAGAATAGGAATCGACCTCTTTAATCAGGGCAGATAATGAAAAATAGAGGGAAAAAATTAAGTATTCAACATGACATGGAGGTGTCTTCCTGTTTAGTTTTGTAGTGTCTAAATGAAAAATTAGGCTTCTGTCATAACATGTACGTCAATAACATTGAGTGCAAATTCTTGTTGTTCAAATTAACAATATTAGATGTATCAGGAAAATTTAGGCTAAGATTTAGAGGAGTCATGGTGACACTTTTTTTGGCTAATTTCCATTCAGATCACAGAAGAATTGAAGAAGAAAAAAGTATTTTAACTGTTGCCTTATCTTTCTAATCTAAAAAGATTTATGAAACATGAAAAAACCTGACTTTGCTATCAATACCAATGAGTCATTAATTATAGCATGCCAATATAGATGTGTTCTCTGATTTTTCATTTTGAATATGAATTCTGAACTTTTTTTTTGGTAGAGATCTTATTGCAGGCATTTCTCCTCTAAGTAGATACTCCTTGTCTAACTTTGAATATCACATTATTCTCCTTTCCTTTAAGATCCTAAAGTAGAATACATGAACTAATTTCATGAAGGCAGAAATATCTAATGATTGATTTCAATTAGTGCAACACTACTAATTTTTTTGCCATCACTTTTCAAATTGTTTTATACATGCCCTATGCGGGGCATTCATCCATCCTGTAGATATCCTCACCCAAAATGATCTACAACATTATTACCTCATCAGAAAAGGAGAAAAAAATCTCCTTCTTGATAACCCCTCATGTCTTGTAATGGTTTTAAGTGACAGATGACAGGAGGTGTGCAGGGTTGGTGAATATACAAAGTATTTGTCTAAAATTTATTTCTGTTGGCACAGTCCCCACAAGGCATTAGTGGTATTCATGTTGTAGGAGTTTGAAAATTTTGCAGGCATGTATTTATTTCAGAGCTGTCTGGAGAAACAGAAAATAGCCTTTTTTTGTTATATTAGCACTGCTCCTTACCAGGACAAGCCTTAGGAGTGAGGCTGTTCATTTCATGTGACATTTGTCCTTGTGCCTTTTTGTGGCTGCAGCTCTAAGGCTCAGCTGCCCAAAACCATTTGGAGACATCAGTGATGTTACCTGAAAAAATCCTTCTCAGCACCTGGTCTAAGCCTCTGGAGACGCCCAAGTCTGACTCTTGTGTCTTGTGAGGTACAGCTCTGCTGTAGTTTGGTTTTTATTCGTTTTCATTTAGTTTTCATCAGTTTTCTATGAAAAGCTCTTGAAGGCTTTTCTTGCCTGTGTTCTGCATCCAGCTTTGTTTGACACAAGCATTAAGGAGCCTTGAAAATTAATCGCCCAATTTCCCTCCAACAAGAATTCCTACATCCACTTTATGTATAAAACTTTAATGTAAGTGTTGTACAGTAACCACTGCTCTATTTCTGGTATGAGTTTCCATTGCTTCTTAATAACATGGGTTTTTTAATAACATTTATTAAATTATCAATGCTTAAAATGGACTGGGAGCATATCTCAGAGCAGCAAACATCTGCAGCTGCTTTTCAGAATGGGAAATCAAAGATGCAAATGCTAAATTATGGCAGTTCTTAATATCTCTTTATTGCAGAGAGTTTTTACTTCTTGATATCAACAACTGAAGTAGCTTCACATCTAGAGTTTCCTTGAAAAATATTTATAAATTTAAGAAATTCCAGTAAATTTTTACCAGCTATTTTAGTCTTTGAATGCAATTAAACTAGTCTATAGGCTTAATGTGAAATACAAATTAAATATTTGTATTAAGTTAAGCACTTTTTTCAGGTGGATATTAAAATTATGATATTAAGAATGTGTCTGAATTAGCAACATATGAAATGCATAGCAAGTTATTAGATTTTAGTTTTCCAATGGTTTGAGTAAAACAACCTCATAAATCTTATAGAAAAGATAAATGACTGACCTGGATAAATAAAGAAAAAAAGTTGTCTGAGTCAAAATGAATACTTCCCCATCAGCCATTCATTATTGCTCAAACACATGTTGCCTTTAACACGAGTGCATGATCTTGAATATTATTAAAGTTTAAAGAAATTTAAATGTGACAAGCTCAAGATTAAACATGGCACAGAAATGAGTTTAAACAGCTAATTAGGTTTTTTTGGTCCATCCTGTGTTTGACAGATATGTAAGAGCAGTAATACTAATTAGGGAGCCCATAGCACCCGACAGATATCAATTTTATCCTGGAACTGCAGTCTGTGCACAGAAACCACCTCACCCTGCTTGAGACATTTTGAAAACTAAAATAATTCTCTGTGTTAGAATTTTACAGTGAGCTTCACTTTATATGAAATAGGCCTCCTCTCCTTAAAGATCTAAAGATGAATTCTTGACTTTTAGAAAAGAATTCCATCGGATAATTTGTCTAACTACAAATCTAGTTGTCAAGTGATGTTGATTTTTCCACTATATGTTTTTGATTTTGATTTCACAGTGTTGAATATGAGCATTAAAATTAGTTATCCTTTACAGTGCTGATTTAAAAATTAATTGGGATAGAGACTGTTTTTAAAAGGTGATGAGGTATCATAAAGAATCTTATGTTAATATATAATTTAGCACATACAGTAATGAAAATTTATTAATGCTTGGCTAGTCATTTAATCAAATATCTCACAACTTGTATTTATAGCTAAAACCAGCAATTAATTCACTGGGTGATAATGGAAAAGAATGGGAAACATATCATCATTTTTCTTTCTAAACCACATTCTTATGGTTAGGGTAACCCAAGTAAAATCCTGCTAATTCATCCCATTTTAAGTCAAACATTTCCAAAACTTGTGTTATACCTCTTACTATAAAAGTGTAAGTAAAGAAAATGCAATATTGAATCAAATAAAATAAATCTCAATCTGGAAGCAGTGTCACAGGCAATGTCCTGGGCCACAGAGACATCAAGGTGGATCCATCAGCCCACACTCCACCAAAAAGCAGCAACTGCCAACAACACAACATTCCAGCCTGGGAGAAATTATATTCAGTTTCTTTGGCTTTTGGTTGCTGAATTGCATCTTAAGCAGAGAAATCTGTTCTTTGGCAGAAGAGAGGGGGAGATGAATTCAAAACTTGTGCCTTATTATCCAATCAAGCTTCAGTCTTAAAAGATTCTGCAGAGTAAAGCTTGAGCCATCATCACTAGAACAAAAGGATGGAGGCTGAAACAATCACATTAACATCTATCAAATCCTTGGACAAAAATTGACTTTCTGACACAAAGCTGCACAGGTTAGTGAATGAGCAGATGCCATGGAATGAGAGATTGATGCCTCAACAATAGCCTGAAGTCTGACTAATAATCCAGAACCAATTTGTCACAGATGCCAACTCAAAAGTATTGGTTAAGCCCTGAGCAAAGAGTCTGCATTTCAGCACCTCACAGAGGTTTTATTTTAGCTGTATTGTTGTAAGCAGCTCTTCCCAATGCTCCTTTAAACCTTCTGTTCCTGGTGCTTCCTTTTAGCTTTTAAATGAATTTATTAAACTAAGAGCAAGCTCTATTTCCTCCAGAATGGAAATAGAAGTACAAATTATGTAAAAGAATTTCAAAATCCTCTATTTACAGTGAGCTTTGAAGAACAGTGCTTTAGAGTTTTCAGGTACTTGGATCAGGATTCCTGTCTTAACTGTCTTCCATATTTTGTGTCATTAAAATCTCATCACGTGAGATTTTCTTCTTTTTGGTCCAAACTGTGAAATAGAAAATAGTAAGGATGAGGAAAGAGCCATCATTTTCTTCTTTCTCTCCTCCTCAGGGTGACTGGATGGAGGTTAGGTGAGGGGGAACTTCTCTGCTTTCAGAGATGCAGTGATTGATTTATACCCTGTGCTGTACCATACAGGCCTTGCATACCTTTCATTTCTGCTTCCTGTCTGTGTTCTTTCTCTTCTAAAATGAATTTAGCAATTGAGAAATTCTCATCATCTTCCTTCTTCTCTAAACCATGAATAAGATATTCCTTAGCAAAGCACTCACTGCAAAGCACTGCCTTCGTGCTCTGTACCACTTGTGATAAGAAATCAGGATACTAATTCTTGCACATGACTGTAAGTTTAATATATTGAGCTAATAAAAATAATCTTCAACACATGTATAGGAATATTCAGGGAGATTATCTCCTCCTAACACCATTTGTTCCTAGGAGACTGATTTAATAAAGCTAGGAAATCCATGTCTTCTAATGGTGTTCTATTAATCTTCATTGGCAAGCTATTTTTCTATTAATGATGTAATTTTGAAATGCAATTTTATGTTAATGAATGACATTTGCAACTATTTTTGAGTTAAAAAAAAAATACATCTGGAACCTCAAGCAAAGGATTCCATACTTGTGTACTCTTTATCTAATCAGTAGATGGTGACAATTAATGGCACTTGGAAGAGGAAAACAAAATAAAATAACCATAAATTAGTTAATGGGTTTAAAAGCAATGATTCAAAACTTCTGTTACATCTCTGTAGCACAAAGATACATTGAAAAAAAAAGAGAGGGGTTATTTGTTAATGAAAATAGCTTTAGTTCTGTTGTCTGGAGCCTTCACACTTTGCACTGCTCAGCAAATGATTAAAAAATGCTTGAGTTGAGTGGCTGGGCAGCACTCCCCGTGGCTGCCAATGGGATCATTAACTTTGGCTCTGGTTTGGTTCTGTACATGGAAATGCAGAATATTGGCACTGAGCCACGGAATCCAGTTTATTGATAAAGCTGCTCTTGTGCATTTAACCCTGGTTTATGTGGCCTGTGCCCAGTTCTTTCTATTTTAGTTCTCATATGATTCCCACTGAGCCTGAGCTCTTCCTCAGGGGGTCTGCAACCCTGGCAATCCCGGGTTCCTTGTCTCAGGGGGCAGAACAGGGGCCTGTTCTTTGAAGTTTTTGCTTGCAGTGGGTGAGATTTACCATGAATAATTCACTTGACAGATTTTTGCCCCTTTAACTGTTCAATTATTGATCACAGAATGAAAATCCTCCAACGTACTAATTATTTTAAATGATTTGTGAATTATTATGGGTGTACTTTGCCCACAGATTGTGAGGATTGTTATGAATATTCAAAAGTTTTAGTATGAGTTGCATAAATCATGTGGGATTTAGAAGACTTATACTGTAACAGACAGTATGGCCTGAATTACACTTTGACAACTGACATAATTGTGTAGCTACACAATATGACATTGCAGTCAATAAACTTAATTATTTGGCCTAAATTTCACTTTTTACAAGCATGGCCACTAATAACTCACAACTCCTACGGTGAGTTTAAGAAGTGAGAAAATAGAGGGGGAAAAAAAGACATATTTTGAACTTTTCTGCGGGGAAATGAGTGCAATAAACTGATTGCAAGATGCTATGAAAAGGAAGTTGATCTTAATATACAAAATCTTTGGGTGAGTTGAATTTACCCGCTCTGTGCTCTCCCTGTACCAGGGGGGTTCATGCATAGGAGGAGTTTAGCAAGGATAATTTGCTGACAGCACAGGGGACAAGGGACACCAGCTGAGTTCTGAGATTCCATCCCCTCTGTGCTGGACAGCTCATCTACCTCCCATTGGAATCCAGCTGGGATGGGTGGCCCTTCCCCTCTGGAGCTCACTTATTTCTACTCTCAGCAATCCTAAGGCAGGCTCTAGAGTGTCTGGCTTTCCCTGGCTCAGGCAGGGACTGAATGGTTCCTCTGCCATCTGCTTTCCTGGTTTTGACATCCCCTTGCCCCTCCCATGCTGAGGTGGTGTCAGGACGGACCCCACGGCATGGAAACACCCCCAGGGCTATTTCTGAGTGGTGTCCTGGGACTGGGCCCTTCATAACTGCTCCTGTAACTCCCAGTCCTGATACCTCTGTGCCAGATTCCTCCATGTAGATTCCACTCACAGCAATGCCTGCAGTATTTCTTTCTCCTGGCGTGTTAACACGTCACTGACCTGTTCAGAATCTGTGAACACACCTTTTGCCAGGCTGCTGTTACAGCTTCTTTGCTGTCAGTGGTGTCTTCTTGGGGAGGGAGAGAAAAAAAACAAACAACCTTAATGAGTCCCAGTATTTGAGAGGTGTGAATGTCTGAAAAACACAACAGGAAATCATTTTATCAAAGAATGAACAGTTAATGAATCCATCTTGTCAAATGATTTTTCTTTCAGATGCAGCTGACATTTTCAACTGTTATCTCCATTTACAATTTCAATATCTGAAATTCTTCTCTCCTAATCTGAATGCTTAGTCTGAGTTGGGAATGTGTATCAAGTTTTTTCAATGCATATGAGAGTATTAAATGTCACAGCTCAGTGGGAGGCTTCAGCTGAGAATCTTCCAGAGGATAAATTGCTGGAAGTGCCCTGCAGAGCAGTTCCTCTCTCTGGTGACCAGGCTGCAAGGCTGAGACACTGGGTTCTCTCTGAACTCCCTAAAGTTCATAGTTTAAGGTAGTCCTGGGGGTATGTCATTGACCTCTGAAGTTAAATCTCCTTTTCCTGTTTTTGTCCTTTTTTTGTGGACCTGCAGCTTATTAATTTCAGGAGAAGTGGAAATCCCTCTGTGTATCAACCTCTCCCATGCTGACTGCTTTGCTCTAGACAGGGATTCAGCCTTCTCCCCAAACATTTCCACCATGAGTCCCTCCCAGGGGCTGCAGTGCTGCACAGATTGCTCCAGAATGAGTCTCCATGGGCTCTTGGAGCTGGCTGACCTGAATCCCATCGGACACAGGGATGGCTTTTGGCAGCTTCTCTCAGAAAGCCAACCCTGGAGCCCCCCAAACCCAGCCCAAGCACCAGCCCTTGTGCCCTGCTCCTTCACCCTCTGACATCTGCTGAACGTTGCAGCTCAGTGTGAGTGTTTGCAGGTCCTCTTCCCTTCTTGCTTTGTTTCCCATCAAATACCTACAGCCCAAGAGAAGCAAATTTGCTATAAACAAGCACACAAAGCCAAAGCTGGTTAAAAAATACAGCTAATAAAAAATACAGCTGGTTAAAAAATACAGCTAAAAAATACAGCTAATCCCAGGCAGTGTGGACCAGAATCTCACAATTGATTTTAGGCTCCAGTGCCACCGGCAGCAGATTTAAAATATCAAAGTGCAAAGGCCACTTGAACATTAATTTGGGTGCTTGTTGTAGCTCCCCAAACTACAGAGAATTTTTCACCCCCTTGGCTGCTTTAATTTCTTGACCTGTTGAACCTCAAAAGGTGCAATTCACACACTGAAGAGTTTTCTAGGATTCTAAAGGGCTGAACATGTTTTGAGATCCATTGAGAGGGTCCTAAATATTGCTGATATACATGAGCAATGATGCAGTCAAAGAAATAATACCTTTTTTTCTGCTTAGATTGTCATCTTACAACTTATCAGCTTCACACAGTTAAGTTGTTCTGGTCATTTTTATCTAAAATTTGTTATTTAATGCTAAGCAAATCCATTTTCTGACTAGCAACTACAGTTAAATGTGTGTCATTCAATATCTCATTTAGCACTTACATTTTTCCTCTCTGCAAACATTTATGGGAATCAACTGTAAAAATATTTTGTATAAGAAATTGCTACAGTGAAGCAAAATAAGCCTTGTCTGCAAATAGTGATGGTGTCACCAGCAGCCCACTGACAACTACTGGCAATTTTTTCTTGCCCTGTTTGAACTTTGATTTGCTGAATAGATAAAGCACCCCAATGTACTGACAGAGAATATTTAGATATCTCTTAAATAAAACCAGCTCTTTCCAGTGAAAGCCTTGCAATTTCCCTACTTTATTTTCAAAAAAAAGATTCTTCTTTTTAGCTTATTACCCATTCCTTGGTGTGTTTCTAAATGCAATTTTATTATGGTTGTTATTATTATTATTACTACTCTTAGCTATAAATTGAGATCATTTCCCATGTTTCTAACACACAGGATCTATAGAGGCACTGATTAAAAAAAAAAAAATATATAAAAACCACCCAAGCCTCAATGTCTTGCTGGTGATAAGGAGCATGCAAAGTATGAATTGCTTTTGGCACAAAGTGACACAAGCACCTTTGATACAAAACTGGGGAGTGATGCAGTTTAACAAGTTTTAATTCCTGGTGCAGCTGGAAGACAATAAAGTGAAAGCACGAGAACAAATTAAACAGTATATAGGTCAATCATTCTATTAGCAGTCTTCAGGGAACACACAGCTCATTTCCATAATTGTATTTCTGCTGCAACCAGACAGACTGCTGTGCTAATACGTGTTCGTGGTGAGTCTATAAAAACACCGAGGTTGGCCTTTCCTGCATTAAAGAATGGATAGCCAGCATTACAGGAGCAAATGCATTATTAATTTTATCTAATCAGTATTTCAAGGTTAGCTTGACCCAATCTACAAAGGGCCCAGCAGCTCCACAGGTAGTGGTCTTTTGAATATTTTCCCTTAAAGCAAAGATTAAGTTCTTACATTTTTCATACTTATATGCAAATAAACCAAATTTCCAACTTTTTTGTTTAAGTCTGGGAGAAGAACCTAATTCCTTGTTGCCTCCTTTGATAAATTTAAGCCTCCTGCAAATGGGACATTTGATGTGCATTTACCTGTTTGTGATGCTTTCAGTTTCTCATAGAAGATGCTCCAAGAAAGATCTTTACAAGTTAAAATATTGCATTTCTATTATTGTTGTGTTCGCAGCAGCAGGCTTACCAAGTATACCATATTTGTAACTAATTCATGATTAAAGCTACAGAGTGAGGTTTTTTTGGCTAAAATTTACTTTTTCTCTATTACACCTTGAGACAGAATTGTAATAATGAAAAGCAAAAAAATGAACAGAAGAGGAAGATTGAGTTGTACTGCTCTGTCCATTTCATAGCTTTGTGTTAATTTACTTAACATACTTCAATGACACCTTGGTTTTCAGGTTTTTTTTTTCTTGTTCCAACCCCACTGTGGTGGATCTGATCTCTGTGTGCAAATATTTCACCCTAAAATGCATAACTTTGGGCTGTAATCTTGAAGGAAACTTATTAAGAGAAAAACACATTTTATCCTCAAATTTAAATTAAAGTTAACTATAATCATACTATCATGAAGCATACACAAAAAGTCAAGGTATGATCCAATCAGGTTTTCTAAATTCAGGGCGGGAAAAAAGCATAAGAATACAATATAAACCACTCCAGTAATTCTCAAAATCAAGACAGAAAATTAAACTTTTAATTCAGACATAGCAATTATCAAAAGAACTTAACATACATAATTTTCTCTATTAAATCTCAACAATTAATATTTTTCTTCAGGCTTCATTAAAAACATTGCCAATATTAAAGGCTAGCAGGACTCATGACAAGTGACATCTCTATCAATTTATTACAACAAAATCTCTCTGCACTGGAATAAACCAGGTAGAATATTAAAATATTATGCTATGAGTGTATGCTTAATTAAACGTGCATTAGCTAGGTAATTCTTTATAATTTAATAGTATGATTTTTCTTTTTTAAGTAGATGTCAATTTTGCACTTGTAGGAAGGACAGACTCTCAGCAGATTCCAGTATTTCAAATCTGGCTCATTTTAACAGCTGAATGGGTTGGAGTCTTTATTGGGTTTTCATTATTATTCACTCATTATTAATGTGTAGTGAGAAAATTGGTCCAAAACAAATCATTGCTGTTTGTTACATTATGTAATAGGCATCCAAATGACATTGATCTGGAATTCAGTGGGATTTAAGCCTTTGTGGTTGATGAGTAAAACTAAACATCTGGATTTGCAAGTCGGTGTTATTTGTTGCAAAGCAAAAATAAATCTTGCCCAGATGATGATCAGCATCTTTGCAGAATGAAGCATTGTTGCAGGGATCTGTCCTCTGAGAGGTCCTGAGTCAGTCTAAACCCAACAGAAATAGGAAAGCTGAGTTGAGTCATGATGCTTTAAAAAGCAGAATTTTCATTAGATTAACAATAACTGACTTTAAATGCAGATTTCTTGCTTCTCGCATTGGGAAGGTTATTGTCAGTAAAAATAGACTGCAGAGATAACAAGCAGTGATTATGATTTATCTCTTCACCTAATCAAATTCTAAAGGAAGTCTGGTGTAATTTGTGTGGTATCATCTTAGGAAGATTACTTTTGGACTGCTTTTCTTGATGAAGTGATGTTAAATATTGTAACTGATTGTATGAATTGGTTTGCATACAGTCTTTCCTCTAAAAGAACACTTAATCAAAAAAGAAGTTGATAGTATATAATTTTCTTAATGTATGCATAACTATATTTTAAAGGAGTGTTTTCTGAAGTGACATTTCTTTTGGAAAAGGAATCGCACTGACTTTTCTAAAATCTCTGTCTGTTTTAGAGAATGTGAAATGTATAGTGCATCTGACAGGTTGGAGACAGGGAATTGTTTATTCTTTTCTTGACCAACAAATTGTGGTAAAGCTGCAGATATCACTGGTGCTTTTCTATACCCAGACAAAGAGGAATTGCAACTTTCTCACTAGGAAAATGAGATCACAAAAAAAAATGGTGACAGGAATTTAAATGGAGACAAGTTTTTGGGATTTTTTTTTTTTTTTAGTATAGAGCTCTAAACATGTAAATTCAAGCATATTTTTCACTTTGGTCTGGGGATGACTTAGTTTATCCCTTGCCAGTGAGAAATTCAGCAGTATGGCTTTTGCCAATGTGCCTTTGGACTTGTTGCCACTCCAGACTTGGCAGTGTTTGGAATTCCTGTGCTCAGCCTGGGGCAGTCAGGATGGAGCACAGAGCAGCCAGCATGGCAGAACACAACATTTCACACACAGATGGAGATGTGTAGTCAAGATACCATTACAACATCCATACATATTCATATAGATATGTGGCATTGCTACTTTAGTGAATATGGGTACCTCAGATTCCAATTAATACTTTTTTTCTTTAAGATATATGAATAAAATAGAGAAATTATTACAGATAAAAAAGAATAATAATTAATTTGCATCAAATTTTATATATATCAAATACATTTACAATAAAAATATTTAATTGCTGTTTTTCCTGCTCATGTGTTTAAACTCAGAGCTTTTTCTTCAGTTCTAGAGCTATGAAACACTTATTTTGCTGTGCAGTTGTGGTGAGCAAGGATAGTGTAAAATTAAATGCAACACCATTTATAAAGCTTTTCCTTAGGCATCTAATGAAAGTTCAGTGACAAGACCAAAAGCCTGATACGTGATATATGTCAAAGAAATGAAGTATTTGATGTGAATGAAATACAGATATGAAAGTCACTCCATGTAACCCAGCTTCTGTAAGTCTGCGTCTCTGACATCCACGCTGAGGCATTTGTGAGGAAACATATGAACTGCAGCCTCCCTGTGAATTTATGCAAAGCAGGGAATGTCACATATGGAGCTCTTGGGATGGGATGCAGGCCATGATAATCACTGCAGTCGTACCAAGGAGAAATTGGGAATTTGGCATGCTCTGGAGAACTTCTATAAAACAGGGGTCATGCTCCTTCCTTGGGGCCATGTGCAATCTTGCCATCATTTCTGGAAGTGGATTTCCTCTGGGTCCCCATCTTCTCCCCCACAGTGATAGTTTTCAATCTTTACCACGTTTTTCCAAACTATTAAAAGTGGTTGTGATGATAGCACAGCTCTTTTCCTTTTTGCTTGTGATTTCTGCTTTTGAAAGTTGTAAGAGTGTTACAGTGCAATAGAAATTGAGATTTACTGAAGGTCAGAGCTGTTGTTTTGTGGTTTTCATCCCTGGTAATAATCCTAGTCGGTACTGTGACAATATTTGATGTGTTAGGAAAATTGGTTATTACAGAGAAATGCTTTTCCTAGTATGTTGATGCTTTCCAGGAGCAGCCTGAAGCTGCCATTCCTGGTTTCACCCACAATTCCTGTTAGTTGTACAAGTTCTCTTGAATCCTGTATCAAATCCTAGCTAGCTGAAAGCAAGCTCAAACACACAGATACTGACAAACTTCTACCTCTATTAATTTAAGTACCTGTGACCAATTTCTCCAGTGCAGCATGCAGGATCTCCCCTGTTTAGATTTGTGGATGTGTGTTTAAGCATTGACTGCCTTAATATCCTGTGGAATGCTCATAAGGAATAATTTGATCATGGGAGGGGAAAAAAAAAAAAGGCAGTGAATGACAAGGGAAGGAGATCAAACACAATGGACAAAATGGGAACCAAAGGTAAAAAAAGGAAGAATACCCAGTCATCAATCTAACAGAGGAGCTCTAACTTGCCAGAGGAAAACATGGTCATGACAGAAATGAGAGCAACAGGCCCTTTGTGACTGAAAATTGAAGGGGAAATACAGTCTGCCTCTAGCTTTAGGCCCACTCTTAGTGTGGCTTCATGTTCAGCCTTTATTTTTATTCTTCTGTGTCAGGTTCCCCACTAGAAGCCAATGTGACTCCCAAATGTCAGTGTCTTTATGACATGCTTTAAAGCCTGAAGGCCTGAACTCTTGGTTCCAGCAAAATACAAATGGAATAGCAAGAGGGAACCTGTGAGCTTGGACAGCAGTTTTACCACTCTACATGTTCTGGGGAGTAAATTATCACTCCTGGTCCTTGTATCCATCCCTGACCTGGACTGAGACAGCAAGATTTTGGGTTTTGGTGATTTTTTTTTTAACTGAGATATGTATGTCTAATTGCACACAGGGTATGTTTTTCTCCCACCACTACAAAAGGCTTTTTCTCTTAAGTGCTAATGAACCACACACACTTATCTGGAGGAATGACCTCTAATTAATTTCATGATCCTTCTTTTAGGAGACCAAGCAGAACCTCCTCTTAGAAATGGGGGAGGACATTTTCTTTTGCAAACTGTGTAGTAATTCCTCTGTTAATCAGTAATGGCATGTGCTGGGCTGGGGCAGAAGCTGGTGTAGGGCTTTGTTTTGGGTTTGTGCTGGAAACAGGGTAAAACAGGGATGCTTTGCTTATTATACTTGTATTAAGATGTGTCTATACATAAAAGGAGATACAGCTTGTCTCAACACCAAGATAATTGTAGCCAGGAAATCTCCTTGCTCTCATGTCTGAGTCTTCCAAGGTTTAGGTTCCTCTTTCCAGCATGTTAAGAAATACTGTGAGAATTTGCACAGCTCCTGGGATTCGCCTTCAATGTGATTTTTACAGTTGAGATGGAAAGAAGGACAAGCTCGTTTCCTTTCTGGCATTTTCATGGACAGTAGTGTTTCATTAAGCATTACATGCAGATTTGTTCCTTTCTTGTTTTGAACATTTCGAATCCTTGACAATGTTTTGGTTTTCCCATAAGTTTTTTCATGAAAGGATTCAGAAAAGAGCCCCTTAGGAGACCTTGTACCATCCTCATCTTGCTGTTCAGCAGGAACTGGCTTCTTATGAAAATGCAAACAGGATTAAAGCAGAATGCTCCAAGAAAAACGTCAGCCTCCTCACTGAATTTCAATGATTTTGTCCTAATTCTCAGCTGAATGTGTACAGCTGTAGGAACAAGCTCTCTCCCTGTCTCAAATCCATGTGGTGACAAATCACCTAAAACACAACACAAACTGCCAGACATATGGAGGAGAGAGCAGACTGGGGAAAAGCTTCTGACAAGGACTCCTTCCTTCTGAGAGCAATCAGGATGCCGTGAGGATGATGAGGAGAAGGGGAGGGAAGAGCTTTGTGGAGTACAAAGGCTGGGTGGAGAACAAGTGTCTGCAAGCTGGCCCTCAATAACTGCAGCTGGGCTGACTGACAGCAGGGTCTGGGTGGAAACAGAGGGGCAAAAACCTTCCTGAAATTGTAGGAAGATGAATTTAAGAAAGGGATCCTGCAGTTCTTTTAAGGATGAACATGGTAAATAGGCAATTTTCTTACCTGTAGGATTTTATAGAGGTGTTTCCACACTTAAAGATGCAGGAATAATGTGTTTAACAAGAAAAGAGTAAAAATATGCTTTATTGTTTTAGTCGTGTAATTTATTAGTTAGTTTTTATTATAAAAAAGATAAAAGTGAAATGAAAATTATGAAGGTTACAAATCCAATCATAATGGCCCTCTCCCATAGATGTTTCTGCCTCTGATTGTTGATCAAGATACTGTCATGTTTTAATTAGAACAGCTGGCAATATGTCACTGTAAGGATTGATTAAACACCACAATTGCCATCTTAAACTTTCATAATATTTCTTTTTCTTTCTAATTTGAGGATTACCTTTGTAGTGCAACAGCTTCAAAATAACTTTTAAAAATTGTTATTTAATCTGAGGTAGTACCATTTCTCTCACATCTGTGTATGATTAAACAGAGATCACAGAAAACCTGGAAGATTATAAAATGTATTGTCAGCTTTAATTTAATTTTTTAATGTTAAGGGGATTCTCAGTTTCTCTGGTGCCTTCATTAAGCATTATTTGATCTTCAGTGGCTTCCCTTGATTTTGGGGTTAATTGTGTCTTTTGGTATAAATATCTGTTAGAAATAGATTCGTAGCATGGTCATGAAACTGGGAAGTAAATTCTTCTATGGGGTGAAATTAGGGAAATACTATAAAGAGACAAGCAATAGCTACTTAAAATATCTTCTGTTGTACTTTCTAAATATTAGGAAAAGGATCACTGAGGTAACTAAAAATCAAAATTAAATTTTCAAGAATTTATTTAAAGGCTCTGCACAGTTTTTAGAAATCAGAAGGGATGGAACATGCACTTAATTGCATTGGAACACCTGTAAAGTCACATTCCTTCAGTATCTAATGAGTTTCTTTCTTCATGACTTTGATACAGAACATTTTACTTGAAGTCACTTCATTAATTTTAAGTAGTCTGTGTCTGAAAATATTCCAGCCTTGAACATGGGACTTTTGAGAGTTAAAACCAGCTGCTGCAGAAAGTTATCTACCAGATAAAATAGCAGATGCTGGCTCACAAGATTTTCAGTTTGGATGTGTTCTGAGGGGGTTTGGTTTTCTCCCAAGGATCTGGATATTGTAATTTTCACAGGGGAGAAAACTTTTATATCAGTGGAGAAGAATAAACTATTTCTAGTTCATGTTCTTGGACTGCTAAATGATGCTGTAAAGAAAAGAAATCAGTGTATGGAGCTAAGGGTGGGTGGTCAGGGGGAATAGTCTGGCAGGTAAAACGTGAGTTTTGTGACATGGATATTTCAGGTATTAAAAGAAGCAGCTTTTGATGGCAAACAACTATGGCAGTGCTGTTATAAATAGGATTATCTGAGGGCCACATTCTGAACAGGATTCCCTCATGTCTTTCCAAATATTAAGAAAGAAGGTGAAACAAGGCATAAATATTTAATGTGATTTTAGAGAATGCTACAAAGCTCTCTCTGCTGTCACCTCAAGCTGTAGGACTGATGAGATAATACAGGCACCATGGCAAGTGACAATATTGCAATTACTCGTACTTAGCAGAAAAAATGAAGATCTGACCCTTGCTGTGGTGTCACCTGAACCAGCAAATATTTACTGTGGTTTGGACAGGCAGCAAGCAGAAACACATTGCAAATTTTAATATGTTAAGGATCATTAAGTTGATTGTGTCAATTTGTTAAAGTGCCAAGTAATGATTTTACAGGTAATTAGACTTTAACAGGGAGAAACAAATTTATGTCCTGCTTGTTTTTATGATGTATGTAATGATAGATATACCATCATCCAAGCTGTTGTTTTTAGGTACACAACACTTCTTAATGTCCTAAAGCAAATGAAATATTTCATGTCAGGGACTGATCAGTGACTGTATAAAACACATTAGTAGCTTTTCTTCTTTTAGCTCCTTTTAATCGAAGCTCATTCCTCATGTCAGGAAGATGGAATGTCTCAGGTTATTCCTGCTGCATGGAGAAATGGCAGCGAGCCTCAAAGGTCAGGGGAGAAGACAATAGTTCCAGGTTATTACAATTGTTTTTCTGTGGCTGATCCTCACGCTGCCCTAGCAGATTTGGTTTGGTTTATTTCTCAGCGTGAATAGGGAAAAACACACCTCAGGACTGAGCTGGAAGAGGAGTTTGTGCTTTAACTGTGTTTGCAGAGCAGTTTGTCTGTTTGCTGTTCGCCTTTGTGTACCAGGAGCAGAGCAAACCACTGGGGTGTTTTTAAAAACCATTTCTATTGGTGAGAACAGAGGTTTGCTGCTGCTGTCTCTGTTTCACACCCCAAGAGATGATGGAAGCTTCTGAGCTCTAGAAACCAAACTAGGAGGAATCATTAACCAGCAGCAACCACTGCATAAATCTGTATGTGGAGATTCCTCTGCAGGTTATCCAGGACTCAGAAACAACAGCTCATAAAAAAATGTAGCCCAGAAATTGGCCAGTTCTTATTCTTGTGCAGCAGTTTTAATTAATTAAAGATAGGCCCAAAGGTTGCTTTGGTTTTCATCTGTGTTATTTTTTCCTGCAGGAAGGCAACACAAGGGAAGTGTAGATGATCCATACATTTTTTATCACTTGGAGAAAATAATTTTTTTTGTTGTTTGTGTTTTAATAGCATCAAGCTTCCTGTCAATCAGCTCCATTGTTGGTTGCATTGATTACTAGTGAGATGTGGAGGTGTAGTCTGCAGGATGCTGCCTGTTGTCTGACACTTCAGAAATGAGATGTTTACTGCAGTGAATTCTTGGATGTAATTGCAGTGTTGCTATTCATGATGATAGGGTTAAAATTATGTCACATCATTGGAACAGCAATTTTAAGTGGTGAATGAAGATTTATCTGTGGCAAAAACAAAGTAAAATAATCATCTTGGTGCCATCCCTTGACAATTACAAGACACCCATTCTTGTTCCTTTATGAAATTTAGAGCCTGAGCCTGGAAAAAATAGAGTCCAGCAGCTGATCTGAAAATGGAAAAATAAATAAATGAACCAGAGGTTTTGAGTCTCAGCCCTGAAAGGATCTGCACCTTTAGGATACTTTTGCTCTCATCCTTGTACAGGGCCCTGCCTTAGTTGTGCTCTGCCATGCAGCTGGAATTAAATGGTAAAGCAGACCTGGTACTTTCTTGGCATAGTTTTGGAAAAACCTGATTATCATCCAACACAGACATAGCTCTGCTCATTTTATGGTAAAATTGTTTTTATTGCATTTTAAGTAAATCAGTGAAAAATAAATGCAATTTAGGCTAATGTCAGGTTTTGTGTATCCAGTTATGAACCAGTGTGAGCTGAGCTGTGGCAGTGGTCAGGGGATGGTTTGCTTTTAGTGAAAAATCCAGGAATACAGCCTGTTCTCTATTAGATACTAAGTAAACACGTGCAAAATATGGGTTTCATTACTTGCTTTGCAAAATTGGGAATTTCAGCAATTTCTCTTTGAAGCTGCCCTATCCTGTGGCTTTTGCAGGAAATAACAGAATTCAAAAAGAAATAAGAACAGAATTCAGTTCACTCGAGCAAGGAAATACATTGAAAATTATAGCAATAACTGAGGCTTTGTTTAAACTTTTATTACAACAGATGATGGAGACATTCTCATTATTCATTATACTGAAACAGAAGTAAGTCTATGAAAAGCTTTTTACAAATAGTAGTTGAGGAGCTGTTTGTCTTCATTACCCTTAAGCTGGACAGTAATTTTATCCACAAGAAAGGGCTTACATTCCAAAATTGGGAAAAAAAGCACAAAAACTGGACAAAATTTTTACAGGGCTCCATTATGAATAATTATCTCTGGGATCTCAGCCTGCAGCTAAATTCTGCTACCAAATATTACTCATATCCTTTTAAACATGTTATTTTTACTGTTATGAGGCTGCACAAGTGAATCTGTCTCCCAATTAAAATAATTTTACTCCACTTTTGATCATGCCTCGTCTGGATGTCACCTGATTATATCAGGAGTAGTTACAATGAGGTTCATTCTTTTCTAGTCATAAATTGTTACATATAAATAAGTAGATTCTTGGCTAATTATGTTTATGATTTAGACTCTCCTGTGTTCAGAGCCACCAGCTGTCAGTAGAGTTTGTTGTGTGCCTCTGAATTAATTTATAAACATTATAATATCTGTAAGGGAAATACTCAGTGCAGGTCCAGTGCCAATCTTCTGCTGGTAGGAGGCATAAAGCCCTCACCAACCAGCTGGAAATTCAGTGTCACCCTTCAACTCAGTCACAGGAAAATTGAGTCTCCATCAGAATGATAAAATATAATGTTCCAACAAATTTGCCAAGTCGGATGTCAAGATCTTGCTCACCTTTTCTGTTTTAATTACAAGAGAGACAGCACAAACTTGTCACTGTTCTATTCTTATCAAGGCAATCGCATCTGCAAATTGCAGTCTGAGGATACGACACTTAACCTTTCATAATTCAGAAATAGTTTCAAAATCCTGAGAGAATATGATGAAATAATTTCATATTCTTGGTGGTGGGAAGAGGGAAGAAGCTTCAAAAGATGCTCACCTTGTACAAATGTCAAGATGCAGCGAGAATTGGCATTTGGGCACCAGATGCCTCCAAAAGCTACAGGCTGCTTTTCAGAGTCAATTTAGCTAAAAAAGAGGAGGAGGGGAAAAAAAAAAAGAAAAAGAAAAAGAGAAGGAAAAAGCCTGCTGCCTTTGGTCCCAGTGCAGACACTGAAATGCAAGGAGGCAGTGATATCCTGCTTTAATTTATGGCTTTGAAGCTGTAACCACCTTGTGAGTGTGTGTTCAGCATTTTGCTCCAATGCCCTCCCTGCACCCTTGACCTTTGGGCTAACAATGAAGCATTGCTGCATCACGAACTCTCTGACAGGTCTGACTTCTTTTCTCCTCCAGTATTCTTTTCTTCTAGCTGCTACAAATTATTGCATGTCCCGGGAATGTCTGGGTTCCTGGCATTTAGATTTTAATCAGGGCCTTCTCCCTCTTTCTGAAAGCACCATTAAGGGAAGATGTTCTTCTCCCTCTATTACTGATGCCCTTTTTAAGTGTTTTTTTTGTTTACTGACTGGGGCAAAACGGTGATCTGTGTTTTTATTGGAGCTGACACTTCAGGGTGTGCTCCTGCTCAGACACCTGTACCACCAGATCCTCCCTGACAGGCTGCTGCTCCTCGGCATGAAGTTTCATTTTTTTAAATGGCTTCACACAAGGGCTTGCAATTTCCTCCTGGTTTGGGAAGATCATAGAATAGAGAGATACATTTAAATGATTTGAAATGGAATTTTTGGTGCCTTCTTTCTTATAGCATTTTAAGAGATTTTCCTCACTAATAATTAATCTTATTCTTGTGCACATGGAGCAAGGCCCTTCTTAACCACAATGCAATCAAAACACTTTGTGCTGAAGGATTTATGATGATACAAAACTTTGATTTACTGAGGAGATCAGCTATTTATTATAACCTTTAAATTTAAGAGCTCTATGGTTCATAACAATCCAAATTTTGAAAATGTAAATTTTAAGAAATCCTCTCTTATTTCTTCATATTTTCCTAATATTCTGCTCAAGTTCAGTCTTTGCTTGCTATTTATGATAGTAAAAATATTTGGTGAAAATCTGAAAGTGCACAAAAGATGATACAGGAAACTTCCACACCCAGTAAAAAAGGTTGCTACTACCTGTAGCAAAACTCTGCTTCATATTGGGATTTTATATCTGCTTTAGAAAGATTGGTTGGTTTTTGTTTGGTTTTTTTCCCCCCCTAAGCTTATGAGAGGCACTGATTCTGTGCAGTTGCAGACAAGGAAGCACAACCAGAAGAAGATCCAAGATCCAGAGCTTTGCAGTCAGGTATTCCTGATTTTCCCCCTTCTCTTCATTCAGGGTCCCGCAGCCTTCACCTTAAACTCCCAGCCAAAACTGAACTTTTTGTTCCCTCAAAGCCCAGCATAAGGACCTGCAGCTGTTTTTCTTTACTGAATCTCCCAAAAAGGGTTGTTTGTAGGATTATGGTGCATGGTCTCTGTGCTGTGATTTAAGAATTTATCACTGGTTCCCAAATAAAGGGAAAAGAGGGATGAGCAGGGAATCATCTGAGAAGGGATTGCTGTTCTCTGCTCCAATTAGTGCTGGAAGGGTGGGAAAGAAAAGGTAGAGCTGGAACCAAAGAATAACATCCAGGACTCCCAGGGGCTGTTTTTTCTGTGTGGACTTGAATTTGTGAATTCTTTTTGATTTTGTAGTTGCTATGCAATTAACAGAGGCACTTCAAAAGTTCAATGATTTTTAATTGTGTACAGTTCCCAGTGCCTATGCAGAGAATCACTGTGTATTCACAGAGTAACCATAATAGCTCAGAAAGCAGGATAATGAGTTTTCCATAGTGCTTCCCAAGGATAACGGATTTTAGACTTACAAATTAGAAATTATCTTCTGGATTGCCTACTGAATATGAAATAAGCTGGTCTTAAACATTTCATGTCACTAAAATCACCATGATTACAGCTCTTATCAACTGACTGTATGTTTGGCAAATTAGTTATTTGTGAAATTTGACTAAAATTAGCATCAAATCCTGACACATTCAGTATAAAGGGAAAGCTGCTTTTCAGGAAGGTTCTCACATGCCAACTCTATTTCATCTGCAAGTTCTGCACATATCTGTTGTGCAGTGCAGTGCCAATAACTTGTGTTCACTGTGGAGCTGATCTGGATTTACCAGAGGTAAAATCTGGTGAATCTGGTAGGTCCCACAGAGCTCCTGCTGCTTGTCATGGTCCCAACACTGCTGACATTGCATCAATTGTGCAAAATGAGATTTTAGTTATTTTAAAGATTTTTTTTTGTCTCAGGGTGCTAAAAGAGCAAGCAGGGAAGTCATTATACACAGGAATGGGGATAGGCATTTGAGATTAAGATAATTCAATTATAAAAAATTATAGCATTAATTTTCTGCTCTTAAAACTCTCTGAGATTCTTGCCACAGAGCCCTCTAGCAGTAATTGTCTGGAATAAGTCATTCTCTCCTTATCACTTGTCAACAAAATATGCATTTAAATAATTAGAGAACACTTTCTCAAAGGAAAATATAGACATCAGATATCAGTTAAATTTGTTGAGGGAAAAGCAAGATGATACATCCAGAGACTATTGCAAGTATTACATTTTCAAGATATTCCTACAGCTAGAATTGCAGAGAATTCAGATCTTTGTTATCAGAAGAGGATGTGATGGCCTGAAGAGTTGGCACACAGGGTCGTGCTACATCAGAGAACTTTCCACGCTGCAATAAAGGTGGATCCCCATGTTTTATTGTCACTGAAGCCATGTGTAAATCTGTGCATGGGAGCAAGAGAAAGGCCAGGAAAGTATCCCCTTTTAATATGGCTGTTCTCTCCCAGTGAGAGTCATGGTGTAACCAGGGGATTTCAGCTAAAAGCATGAAGTCACTGTGTAAACTAAAGCACATTACAGCTCTTCATGGTGCAAGGGCAAGCAGTAATCCCCAAAGAGTGCTTCCACAGAGCTGCAACATCCATTCCTTTACAGCAGTCTCACTTCCATAAAATCAGATTCATAAAGTGAAATGTCATTTCTTTAGGTAATTCTTTTAAAATATATTTTAAAAGACTCAACTCTTAACAAGGCGTGCTTTCAGCATAATTAACAAGTAACCTTATTTAGCACCTAACTATTGCAGACCTGCTGCATTAAATCCAGGCTGGTTATGTGTTTTTCTGGCACCAAAAGTGGAAATGTAGGGGTTGCATAGTCATCAAATGTAGGGGCTGAGGGAAATCTCATCAGTCACCAATGCCTGAACTCTTAGAGTCCAATGGAGACCTCAATATTTCCCCAGCCTCTTTGCAAAACTCCTCACAGGTTATGTCACACCCAGCCTGTAGATCCTTTAGAAAAGAGAGAGCTGGATCTCAAAAGCATCTCAGAGTCATTGGGTGGATACATTTCTGGAGGGAGTCTTTGTTATAATGCTTAAAACAATTGTTCTTTTTCATCTGGGTCATATATTAACCAAAGCACGGTGAAACTATTAAATCAGGCATTTACTAAAAGGCCCTCAAAATTAGTTTAAAAATTGAGTAATTAGACCCATGCTGCTCTGGCATTGCTTTTGTGATATTGCTTCCCACTGAAGCCCAGTTTCACTGCAGCACTTTCATTAGCTGCTCCATGGAAATTAGCTAGGAAAGAATGCCGTATGTTTTCAATTATATTTTAATAGTAAGGAACAAGTTATTTTCTTCCAGACTCCAAGAGTTAGCAGCAGAATATGTAGCATGCATAAAATCAGCTTTGCAATCATTTTCATCCGCAGAAGATTGGTTTGCAATAATTTATCTTTGTGAAGGGCTTATAATCAGCTGGAATTTAGATTTACATGAGATTGGAGTTATTCTAAAAAATACCTGTAATACAAAGTAAGGCCTAGCACCTTTTGATGAGCAGTATTAGGTGGATTCTGTGACTTGAATGGAAGTTGCAAAAAGAGTCTAATGAGAAAGGTACCATAAAACCAAATTAACTGATGTTAATGACTGACAGAAGTTAAAAGAGCTTAAATCTGTTTACATAAAGTACTGAAAAATGTAGCAGTTAAATTGTGTTAATGTTCAAATTTAAAAATAATAAAGGTAATAAAAAAGCCTAAGGAAAAATAACTAAATACCAGAAATAGTTGTGAGTATACAGCTGTCTAAGGGGGGTTAAATAAAGAAAATGAAATTATACTGCAGGTCAGAAATAGTGATTAGTTTCTCTGAATTTTCTTTATTTATATGCACTAAGCACCTGTTTTGTGGATTTCCTTGATTAGATTGTGGATTATTCCATTTCTAATGTGATTTACTCTCAGTGAATATATAGAACTTTGAATCATTGCTCCATTCCTTTTCTATATCCATGGTCTGCAGTACAGGAGCTGCATGAAGTCTGGAGTCAAACAACTGACAAACAGTTCTCATCCAGCCTATATCTGCATTAATTTTGATAGATCTCCAACATTTCTCAGTGAGTTCATGACATTTACAGTCAGCACTGGAATAGACAAGATTCCTACAAGGAGGAGGTGGCAGGTGAGCCTGTAAAATTTGGCAGCCTCGCACGCCCAGGTTCCCATCCTGCAGCTGCATCAGTTTTCACATGGTCAGATATTTTTACTTTTTTACTTACTGACCCAACAAACACAAGGATGGGTGAAGCTTTCAAATTTCCATGGTGCTTTTAACAGAGCACTCTCCCTCTAAAGTCACTGGATTCTTTTCTGTCTTTATACACAGCACAAAGGCAATTTGGTATGAGAAAGAGATCACTGGATAGCTGAGGGGAACCACCTTTGTGTTACCTCATTTGCCACAGTTATCACCTCTTGTTTCTCTATTCCTCTACATTAGAAATTTCTGTAATCCTTTCCAGCAGGCAGCTTTGACAGATTAGAAATGTTTTTTTTTTTTCACTCTAAAGTAGTCAGATGGAAATATTGCCATTTAAAATGAATTCTGCATTCTCTGTCCAGGAACTATTTTGCACCACTTGAATTAAGGGTGGAGAGTGGTTGCTGTGATTATCCCACAGCTAAGAAAAGGAAAAAAAGAGAGAGAAAATTGCAGCACTGACTCAGGAGGAATCACTGGAATATATTTAGGGAGATGCAGCCACCTTTTGCTTCACTGTAGCCCTTGTGTCAAAACATGAGGGGATAATAAACCACCAGAATTTAAGTAAAGTTGACAGATTCCAAATTTTGGTGCCACTGACACAGAGCACATGTTGGCCTGGGACAAAGGGCATCACCCCAGTGCTTGTGGGGAAACAGCATCCCCAGCAAAATTCTGTGGGAATGGCAGAGCTTAACAGCTGCAGCATCAGAAAAGACAAAGATGACATTTTTTGTAACCTGAAGAAATATTAAATGTCAAAAAAGAAGTATTAGATTGGTCTTTTGCAGATAGGAATCTGGTTGTTTTAAGAGGAAGGTAGCAAGGCTCGCTTGCTCAAAATATAAGTAGGCAAAATATTCTGATTTCAGGACAAGAAGAAATAAATCCAAGTATTACAGAGCTTTAAAATTGAAGAGACTGACAAATAACTTCTCACTTTTGAATTCTTTTTGATAACTTCAGTGGTTTGGGAGTTACCCAGGAAGGTCTTACAGCTCCCAAATATTCTCACTGTTTCACTTTGAGAGATGTGTTTGAATAATGCCCAACTATCTTAGATTAAGAAAAATTTTTAAAACCTGGTTTTTTACAACAGCAAAATTAAAATATAGATGCTCATTTGCAGGTGTGCATGCTTAAATAGGCACTCATATCATAATTAAAAATAATGTCTTATCATTTTTCTTCTGCAGTAGCTGTTGCTACAGGACAAATTATTCCTTTACTGTGGATTTGTGTTTTGAAAAACTAAATGTGATTGTTATTAATGTGCTTGCTGTAAATTTGCCTCTCTTGCATGGCTTTATCAGAGAAACAAAGGCAGATCTGGGGTTTTCCTGCTGCCCCACGAGCTTCTGCTCCTGCATTTGTGGGCTTCTGGGAGTCAACAGTGGCCCAAAACTCAAATAGCATTGAACTCTTATAAGAACAGCTTTTATAACCTATTCCACCTCTACTTTTACAGTAATTTGTAAAATAAACAGATATTAAGTCATTTAATTCTTCCATCATACAGTGACTTCCTTAGAGGAAATGTCATCCCCTAAAGTTATACAAAGTGAATATCTGCAAAAAAGGATGTGGTGAAATTTTAGGGATGGAAAAAGATGATTGCTGATAACACCCTTGTCTGGTTGCCTGTCAAGACACAAGTATTTCATCAGAAACCTGCCAGGGTTTTGTTACATCTCACTGTAAATAACTCAATGAATCATTTTCCTTCATGGATTGCAAAGGAAGAATTCCACCCTACAGGGAGTTGAATATACTCTTTTTGTTTAATGTCATTCAATACATGAACTACAGGCAGTAAATATTTCCCAGCTTGGAAAGGCTTTAAAACACTTTCACTGTGGGCACTCCACTCTTTATTCATTGTCATCTGAGCATTTTGAAGGGGTTCAGTATTTTCCTTCATAACTATATTTCCTGCTCTCACTGCCTTTTTTTTTTCTAGTTCTTCCTAGTTTTCCAGTCCTTCCTAGTAGGGTTTCTTTAATTTGTATAATTCATAGTTGTTTAAATGCATCCTTTACATTTTCTTTAAAAGTATTGAAAAAAAAAAAACCAAAAAAAACAAACTCCACCATAACAGTCTCTGTAAGCACTGACATTATAATTAATTCTCTCAAGGCTGTAAATCAAAATACAAGTGCAGATTTGTATTCATTTTCATGTATATATGGGAAAATGGGGGTGCTTGGAAGAAATTTGAAGAATGAATGAAATATGACTGATTTGGTTCCTTTAGAAGGGACCAAATTTCCTTTTATTTTTTTTTATTACATAGTAACAAACAATGCTTAGACCTCAGCCCTGATAATAGAAGAAATCTAGGGAAAGTCCTAGTGAAACTGAATTTCTTCAACCAGGGCATTTAAAGCCTGTTTCTCTAACTGTGCAAGAATCTGTTTGCAGACAGTGGAAATGGAGCTGCAGCACAAGAGCAAACCTGAAATTTCTGTGTGTGCATCAGCTTTGTTGCATAAACCATCCAAGAGCAGTAACAATGATGGGTCAGGTTTAGATTTTATATCCTGAAAGACCTCATAATGCTCTTTCAAGATTATGTTGTGCCACTGTAAAGGTGTCTTGCCTTTAAGGATTTTTGTTTATGTTTGTGAGCATGTGTATCAAACCTTAATTTGTGTATAGAGGCATAATTCAGCAAAGACTTTTACTTTCAACTTTAGCAGTTCTGCAGTCATCACTTCCTGTGGAAGTGAATTATGAACTGTGAGTCTGACAGGAAAACTTCTTTCCTTCATGATTGCAATGAATATTTGCAGGTAATTCTGGGTGAGTGAGATGTGGGTCTGTTTGAGCTTGGAGATATTGCTTTTTAAGGACTCCTGAACTAAATACTCTTTGAGAGGGCACTGCTTGTGTGGGTGCACAGTGCCTTGCTGAGCCCGCCAGGTTTCTCAGTGCCTGTTGAGCAGGTTTTTGCTGCAGTGTTCTTTACAGTGAAGCATGAGCAGTTTTTGCTGTGAGTGACAGAGGCAATGGATGGGCTCTGTTCCCATTCCCACTGGCCTCCAGCACACAGGAGAGAGCACAGAGGTGCCTGCAGTTATTGGATCCCTCTGCAGCTTTCTGATAGATGCCCTGACAAACGCTGGGGACCTCTGAAAGCTCATTTTATCTCCACTTACATCTCTCCCCGATCCACCTAGGCAGCACTTATTTAATTCAAGAGCCAATTTTTCCTTAATATTGGGAAAACCTTCGTGCTCTTTAGCTGATTCTGGACGGATGGTGACGGAGCGTCGCTTTTGCTGCAGTCCCACCAAATCCATCAGTTCCTTCTCAGGAGTCCGAAATGAAGAACAGCAAATTGCTTTTGTTTCTCTCCCTGTTCCTTGGTATTGAAACAGGAATGATGTATGAACTGCAGGGTGGAGCACTGTGGAGTAAATACCTGCAGAAAAGTCCTTTTGGTGCTGCTGTCCTTGTTCCTCTGGCCTGTGCCAAGGCAAAGCTGGTGCTGCCCCATCTTCCTGAACCAAACGGTGGCATTGCCCTTTTAAAATTATTATTCCTGCCTTAAATGCTATAAATAAATAACAAACTGATTAATCAGGAGTATTGAAAGTGAAGGCTTTTTGATTCAATAGAATTGCAGTGTAAATATTAGACCAAAGAACATGAAAATTAATATTTGATGGAAGACAATAAAATACACCTTTCTCTCCAACTTTAAATGAATTTAACAAAGACAGCAATTGCAATAAGAAGAATAAAGCAGAAAGGATCCTGGTATCAGATAAAATATCTGAAGTCTCAGGAAAAACAAAAGCTGTCATTTTATCACAGTTGCCATCTTTTTATCAAATATTTTGGTATTTTAGCTTATGCCACCATCTACTGGTCACCAGCTCAAAGTGTTCAGCTGACTCTCCAGTGCATTCCCTAAGGTTTTCACACAGATGTCTGTTCTTGACCTGAGCTTTAGGAAAAGATTTTTTAAATGCCTTTTTGCATTGGCATAAAACTGAAAATTGGATAGAGTGATAAAAATTGCTTCTTGATTAGACACATGCTTTTAAAAACTTCAGCAACTCATATTTCTGTGTGCAGTGTGGGAGCTGGTGGGAGACACCTGTTGCTAGAAACTTTGGTAAAAATGTTAAATTTTAATTAACATCTTGCATGTGCATTGAAGGTTCCCATGGCACTTGCTTCGTTCATAATTCATAGGATTTTTATCCTTTGGCATGATTTAATGTATTGCATGTGCCACATCTAAAGAACAGGGTTCTGGTGTTAACAATCTATTTTACCCTCACCTTCTGCATTTTCAATAAGCTGAAATAGAAAAATGCCAAAACATAGATCTTAAAATGTCAGGTCTTTAGATAGATTTCTGCACAATTTACAATCCGTTACTGTGAATTTGGGGTCTTGGCAAGCATTTTCACTCACTACATGTGAGAAATTGGATGATACAGTACAGAGTTCTGCATGGCTGGGGAGGGAATTAGGTCATTCTGATGATACATGGATGTATTTCATGTAAGCCATGAAGTTCACATACACACCAAACATATGCAAGAGCCTCTGGTGTGATGTCACTTCATCCTTTTGACTGGTGGCCTAGAGACTCTTCCTCAGCTCTGGTTGCTCTGGCTTTCCTTTCCCTCCCTCTCCCAGAGACAAACCTCCCTTGCCAGCAGGAGCAGCAGGAGCAGGTAATCACCCTTCTGGAAAATCTCCACCAGCAAAGCAGTTTGGTACTTTTGAATGTTAGCCAGAGTGAGGCAGGAATTGTGGCAGGAATTGTGGCAGGAATCTCCCTCCTGCCCTACCTTTTGGTGGCTTCAGCACGATCAGAGGAGGTTCTCTGCCCCAGCACTAGTCCTGGGTGCTGTTGGTGTGCCCAGCCTGGACATTTGTCCTGAAGGCTCCGAGTTTCAGCACTCGGCTTGAATTTGAGTTCCTCTCCCCTGGCAGGACGTGAAACACTTCAGAGCCCTCACTGAGTTCAAGAGTGGGTTAAATCCCCACCACCGACAAAACCACTTTCACTTCAGAAGACCCCCGTGAACTTAAGGCAGTAATTCATTAATGGAAATGGAAGCCTTTATTACAGACTTTAATTTCCATGCAGCTATAACCACAAATGAGGGTGTGAGAGTCCATCCCCGACTACGCCTGAGTGGCTCTTCCACCTCCCATCCCCTGGCCTGTGCCCTGGCAATTTCTGAGGTGGCAGCAGCACCCGAGCCCGTTCTCACCGTGCCACACTCCCCATCACAGTTTCTATAGTGATAACTTCAGGGCTCCGTGGTAATGGACACAGCCAATTAATTTCCTGTCTGTCCTTTTTTCCTCGCTTAGCTTTACTAATGCCAAAACTAAATGTCAAGTAGGAAAATCTGTTTTGTCCCTCTAGCTCAGCAACAGTAGATAAGGATAAAATCTAAGCCAAACATTGTGCCTCTGGAGGTTTCACATATGACTAATTGCAATATGGAAGCATATATGCTTTTAATTAAGCTTTATTTTTTTACAGGCAGAACATAGTCAGGGCTGCAGTGGTGAGCACCCTTAGGGTTGTCAGGCTGTGAATTCCACTCTAAAAATTGATCTGATAGGAGAGTGGGGCATATTTCCTCCATGCTGTCTTTTCCAGGCTTTACCTGAGGGAGAATATAATCAGGTGTCAGTTCTTTAAAAAGCTGGAGGATATCCCTGCAGTCACACACCTCACTGGCAATTTGTCCTGGGGGGAATCACGAAGGTTTGGCAGGATAATGTCCTGTCCAGTAGCAGCTCTGAGATTGTACAGCGGGAAATCGAGGCAGCCCTACGCTGAGCCAGATTTGTGGCTAAATTGTTATTCCTTGTGAAAAGTGCTCCTGCCTCCTCTTTGTGCTGCATGCATCACTCTGACAGGTGCTCCTTACAGCAGCGTTCTGCAGCTGGGTCAGCCAGGCTGGTGGGTAATTTGTGCTTGGAAGGCCAGAAAGGATGATAATAGGAAGGGAGGTGATTTTGAGTGGTTCTGTCCGAGAGTTCATTGATCTACTGGTGTGGATTATGATACAACACTTTTACAGGCACAAAGCTGCCAGCCCCACTTACATTGGTTTTTGTGAAAGAAAAACCCCGATTCAGGACTTGAAAATAATCTATTGTTTTTAAACTTCCTTTCTAAGAAAATTCAATACTGATAGGCTGTGGGGTTTTTTGAATCACTAGGCTAAGTCCAAGAATTTTTTTTCTGAAAAATGTCGTCAGGATATATTGAAAAAAAAAAAAAGAACTTTGGTGCATGAATTTAAGCATTCATTATGGCTACAATAATAGCAGGGAGATCACAGAGTACATGGGAAGGGCATTAATAACCCTTAGCAGGAAACTGCTGCAAAGTTGATCAGGACCTGTGAGTGATTTGCATATAAGTGACAGTAAAATGATAATTGTTCACTAGCAATTTTGGAATGAAACGAGCAGTATTCACGCAATTAAAGATTTAAGTGTGCAGTTGATGAAGGAGGATCAGTTTGCAAAGCCCTCCCATTTGAAGCGATCAGGTTTGAAGAATGAAGTCTTTCATCAACTCATTAGTTGGATCATTTGGAATGGCAGCAGAGGTGGCTGGAATTTGCAGTTGAAAGCACTGAAATGCCTGAGAGGTTTGAAAGCTGATGGATGCTCTCAGCCTGTGTCACCTTGGCCCCAGTCCAAGGAATCCTTGGGTAAATACCTGACTCTCCTAAAGCTTCAGGAATTGATCTCCAGCCCTCAGGGAAGACAGTCAGGGCATCCTGAACTTAAATATGGTCCTACAAAGAGCCATCCCTCACATCCTACACCAGCTGACCCTGCTTATTCCTGGGACCGTCAGCGAGGCAGAAATCACTGCCCCGTCACTTCGCACGGGCTGGGCATCAGCGCAGGCAGCGTTCTACTGCTCACGAGAAACTCCTCTTATTTCTATTTCCTTTTCCCTTCTCAGGTCCCCATATAGGCTGTGAATTTAAAATGTTACAGCTCAGAAAAATGTCTTACTTGTGGACCCATATCTCTAAATGACAGTGATTAATATTCAGAATGATTCTTGAAGATAAAAGTAGCAAATACTTCCTGGGTTTTTTTGTACAGCTGTTTTTTCCCTTCTTTTGTTTTCTTTCATTGGCTGCCTCTGACATGAAGTGATTTACCAAGTTAGGCAGGCAACCATGAAACACTGATAACTAATTTTTAAATACACTTAGTGTGATCAGAAGTGTGCTGTAAACATAAAGAAACTTTCCATGGAGGAAAGGATGCTCTTTCTGTAAGACCCTGAAAAGTTTCAAAATGAAGGCACAGATTTATTTTAAATGGGAGCTTGCACTAATGAAGCAACATGAGAGCAAATAAAATGCTTTAACAGACTTGGTTTAAAAGCTCTTTCACAACTCAGTTTTATTGCACTCACTACAGGTAAAACTTAAATCTCCTCTCAGATTTCCAGTGCCCATAAGAGTCTTTTCATATTTACTTCATAAAGTCTTAAACATTTTTATGAAAAAGAAGTATCCCACAAGCAGAATCGCCATCCTGCAAAAGAAAAGCTTCAGAAATTGTTATGGAGGAACCACAGAGCACATTCTGGGTAATGTAAGTGGAATGAATTAATCTCTCAAACTCTAGTGATCAGAAACTACATTATTATGTCTAGGACATATCGTATAATGCATGTCAGAACAGAACATAAATTCCTTTGACAAAAAATTACAGTGTTTAATGGAAATAAGATACAGATGGATGGAACTTCTCCTGAATCCTCTGTCAACCCCATACAATTCTGGGAATAGTTGGCAACAATAAATATGGAGAAAAACTGATGATCTTTTACTCAATTTTACACATCATTTACTGTTCCTGTACCATTTTCCTTTTTAAAATGGACATTTTCCAATGTCACATGCAGTGGTTTGGAGAAAAAGTTAGTCTGGGAGTTGTTTGGGCTGTTCAAAATTAGCAGCTTGGGCAATACTGGGCCCACAAGTTCCCTTCTCAAAAACAGCTGCACACTTTTCTTCATGAGAATTTATATAATTTAGTTTCACTCTTATTATTTATTACAGGACACTCATGGAAACCTTCTGTTTCATAAAGGAACGCAATAAAATAACTTAATTTTTTTACACAAAGAAAAACCTACCAGTGAGGGAGAGCTCACAGAGAACCAGTGAGGCAAAATGAGTTCATGGATCTGCCAGGAAGTTTTTGAGTACATTAAGTAGATTTTTGTGTCTGTTAAATCTTTTTTTAATAGGAAAAATCTTAAGGCACTGTCACTCCTGTTGCAGCTGTAGTGTGGTGGGCACCAAGCAGAGCTGAGTGTGCTTGAGGTGTGTTCCTAACTAGAATTCCCTATTTTTAGTGTAGCTGATAGAATAGCTATATTGTGGGAAGAAAAGCCAAAATTCTGACTTTCAGATGTCTGCATTTCCTCAGAGCTATAAAATGGTTTTACTTGAGAATATTCTCCCATCTAATGAGCATGTTCTGGTTTCACACAGACTGCATGGGCTGAGGGCTCAGAGTTTGACAAAGAACCTGAATACATTTCCTTGCTTCTAATACCAGACATTCAGAGTATTTTACAATTGAAATCATCTCCACCTTTAACTGTTTAATTTCTTAAGGTAGAAATGTCAGGACATAATAAAAGGAAGTTGTTTTGGGGAAGGTCTCTTTTGATCTGGGTGCAGACTGATCCCATTTATTATGTCCTAGTTTTCATAGAACTCCTCGAAGCTTTTCTGAAATTATATTTGCACTTCAACTTCAAATATTTTTAACTTCTGTTAAAAGTTTCAATAATGCCAACTTTGTATCAGTTCATACTCCATGAGATTACTGAGCAGCCTTGTTTTTATGAACTTGAGATAAATCCTCTGCTACGTCTGTCTCTGTGTAGGGACATGTGAGCAATAATTAATGAAAACAAAACTGCTACTGACAGGTGGCCTTTGAGAAGCAATCTTGGCAAGAAATATAAATATAAACTTAAACTACAGAATAAATACAAACTTCAATAGATATCTCACCATTGAGTCATAAAATCTTTGTGAGCAGCAAAAAAACATTTGCATGAGCCCAAGAGGATTTTTACACCTTGGCATTGGCAGGTTGGAAAATACATTTACATATGACATTTATTTGAAGATTTAGAAAGCTGAGAAAGATGAACTATTCTGTTGGATTTCATTTGCTTTCTGTTTGTTGATTAGATTTTCAGTTCTGTAGTACATTGTTGGGGAGCAGAGGGAAGAAGGTTAAAGGGCTTTTTTACATTAATTTTCTCACCATGTTCTCCTTCTTAAAGTGGTGATGCAACTGCCATTTAGGGTTATATTTTTCTACTGAATTACCTTACTGTTTAATGACCACAGCTTGTTTTTTATTCTTCTACCTTCTGTATGATTTTGCAAGTGAATTACTTTGAAAGCTGAAAATCATATTGGTTTCCTTGCTTCAAAAAGTTTAATTTATGGTCATTGAGGTTTAAAAAAAATAATTAATTATCTTATGACTATTTGTTAATCTGAATATTTCCAAAGTACTTAATGAGTTAATGACATATTTTAATTCACGGATTATATTTACACTTTGTATTTACAGTGTAGGGCTCTTGGGTAGAAAATATTGTATGATTTTGTTCTGATGTTCAGAATTCCTGTCAATATCAAGATTTTTGGTTCATTTATATTCCTGAGAGAGGAACAGTGTGACTTGATCATAGTTTTGCCCTTCATAGCAATTTCTGCACTGAAATTTAGAGCAGTAGATTGAGTTTTGTTCCAGGAGAATTCCCAGTGTGCAGCTCAGCTGAGAACTGAAACCGGAATTTCAAAGCGTGGCCATTCCTGTGACTTCACAAAAATCCACCCTGAACTGGGAAAGCACCAGTTGGGCTCTGAGCTCAGCTGAGAACTGTAATTTATGCCAAAGGCAGATCTGCATTAGCAGCAGTGAGCTACTGCTGAGTGCTAAGGTCAGCTGTGCATTTCATACTCAGCTGCAGAGGCAGAATTTTATTGCTTTTCACAGCCATGGTGCAGTGAAAAAGGTGCTTTATGATGCCACAGACAATTAATTGAGGTACATTACCTCGAAACTAAAAAGGTCACACGTGGAACATAATTGACACCTCATAACCCCTATTAATGATTACAGAAATGCAAATTAGTACTTTTCAGTTTCCAACAAGTAGCATAATTCTTCTCCAGCTTTGAATTATGTGTCCATTTGCTTACAATCTTTACTCTTTAAAATGTTTAATTTACCTTTCCTCTTAAAGTAACCTCAGTCTACACTAAAAGTTACACTCTATATAAATTATACTATTCAGAAGAAGTCTATTAAGCTGCAATTATTTTTCTGTGCACAGAGAGAAAGGACTGATACAAATCATACGTGTAATGCTTCAGCAACCTCCCTTCAAGGCTACACATGCTACAACCTTCATGGGATTGCAGAAGAATGGTTTTTACTTCCTTATGAAGACAAACTTGAGAATCTAAGAGAATTTAATATACTAAAGAATAAATTATAGGTTTATTTAAAGATGTTTTGAAAGGAGTAATCCTAGCATAGAGAATGAGGAGTTGATAACTAAGAGTTAACTGCTGCATTTGCTCCAGTCTTTGTGTCCAGTTGTGTGTGGCCACTTACACACTCAGATCCTACTGATTTTACTGTAAATAATGGTGCAGTTTGTTGGCACTTTCTGGTGATTGCGTTAAAGCATCACAACATGACATCAAGATGTGACATCACTGAGCTGAGAGATTTCCTTTCCTCCCAGCTGTAACATTTTTAGTGGTGGCCAAGACCAAAGAAATGTTTGGTGGAGTATGAAAATTCTTTAGAAGATAATTTTGTTTTAATTATTTAAATTTTTTTGGTGTAAATTGAAATCCTCTGAAATAAAGTGTGAGAGCTGAGTGCTTTGCTCACTCTTGGAAAGAGCCATTTGCTCCAGGTCTGCAGGTGCTGGGAGCCACTCTCAGCCTGGACAATCAGCAGTGCAGAGCAAACCCCAGTTGTGGCTGTAAAAATAATCCCCAGCTGTGTCTGACCTTTCCAAATCTTACCTTGCAGAAGAATTTTAGAACAAGACCGTTGAATCATCAGTTTTTCCCAGATGACTGGTATGTTGATTGATAAAGTCATGTGATGGAAGGATTTATTCTAAGGATGTCTAAAACTCATGGTCATGCTGGAAACAATTTATTGGTTTGAGTTTTATAATTTTCACATTTATTAAATGGTGCAAAACCTTCACCTCAGTTGTTGCTAAATAGTGCAGAACCACCATGGCTCATTCCCCATTTGATTCATTGATTTGCTTCCCCTCCTCGTGTAGAAGTCATGGAAATTTCTCCTTTTGCCCCTTCTTTTTCTTTTAGAACACAAAAAGTCCATGCTTGCACTGCACAATGCACAAGCAGGGTGGTGATGAAGCCAACTAAAGAATTTCCCTAAAATTTGAGGCTTTAGAAGCCCTGCAGTTCCTACTGCCTTGTGGACTAATATTTATTCTTTCCTCTTTCCAAAATGAAAGGCTACTGAGGTCCAATGGCCATTCCAGCCCTGAACATGTATTAAAATAAATAAATACCATGCTTGTGTCATAGCAATACTTCTCTATTAGCAGGCAACTGAAAATTAATTTTATTTAGTAAACCTGGCAGAGTGGATGACAGTTTCAATTGAAACAGTGATATCATCAAGTTGCTGTCAGTCCAAATAAATGAATATATAAAGATCCACTTTTTCTTAAAAATGTTATGCATTTCAGTATCCTAATTAGCATATTGGGTTTTAATGTTAGTGTCAGTTTTGGAGCAAATGGTCACAGCTTCCATCCCCCAAAGACAGCACTTCCCTTTTGTAAGAGCTGTATGCATATTTTTTTCCATTAACAAAATTTCTGTTAAATCTGTCACTATTAAGACACATAACAAGTTTTTAAATTTTAAAAATAACATAAAGTAAAAGATATCTAGCCAGAGATACACCACATCTTTTTCTTTTTCTTTCTTTTTCTTTTTTCTTTTTTTTCTTTCTTTTCTTTCTTTTCTTTCTTTTCTTTCTTTTCTTTCTTTTCTTTCTTTTCTTTCCTTTCTTTCCTTTCTTTCCTTTCTTTCTTTTCTTTTTTTGTTTTTCTTTCTCTCTTTCTTTTGCTTCAGTCCTATTTTGCATTTTCTATCAAACACAAACATTAATTTCTCTTGGGTTGAAATGCAGTTTTTTCCTTTCCCTTCCTTCGAGCTATCAGCCAAGCAGTCTGCTCTTTGGGGTATTTTTTTTTCAAGTCAAAATTAAATTAGTGATACTGTAACTCAATACCATATATAAAAATTGATTTGCTTTGTAAAAATAGCTTGGAGTGCCATTACAGCTGTACTGGCTAGACTGGGTGACTTTCTGAGCTATCACCTGTGGCAGACTAAAAATAAAATCTGTCTGTACTGAAATTTGAGACATGCAGGAGGCTCAGGGTTTTTGCAGATATAATTTGAATATCACCCTTTGGTTTTGGATCCTCCTCAAATCATTTGTTTGCTGGTTTGTTCTTGTTTGGTCCTTCACAGTGGGAGCCTGAGTTTCAGTTTTCCTCTTCTCCTCTCACTTCTCTGAGAGAAGAGATTGACCCTCACCTGCCCACAAAGCTCCTTTGGCTCCCTCTCCTTCGTGGGTTGTGCTCTGAAAAACTGAGAAATAAATAACCTCAGCATTCCTTATTTAACACTCCAGGAATGGGACCATGTTTGAATAGGTGTCTGCTTCATTTTAAAATGAAGTTATTGTTTTGTGAAGTGCATCTGTGCTTCTCAGAGATCATGAAACATAGAAAACAAAGTTTGTTTATCACATGGGTGAGTCATGGCCTGATGTATTTGATAGAACAGCTTGAACTCAGTTGATTTGACAGTTTATTTGGCAGAAGAGCAAATGAGCTTTTAACAGTGAAGAATAGAAACTTTTAATGCACAGAAATTATATTTTAATTTACAGATCACTTTTAGATTCTTGCAGTGTCCCTTAAAGGCTTGACTCTGTCAATATGAAAGTATCAAAAATGTTTTTAGCTGAAAAAGGAGCAATTTGCATGCTCAAGAGCTTGTTGCTTGTAATTATCAATCAATATCCAAACACAATTCTACAAAATTCTGTTTAAACACTTACAAATGTCTGCTCTCAAATGAGAATTTGAGAGTAAAACATGTAGCTCTGCATTTTAAATAATAGCAACAATGAGCTATTTAAATAAATTAGGGAACTATAAACCATTCAAGATAATTAGAATTAACAAGTTGATTTCCAAACAATATTCTTGAAACAGCTTTAGCAAAAGTTTACTTTCATCAGCAGGTACAGTACTTTTATGATAGGATGCCAACAGTGCAGTGGACCTTGCATTATATCTGTCTCTGGAGGGCTGAATAAACTCAACAGTCATAAGAGAATTATAAGGGTTTTATGATGGCAACCTTGCAGGCAAAATACAAAAATAAAATTAAGCAAAAAAGGTTAGATCATAAAAAAAAAAAAAAAAAAGAAAAAAAGGAGATTCCAAACAAAAAAAATGTAAAGCAAAGTTCACAGAGGTTGATTGTTAAAACTTAAGGAAATTACATTACATTTTAGATCTTGTTGACTTTTAACCTTTTTCAAGTTCTTCGGCTCTTTAATGCTAAAGGAAATAAAAACCTCTTGGCATTTAATCACCATGAATTTTAACTCCATTGCTATGTCTGCATGTTAGATAATTGAAATGTGAATTTATATACCATTTTCATCTCTAAGTTGCTAAGTATAGAGTGAAACAGATTCCAAATAAAATGTTGTTTTCAGATCTGACAATTCTGTTGTTGGAGGGAAGAAAACAGGAAAGAAATCTGTAAGAAATGCTCCTGTAAACACTCAGAGCCTCATTGCTCCTGCTTTGCTTCATGGGCCCTTTTTACTTCTTGTAGTAAAGCATCAAATGAGATTTTTATCATGTATTTTATTGTGTTTTAAGGATCAAATTAAGTTTGACAGGTTCCTCAGAGGAATTACTTTTTGAATTTGTTTTTTTTTTTCCCTACTCTGTAGTGTCTCTTTTCACTCCTGACCTCTTCTCTCCAATCTCTCCCGGTTTTACAGGACATTGTTAATGAAGTGTGTGCAATGTTGCTGGGGAAGAACATGCCACAGTGATTTTTCTTTATTCTTGCAGCGTGTTTGATTCCATCTAGCAGCTGCAGGCCCCTTTTGCCACAAAAGAATCTGATTACTGAGTGTGATTAAAATGAATTTTTCTTTATATGGCACACAGTTTTCCCCAAGTGAATCAGACAAGCACGTGTTTTTCTGAGCATCGTGCAATACTTAAGGTTGTAAAGGCACAATCATCACAAGACTTTTTATTTACTATTGTTCAGCACAAACAGTGTAGAGTGAAAGAAACTAATGAGGTCTTTGATAATCAATTCTTATCAGAGATGCCTTGGGCAGAATGGGGTTTTTCAATTATCATCAGTTGTTCAGTAGCTGTACATGGGTTTGTTTTTTGTTTTATTTTTTTCATCTAGAAGTGCTGATTTTATCTTTATTTTAAGAAAGATTAGCCTACATTTGAATGCTTGAAATTAAAACCGTTCCCACTTGGACTGGTTTGGTGACAATTGGCATTATTTCCTCCTGCCTGATTTTACGTGTGAGCCCTGTCAGATAAAGGCTGAGCTTTGGGAGGAGGATCTCACAGGCAGGAAACCTTTGGCACAAAGAGGTTTGGAGGATTTGGGGGCAGGATGTTTGTTTTTAAGAGAATAGGAGACGGTTTTTGTGAGAATAGGACGGAGGTAATGCAGGGAGGAGCCTCTAGGGAAATGGTATTTCCAAGCTTTTTGGAAGAAAGCTCCTGCTTAGTGAGGAGGGGGAGGCAGGGAAAGAACCACTGAGATTTGTTGTGTAAACAGCTGCATCCAAATATTAGCTCTGGCTTTTAAAAGGGACAGTTGGACACTGAGGCAACAAATTTGAATTTTTGTCTTTTTTTCCATCTCTGCCGCTTATGTCACAGAATTAAAGATGTTTTCTTATGGAGTTTCTTTTGCTCCACAGTTGTAATTATTGAGGAAATATCTTTGGTGGGCGGTGGGTGTCCTGAAAAAACAAAAGCAACCTTTACCATGTAATAGTGGTGGTTCACAGCAGATTATTAATATATTTGTGGTGTTTTAACTTCTCTACAGAGCACAGTCAAATGTCTCTGAGCTCGGACTTACCTCGAGCTGACAGAAGTCAGTGAGGAATAGTTCCACTTTTAATTAAAGTATAGCAGAGAAAAAGGTCAGTTTCAAGTGCTCTAAAACTTCACTTTCCCCAACATTTTTTAATTTATTGTTTTTATTTAGAGCTGTCTTACAAACAGTATAAAGCTGATTATAAATTAGTCGCTATTTTCTGTAAGGAATAATTAATAAACTGTACTTTTAAAATATTTTAATATTTTTTTAATGTTTTTCTTCAGAGCCTCTTTCTGAATTCTGGGTGTAGTATCATTGAACTATTTATATATTGGAGGTGACAGGGAGAAATACATATAAAAGCAAACTGCAGCTCTGTGTTTACAGAGAGGTGAGGTGAGACTGCTGAATCCTGGAAAAGTTGTGTTCAGTATCTGGGAAGATTCCCTGCTCCCTGCTGCAGTGGAAGGATGAAGCCCTGCTTTATCCCCTAAAAAATGAATTGTCAGGACTGTATGAAGTTTCCCTATCTTTCATGTAAAGCACACCTGTATTCACCTCTGGCTCTGTTTCATGATTATCCTAGTATGGAAAAAGGGGAAACAGGGCAAAAAACCTTTTCCTATTCTATTTCTAATCTATTTTATTGATGGTTTTAAGACCTACGGACGTGTCGGGTGCATTTCTAAACGGCAGAGCTGTGCAGTTTTACCCCACATCAGGAACTGCAGCTTAAAAATGTCTGGATGAAGTCAGGGCTGGGTGCTGGGGGCTACCTGATTGCTTGATGGGCTGATGGGCCAAACCAGACCCTTTTTCATCCATCCATCGTTGGCTTTTCATCCCGAGCCTTTGCGGCCAGAGAAACGGGTTCCATGATTTGAGCTCGGCGAAATCAAACACCAACAACTTTTGATTTCCTTGTGCCAAAAGCCAGGATGGGCAGCAGGGCAGCAGTGCCAGCTGCTGCTGTGGGAATATTTACAGCAGGGCTTTGCTGTGACTCGGTCACTTTGATTCCAAACTTTCCTGAGGAGCTCAGCAGTGTCCGTGTGTGTGCAGCGAGCGGGTCCATAAGGCAGTTCCACTAATAAATAGAGGAGGCTCTTGAGAGTATTCAAGAGTGGATTTATATTTCAAGGATAAATATTGCTACAAGGTAACCTCGTGTTGTCTTAGAGCCAGGATTTTCCAAAAATTGTCACAGAGCACCATCTTCTGAGCAGAGCCTGAATGGCAAACCGAGCCTGAGCGGAGCTCGAGTCTCGCTCAAACCCCAGAGCTCAGGACTTTGCAAGGACTGGGGCATGAGAAAAGTTTAATTCAATTTGCAGAGGACTCATTATTAAGAGATGGATCTAAGAGTGTCATGTATGCCCTGAGTGAAAAATTCGTGAGCAAACACCAGTCAGCTCTAAGGAAATCCACACTGAAATATCCACACATGGAAATATCCCATGTGTGACCCTGTCAGGGAAAAAAAAATCTCATGTTGCTGCCTGGATTGAGTAAATCCTTACTAAATTCCTATAAACTCCAAATGTAGGCTCTTCACTCCTTGGTTTGTCAATTTGAAGACACCCAGAACTGATCAGTTGAGGTTGTGGTTTAGTATAGCTGTGTCATGCAAGAAATTAAAAATTATATTCTATCAGGAAAATAATCTATTTTTATTGTGACAGTTGTAAATAGCTCTAATACTGCTTTTCTCCAAGTATGCTAAAATTGTGCGAGGGACTTTTCTAGGCTTATGCTCTTGGCCTGAAGATCTCCCACTAGAGAGAGACAGGGTTAAGCTGCATCTTCAGCCTTTCCCAGAAGTGATTTCATGGATAAGTGGTATCCCTGCTCCCCATACATCCTATTTACATAAAATATCATTGCTACTGCAGTTCATGGAGAGTTATCATCCAAACCTTCAAATTCTCTTGCTTTCCTTCCTTCCTTCCACCTTCCTGTTACGAGCCAAATTTCCTTTTGTGTAGTGCCGGTTTCCTTTCACATGGTTTTTCACTGCTGTACAAATAATGTGGAAAAAAATCAAAACAAAACCCCTAAAGTTCAGTACTGAACCCACCACCTCCTTCCCATCCTTTCCCTTTCCCCCCTACCTGTATTTAACTTGGTGTTGTTTCTGTAACAAGATGCAGCCTTAAAGTTAAAATTGAAGTGCACTTGTTGCTGCAGCCTTGCCACAGAAATGAGAGCATCTCAAAACACACACATGCAAATATTCACATGCTCTGCCTCAGAGATTGTGGCTCATGCTAGGAAGAGCTTCTGAATTTATTAAACTGATAAATGGAGCTGCTTTCTGCAAGCTAGAAGCGTGACATATTTTTTTCTGCCTTATGTTATTTTTTACATAAGCAAACCTCATTACACGATTTCTTTAGAGAGCTGTAAAGAAATACAAGCGTTCTTATACTCCTTCTGAGCCTTTATTAAATTACAGAAATGGCAGGGTGTATTTTAAGAGATATTTAAGGGGATTGTTTATATCTAAGTGTTTTCCCTACATGTTTCATGTCTTGTTTGCTGATAGAGCATTTAATAAAATTTGCAAGCTGAGGAGGGGACAAAGGCAGGAGAGTTCTGTATCATCTTTCAAAGATTCTGTGTTTGGATTAAGGTACTATACACTTGAACAGGTTTTTGGAGATGGATTTTTATTTATTGACCTCTCAATTGGCTCAGGAGCCATGGCTGCTTTCTCTCACTTGAGGCTCTGCCTTCTTTTTCCCAGGAAAACTTCAAATTCCCTGCAAAGGCTCAGTGGGTCAGGCCCATTGGCATTGTCAGTCTGTCCTGATGTGCCTCTTGCCCATGTTGGCATCAGTTGCACATTGTTTGTATCATTTTTATGTTGGAAATGTTTTTAAAATGAGGATTCAGTTCCAGTGTTTTCCAAACACATGAGGCTGTGCTGGTTGCTGGCAGCAGAGATGTGCTGTTTTAGGATAAAATCATGATTTAGAGCCTGACTGAAAAGCATCAGTGACCCTCTCCCTGCATCCACACAAATCCTTATTCCTATAAAAGATTGCACTTGGCTGTTGCAGGACCAAAGCAGGATGGCAAAGAACGGGGGGGGAAATGTTGGAATTTTTATTATTCATGTTTAAAAGTTAGTGTTTGCTGCAAGAAGATGTTTTGGGTAGGTGGACAGGGAGAGAGGAACAACACCCACCTCCCCTCCCCAGTGCCACTAGGCAGAATCTCTGTCTGTGCTTGGCCCCTTGTGTTTGCTTCAGTCTTGATCTGCTGGGGAATTAAAATATTTCCTTCTTCTTCTGGAACCCATGAGCCCATTTAGGGTTCACTCCCCCCATTTACTTGTCAGGGAGGTCTTTGTGAATATTTTGTTTCTTTGGAGTACAAAAATGAGATTGATGCTTCTGTGTCTTCTGGTTTTGAAAGGATGTAAAATAAAAACCACAGAGTTGTTAAAATATAATCCAAATTTTCTTAGCAGAGAAAGTAAAGTTTATTTGAATGTAGCATGCTATATATAAACATAATTGACTTTTAAAGTTAAAAATGTTCTTCTTTTTATAAATACGCTTATGATATTTTTTTTCTTTAGAGGCATTCAATAGGTTTAATACTATAAATTTGTTTTAAAATAACATATTGCTAAAATCTGAAACCACAGTATTCTATCAGGAAAGTTGGCCTACACATTCAGAGATCTTTGTCTCTGTCCTGAATTTTCTGATACTGACAACAACATAACAAACACTGAGATGATACTGACCAAATATTGTGCTTTACAGCATAGAATATCTTACATACATTCTTTTTTCTAGAATACACTTTCAGCATTTGAAATTATAAAAAAAAAATGAAATGAAAGCAAAACAGTAGAAATTGGCACACAAAAAGAAAATATCATGCATGTGGAATACTATGTGCTGTTTTTAGGTGCTCCTTTTCCTGTTTGTTCTTGATTCTTATCATTCCACAAATTCCAGGTAGAACATAAGCACGTTTACAGAGATGGCATCCAATGTTACACAGTGGGTGTGGTTTATTCCTTACCATATTTCTACTGTACATGAGAGAAAGCTGGTAATCTTCAGCTAAGGTCAAAGATTGTCATATCAATATGATATAAAAAATTTCATTTTGTAAGTTATATTCAAGGAATGTAATTGTGTGATTGTTTTAAAATGTGATGCGTGGTTATTATCCCAAGAATAGTCAGCTGAGTTTAACACATACTGACAGATGGTTAGTGGGCAAAGAGAAATCCATGAGTAACCTGACACACAGAGCAGCATTAAAATATCACAAATCTATGCACTGAGAATTATTGCAAATTATATTTGCATTATGCTTTGACAAGAGAGATTTCTTTCTGTTGGCACACAATAGGATAAAGGTACCTTAACCCTACTGTTCTATTCAATACACTGCTAAAAATGGATATTCTGTCACAGTTCCAGCAGTGCTGGATGGTAAAGAACAATCAAATTATCTGATTCTCTGATTTGATTTTGATTAATTTCTGAATATAGAAATTAAGTTCCTTCTGCAGAGAATATTCTGTTGACAGGAATATTTAGGAGCAAGTATTTCTTTTTGTGCAGCTCCCCGGTGGAGGTGTTTCATAGTAATTTTCATGTACTTAAAATATAAAAGCTTTTTTTATAAACTTTAGCATTCCTGATAACATAGAAAGGAAAAAAGTCTTCAAAATCTTATACACATCTCTCACTGCTGCAAATTATAAATAACAGATATACTTTTGTAACAAACCTGAACCATTCAAACATTTAAACCATTTTACTGGATTTTACATATCAGGCAGAACAAATAATTAACTTCTGCAAAGTTTTCTCATTTTTGTGGTGCAGGAAGACACCTCTGTGCTGTAATGGTGTGATGGCTCAGGGATAAATATTGTCTGTAAGGGAGGGCTGCTCAGGTGTGTGCAGTCTGTACTGTCCTGGAAATGTTTCTTGGCTTCTGAGACTCCACTCAGTTCAGTTTCATGATAATTTACAGTCCTCAGGGCAACTTCACAACAACAACACATGCTCCAGCCCTGCCAATGTTGACAGGAACTTCCTAGAAAGGAAAAGAGAAAGGAAAAGGAAAAAGGAAGAAACATTTTTAGTAGCATCCCATGGATAGGACAAGAAGAAATTACTTTCAGATTAATAGGAGAGCAATTTGTTTATTCAAACTGATGTAATGCCAAAAAAATTAAGTTTAACTAAGGTGTGAAAACACAGTTTGGGCTTGTTGGCAGAATTCAAGGTGCAGCATGGGGTTGTCCTTTTAACATGTTCTAAGATCTCCCCATCCAGTATTCCAAAATCAGGGACTGTGTGGCTGCAAAAGAATCTTAGCAGTGCAGGGATTTCCTCTTGGTCTCAGTGTGGGGGGCCATAAATATAAAAGTTTGGAGGTGCCTCCAGAGGAAGCTACAGCTGACAAACACACAAGATCTACCAACACTGAATTTAAGCACTTAAAACCCAAAGTGATTTGTGCAAGCTGGTTTGCTTGCTCATGCATTTCCTCCACCCCTCAGTCTGAAAGTTTTTACGTAGTTATTTTGCAGGAGGGGGAACTGATATTTTATTCAAGCCCACCTACAGTACTGCTGCATCCCGAGGTGCCATTTTTTACCAAACCAGCGATAATTTCACGGTTATTCGGATGGAATCATTCCTAGCTGCAGGAATCTCAGGGTCTGCAGTGTCAGGATGACCCAAGAGTGTAAGTTTTCATTTCCTAGCCCATGCAGCCAAAGGAGTCCAAATGTGTAGGGTTGGCTTCTCAAGGTTGTTTATTTTTCCTTATCTAGAACATTCCTTCTCTGACCTGCTCAGCTCCATCTAACAAGGAGGCCATGGCATTCTGCTTCTCACCTCAGGCGGCATTTACATTTTATATCAAAAATTACATGTATTATGTTTACAATATTGTGTCAATACCTATCACTTATGTTGGACAGTGAGTGTCTACCTTAAACCAATAGAAAAGTGTCACCATCACACCAAGGCATGAAGGACAGGAAGAAGGAGAAGAAGGCCAGGGCATCCCCAAATCTCTCCATCTTCGCCCCCTGAATCGTAATCTAAAAGCCCCAAATTTCTACTTTTTCACCCTGTGTTAACTCAACTATTATATTACTCAAACCCTTGTCCTTGTAATTCCTCATACAAAGCTGGCAGTGTTCCACAGACTAAAATGGAAGCCACAGGTGTTTTTGACTTGGTGCCAAGATCTCCGAGCCCCCTGCCAGGGTCTGGAGGCAGCCGGGGCAGCCAGAGGGATGTGCTGGACTCCGGCACAGGAGAGCCCCTCTCCTTTTGGAGGCTCCCACCCCCTGTGCTCCCATTACCTCTGTCCACTCGTTGTTCTGAGCATCGTAGGACTCCACGGTGTCCAGGTAGGAGTGGCCGTCGTAGCCCCCCACTGCATACAGCCTGTCCCCCAGGGGACAGATCCCAACCGCGTCCCGGGGCACGCTCAGAGGGGCCACGGTGGTCCAAGCATCTGTTTTGGGGTCATACCTAGGAAGTGTGGGGATCAAATTCAGAATAATGAGTGCTGGAGACACGTTTCAGATTTAAATTGCTGATATTCGCTCCTTTTCTCCTGAATATCCTGCTGATGTTCACTTGCTTTCTCTAGTGGCTAAATCAAAAAGTGAATCACATCACAGTTGTAGCCGTTGTTGTATGAGTACAAATGAGTTGTGATTCAGTTTTTGATTTAGCCACTAGAGGGGCCTTCAAGCACACAGAAAATACCCGTTTTCACTTTTTGATTACAATCTCTCCATTTCAGTTACTTTAATCCATCAATATATTTTAAGCACAAATGGGAGCTGAGGGAATGATAGCATGGCCACCTGTTTACTCAGCAAAGTTAATTTCAATTGTTTCTCATTTTCTTCCTCCATAAAGCTTTTGGTTTTCTGTTTATTGTCAGAATTAATGTTTTCAGAGAAATTTACTACAAAAAAAAAGTTAAATATCTTGTGTAGTAGCTCTAAGTTTCTCATATGAAATGAGAAATGTGTAAAATGTGTGGCGGCATCTTACATTTATATTGATTTTACTTCTGATCTATTCCAATATAAGTTGCAGTGAATTCCAGGTAATTTCTGCTTTACCCCATCTAACTGAGAACAGAATTTGACCACTGCTGTTCACAGCAGGGTTTAACACCCGCTCAGTTTTCCTTTCTTTACCCCAAATGACAAGACCCTGTGATATTTCTTATATTTTTACAACTTTTATCAGTAATCAGTCAAATTACTGGAAGAACAACTGAAAAGTATTTCATTCATACAGCACATGGCACAAGCAGCCTAAACCTGAGTTCTGGCATTTGAGAAACAGAAAGATCACATGTTGAATTTGTTTCAGTACTTCAGTTCCTTTTACCTGGCTCTTAGGTAGCTCAGGTAGAAGGGAGGAATTTGCTGCTGAGGTTTAATTCTTTTGTTATCACAGAAGTATTGGAAATCAGTTATTCCTCCTCAAAATATTATTTCATAAAGGCATAATATATTTTACAAACACAACATCCCAGTTGTGAAGAGAATTTATTCTAGAATCCCTTCCCAGGATGTAAACAGAAAAGGAAAGAAGCAAAATCATTTCTTACCTCTCTACGCAGTCGGAGAGGCGGGAGCAGTGGTTGGAAGCAGGAGCATCGTGGCCTCCCACGGCGTACAAAAACCCGTTGTAGGTGGCCACACCAACACCACCTCTCCTCTTGGACATGGAGGCACATAAACTCCACTTGTTTGTGTGAGGATCAAAACACTCCATGGATTTCAGGCAGGAGCTCCCATCTCGCCCACCAACTGCGTACAGCCTGGGAGAGCAACCCACAAACAGGGAAACAATTTCAGGCTTTATTCTCCCGCTAATAAGAATTTTGTCTGGCTGACTTCACTCAGACCGCTTTGAAATTGTCATTGTTTGCTGCGCCCTGGAACTTCCTTTGCTCAGAGCAAACATGTTAGATGAAGTTACATTCTTCACTTGAAGCAGCCACATATGAAAATGAAGCTTAAAAATTCATGTCAGGTTCTCTAAATGTGAGTCAATAGTAAGAGTTGAATTGAACGATGCTGCATATGTTTGAAACATATGGTAGCATTCCCTGGGACAGGGTTACAGAATATTTGACATCTTATCACATTAAAAGTTTTTGCCTTTGCAGTTAACTTCAATAACTTGAATATATATCAAAACCATATATAAAACATACAGTAAATATATTTTCTTCTGAGTCTGTATTTAAGAAAATCTGCTGGACAGAAGGTACCACTTTGTGTCATCATGTCTGTTCAGCCCAAAGGCACTTAGCAAACAGAGATTTAAATAACTGATGTTGGGGCAACTTTTAGGAATAAATTGCGGTAATCCAGGTTAAAAATATCAGGGGTTGTGGCTTTTTGTCAATGAATTTTCCAAAGCCTGAACTTCTTTCCAGTCTCAAGCTAACTGGGATGCTGCTGGACTAGGATGGGATGTAATAGAAGGTGTGTTCAGGTGTTGAATGTGCTGGCTTTTCTGCTCCCTTTCAGACCCTTGTCATTGTTTTCTGCCATGAAACTGAATTTATTTAGTGCAGATTATTAGAGACCTAGGGAAATGTCTTGCACGGAGTAAATCAAGTAAACTAGATCAGCTAGATTTTCCTTTAGAAGTGCCTGTTTTATTCCAGAGACTTAAAAAGCTTTCAGATTTCTCTGGTGCATATTTTAACTAGAAGATTCTTCTATTCACCATTAGAATAATAAAAAATCCCCAGCTCTCTCTCTCTCCTAATATTTGTTCACTTGATAAAATTGAGTTTGGTTGTGCAGTCTATTGTCTGATTCATACAAAACTTGAGGCTTTAATTTCTTTTCTTTTCACATCATGCCATTGATACAGCCTGCTTATTTACACAGCTTTCACAGGGCAAGGAAATCTCTGTATATACAGAGTGATTGGTTGGGATCCTTTGTTTTCCACAACATGTCTACAAACACAGTGGTGTTTCCAATTCTCTAAGGAAAAGACCAAATAGAGCATTATTGACTGATATTTTCAATGGACCCTTTATTGGTCCAAAAGTGTTGCTCCACAGATATGTAAAGGCTTTTCTGGTGTGGTTAAACAGGAAAAAATATGTTGTAGTTTAGGGAAACAGGAAAAGGAGAAGCATTCTCTTGGTTGGAGCGCAGCAGTAGCACTGAGTGATGGACATTTGATCTCCTGGTATGCCAGAAATTACATCACCAGACTAACAGACGTGATTTAAGCCCTGCTGGAGACAGTTTGTATCAGCAATGATTGAGAACAGAGTCAGGATCGGGCTGATTTCCTCTTTGACCAAGTGGTTTCCTGCATGTTGTTGCTGTGGAAGGCACCAGGAGGAGTTTCTGGTGGAGTTTCTGCTGAGAACATTTCCTCTGAGGTACAGCAGGGACCTGGAGAGGCACTTCTGCCTCTCTTGAACTTCTAAGCTATGATTTGAATCCTGCCTTGTATGAATGCAAACCCCCAGCTTACATTTACATCCCTTTGCTGACATCATTGTTTCTGCTTTTTATCCTTCTCTTTCTGGGAATTTGCAAAGTGATCAGGGAAACCAGTGGCAAAGGTTCCAGGTAAATGTAGTTGTCTGTCTGTAAGTGCTCCCAGCCCCTACAGACTGCTAAGTGCTTCCCACAGGGTTAAATAAGAAATGTTGGCTCAGAGCATATCTTCCATAACCTGAGGCTTTTTACAAGGTTTTTTTTAAGATGCACACACTTGTCTGCTCCCATGTAAAAGGGCTTGAGTGGCTTTAGCATCTTAACAGAATGTTTAAATAAATTAACACCTGATTTTGTGTGTTTAAGCAAGAGATGGAGGGTGCAGCAAATCTGGATAGGATAAGATTTATAAGAGGCTGTTTATTTCATGCCTAATTAATAAACTCATCTTCTTTCCACTAAACACACCATGCAACTTCAGCATTTTAAAAATTGGCTGTGAATTTGTATGACAAAGGAAAGACTTTGTTTCTATAAACATAAAGTCTATTTAGACACAATGATTTTAAAGTGTTAACATAAACTTGGAATATTTTTTTAAGTAGCCGATTTTATATCCCTATATGTTATATTCTAGGTAAAATTCTGATGTGTGTGTGATAACATTTTCACATTGCTACGATTTAAAACGGCTGAAATGTTTTTACAACCTGACGGCAAGCCCGAAATCAATTTACCACACAGCAGAGGAAAGGCTTTCCTTTCTTATTTCTACACATTACATTTTTCTCTTTGTTTCCTTGAGGTCGTTAATAACCATGAGCATGAGAATAAAATGTAAGAAGCTGCATTTGCAGGGAAGGAAGCAAAGGAAAGCCCAGAGAGAGGTTTTCCTGTTGCCATACTTGCTGTTGAGCGCTGCGACCCCGACGGTGCTCCTCGGGGTGGACATGCTGGCCACGTAATTCCACTGCCGAGCCTGCGGGTCCCAGCGCTCCACCGTGTTCAGGTAGCTCCACCCATCGTGGCCACCAACTGCATACATCGGTCCTTCCAGCATTGCTACTCCTTGGGAGATAGAATTAGGGACAAATTATCTCTTGGTTTCGGTGACTAGCGGTGAGTTCATTTCGTGCGTTGTTAATTCCCTGTATGCAGATAAGCAATTTCGGCTGGTATTAAACGATCTGAAAGCTGCCTTTTCATTTGGAAGAATAAACAGAGATAAACAAGCACTTCACATACAGTGCCCTTCTAAATAACCATTATCTTTTGCCAAAAGATTATAGGGAAGCTGCTTTAGTTCTGATGTTCTCTTCTTGGACTTTTATCTCTTTCACTTCTGGTGACCTTGCTCTGAAACACATTTGAGTCCCTAACTGGGAAAATTATGTTATTCTCCTACAAAAAGGCAAAACTCGAGTCAGGCAATGAAAAATATGCCCAGACCAACAGCCTCTCCTAATTCTGAGCCAGCTGAAGCTCTGTAGTGCTGCCAGCACGAAGCCTGGGTGGGTGGGTAGCTGGCTGTCCTCAGCATCTAAAGCACCACAACATTTTAATGCCTTTTGGATAAGAGCTGGCTCCTCTCTGCTGTCCTTGAGGCACAGGAGAGCCAGCTTGGCTGCCACTGCAAAGCTCTGTGTGGACAAATCCTGGGCCATTGTGCTTCTCCAGAGAAGGGTTTTGGTGCCTTCCCTTTGGGAGCTGCTGCTGCTCTTTGCTCCCTTTGTTAGGTGAGGCAAATATTTCAATCCAGCTGCTTGAAAGTTTTCTAAATCTGTCTTTCAGGCCTAAATATACATGGCCTGATTTCTTCAAAAGCTCCACAGAATCTCCCTGAAGATAATGGGGACTGTAAGTGTGAGGCAGCTTTTTAAACCAGGCACAGATTGAAGCCAAACTTTGGGCACTCCAGTTTATGGCTGTGACCTACTTGTTGGGGAGAATTATGCCTCTGCAGTCAGGAATTATACAGATTTCAATGCAAATTATTTCATCTGTTTGGTCTTCTTCCCCTTTGCCACCTACTAGTATTTGGGTTCATAAATTTTGTGCTCCAGCTAGTAAGAACCCTACACAACCCTTTCTCTATCAAGCAGTGGAGAAGGTGACATGGGCCACAGTGGTTTGCCAGATAATTCTGGATCAGTCTTCCTCTATTATCCATAAAAATAAAAATATTCCATGGCACTTGAACTCACTGATGATTTCAAGCAATACCTGTTTCTGTAACTTTAGAGAAGCCAGCTTTTTCATAAGGCCTGGGATATATAAATCGTTCAGAAATCGTCATATTCCTTCTGTTACAATCTGCAAACTTAGTCTTATTTTTTATAGTTCTGCAAATAAATTCTAGATTTCATATTCATATTATTCCTTCAGTGTGAATAATATTAAGGATTATTTTGCAGTAAAAAAAACCATAGGTACTAAGCCATAGCAGAACTTTGTAAAACTTCTTGTAATTACAACATCAGAACTGATGAAGTTGTACTTATTTCCATACACTGTTTTCTTCAGCATGGGTAATGATCTGAGTTAGAGAGGTGGTTGATACCTCTGAGCGTAATTCATAATTTATAAAATATAAAATAAAATCAGGTTATTATTGTATGGTAAACGTATCCCTTGACCATTAAATCATGTGAAGTTGATCCTTTTCACTATAGCTTATATTTTGGAATTTCCTTCCAGCAAAATTAACTCTGGAAGACCAGTGCTAGTTAGGTGAATACTGAATAAAACCATAACATTATGGCAATGGGTAAATCTCTCTTTGAGAAACATGCCCTACAAGTATTGCTGTGTCACTGAATGCTGTTAGAAGTTTTCTCAGCAGTGCTGGAGTCAATCAAACCCCTCTGTGTGTGCAGGGAGGCGTTTGCAGAGGCACAGCCTCTTACCCAGGCCGTGCCGGTGTGTTGACATCGGGGGCATCACGGTCCAGGCCTTGGTGACAGGGTTGAAGCACTCAACAATGTTGGAGGTTTTGAGCCCATCCCTGCCCCCCACGATGTAGAGCTTGTTGTCAATCACTGCAACCCCAAACTGCAGCCGCCGGCCGTTCATGGTCCCGATCTGGATCCAGCTGTTGGTCCTGAGGTCGTATTTCTCAATTGTGGTGGTGCCTGTGAACAACAGAGGCAGCCGTGGAGGCAGCAGTGCCCAGCAGGTAGCAGCCAGCTCAAAACACGAGTCAATAATAAAACATTGAAATTTTGTGCATGAGGTGTTGCTGGGAACTTCAGTTCTCATGTGAGAACTAATTATGCATTAATTACATACATGGTTGGCAAGTCCATGAGAATATAGTGGTGGCAAGAAATGGAGAACTAAATTGTGGCACTTTTTGTAGCACTGCAAATTTTGGAGGCGAGTTAAATCTGTTGTTTAAATACCATGAGAGTTGGGCATTGTGGGTTTGTTTTGGGGTTTCTTTATATTCCTTATGAATACAGTGCCTCACAGCAATCTACTCTTTAACCACATTTGGGCCTGAAGCTTTAGTGATATTAAAACCACACTCCACGTGTCTGTCTGAGGAACTGGAGAAGCACCTTCAGCAATCCCGTGGCTCTTTTCCCTTTTAGATGGAGGCAGGCAGGAGGCAGGGCAGAGTGTGAGTGCACGCCTGGTTCCCACAGGTATCTCCCCCGAGGCTCACCTGTGCAGCAGCCCTGCAGTAGCTGCCTGCCACATTCTCCATTTCTTTCAGGTCACTGGTCCTGCAGCAAGATTTTCCTGAAACCCTTCCTAAGGCAGGAGCTCTCTGCTGCTCAGACTGACACTTCTCCACGCGCTGGCTCCCACCATCACTCAGGAGCCATAATTGCTCCTCCGAGAGCTGCTGAGCACAGCAAGGCCTCGGCTCAGTAAGATCGGAGGCAGAATTGCCACTGCACCCTGGAGCTCCAATTCAGCTCAATCAAAGGCAACCAGATGAGGAAAACACAGCTGATTTCTTGTTCCTTGACTGGGATTTGAGACCAGACAAGTGGTGTTTTGGAGATAACAACAGGCAGTTTGTGGTTAAGAAATTATTTTTACAACAGGAAAACAACCATGCAATAAAGCAGAAAAGAAAGGTGGGATTTGGTTTAGAGAGCTGGTATAGATCACCTGATGCACTCCAAAAATTCAGTGAAATAAGAGTTTATCTCATGCTGTCTTTTCTCTTATCTATAAGTTTTTCCACAAGCATAGGTTGGGAAAGAAACTACCAGCCCCGTCTGCAATAAAAGACAGAAAATCTGCTTTTTCCCCTTTATTCAGCGCAGCTGGGTTTCTTTGCCTGTTCTTTCCATCTTGTTATTCTGTTTGCTGCCCTTTGCTTTGATTCTTTCTCATTTATTCTATGCTAATATGTGAGTGCCCCAAAGTTCTCCACTTCAAAGAAAATCTCTCACACTAACTAAAACACAGGATAAACGCAGTCAGGTTTAAGTGTGTTCAGCCATACCCTGTGGGCTGTAATTTCTACAGAGGCTCCAAGATTTGAAAGTCACAAAATCTAACGTGGTTTAGGCATTTTCCCATTCTTCAAAATTCCGGTCCAAAAGTACCTCTTTGATCTTCTTTTGATCACTGGAATTTGAGATTTGTCTTTGCATTCCACCTGAGATAAGCACAAAGGCAGAGCTGGCGTTGCCTGGCGTCTGCCTTTATCACAGGCAGTGTTATTGCCAGGGGTGGGAGATGTTCCCTGCTCAGAGCTGTTCCTACAGTGCATCCTGGTCCCTTTCTGCTCTTCCTTTATCTCCCAGACTCCAAATCTGAGTGAGAGCTGTGGAGGACAGCAGGAGGAGCAGAAGTTCTGCTCTTCTGACCCATCAAAAGGCAAAAGTTCAAACAATTGGCTTCGCTCCAAGCTAAGAAGAGAAGGCACCAAGAGGAAGTGCAGATGTTGACTGAAACAGCCCTTTCTTTGCATAACCTTTGCTAGGAAAAAAAAAAATTATTGGAAAATTGTGTTTTTAGTTTAGGGGAAGATACTTTAAAGACTACCTGATTGTCTCATATAATTCATAAATACTCAGTATCACTAATGAATCTGCTTAATTGCAGCAGATTAACTCCAATTTGCTAAATTGTCCTAGGAATGAGTGTTTTCATGTTGTGCTGGCGATGAATGTGTATTCTGCACTTGATTTGATTGCACAGAGATAGGGAGGTAGCTCTGCAAGGTCTCTCATGTGAGGAAAAATCAGTCGTCAGCAGCTTTTTGTAAACCATGAAATGGATTATCCTCTTTGTGATTCTATTAAAAGTGAACTCACACAGCTAAAAGTAATTCTGTGCTGCAAGTTGCTAGACTTTAAACTAATTAGAGTTCTCTGGCTCCAAGCTGTGGGTTTGAAGTTGAGGTTCCTGGAGAAAATTATTTAATATTCTGCCTCCTAAATAGAATACTGCAATGTTTAAAGCTGTAACCTGATTGCAGCTGTGAAAATCAAATAATAGAAACTGGAATATATTTATAATAATTAACTTTCAACTACAAACCTGGAAAAAAAAAACAAAAACCTGTGTTTGAAGTCCTGAAAAAGCTGCATTCATGAAAAATACAAATCTTTCCACCTGAAAGGTTCTAAGGATTTATAAGCATTAGGTAAGAGTTCTCTCTGGTTCAGTGATGCTTTTGGTTTTATTTTTCTGCGTCTTTGAAATCAAAGCTTTCTTAATTTGTCAAACTATAGACCACAAGGTTCAATATTAAACAAATCTTGAAACATTTTAAATATTTACTTTTCCTTCTGATTTGTAATTTCAACTATTTTTCGCAAAATTTCACGCCAAATTTAATCTTAAAAAGCACCATATGATTCAAAGTTCTTTAGTCTGCACCTAAATATAAGTGTATTGTTTACAAATATGATTCTTGCAAGAAGAAAGCACTCCTGACAGGTAGGACTCTTCTGTGATTTGCTTTTCCTTCTTTTTTTACCCCTAAATTGACGTTTTCGTATGGGAAATCTTGAACTAAATGTCATATATTCCCTAGGGGTCTGTAATACAATTAATTAATGCAATCAAATTAACTTGTGGGCTTACCTTTGGTGGCATCCATGCCTCCTACAGCATAAAGGGCACCCACTGTGGATTTTCTGGGCTTGGTTCGAGGGCTCTGCATCATGGAGCGTCTCTCTGGCAGCAGGTGGTACTTCATGGCCTCCATGAGAAGTTTCTGACACTCAAGGTCATCTGCAAACATTGGGCTGTTTTCTAGATCAGCCAGTAGCTAAGAAATACGGGGGAAAAGCATCTTGATATGCAGCTAAATCATTAAAATTGCATGTACTTGAATAATTAAAGTATTTCTAGCTACAAATACTCGTTTTAAGCTCACCACTCACTTGTGCTTTGCTGGGAACTCTGCTTTGATGCAAGCAAAACTATATAAAGGTGCAGGGGAAAAGTCTCTGAGTGTGATGGCTTTGTTTAATTTTTTCCTACCTCTTTCTTTTAACTCTGAGAAAAGGCTCAAATCAGAAATTTGTAGTACTGCACCCTCTATACAAAACTCATGTGAGTGAATAAATCTACCACAGAGTACTGGACATCTCTGTGAATATTAGAAGATACTAAATATATTTAAAACTAAGTGTGTATGATACTTTTATATGTTATTCAAGGTAGAATATTTGCAGCATCAGTCATGCAGATTCCTGAACTGTCTTGACTGACAGTCTCAATATTCTATATGCAGATTTAAGGAAATATAAACATTCCTCTATGGCACAGACACAGCAGTGTCACCTTTCTGTAGAACAGACTGTCCAGCTCTGGAACTTGATGGATGAATTGTGTCTTTCAGAATTAAGGGACCAGTAATGTCAGTGCTCAGAACTGTCAGCAATAATTTAGGCCCTTTTACATTTGCCTACTTTTTATGGTAATAAAGAAAGAAGCATTGTGGCTTATCTCTCCTACAGTTTGATAAATCTGAAGAAATATCTTTGCATGTTATCTAAATTGCTGTTCTGTTAGAGGGGAATTATTAGAACCCAACAAAGGAACACTTGGCTTTTGGAATAGACTGGCATTTTTTTAGAGGTAATTCTGAGCCTGGTAATTACACTGGCGCTGGAGGATTTATTTTCATCTATGCTTAAAAACAATGAAGATATATATACTATATCATCAATAAAATTTAAAAGGCTGAAAAAATACCAACAATCTCCAGTCCCAGCCAGAACCATTCCACAAAGCTCTCCTCTCTGCTCAAGACGGGCATTTCAGCTGGCAGAGTGCCCTGTTAACCCTTCAGATGCCTACCTGGGGTGGCAACAGGGGCAGTCTGATGTAGGACAGGAGCATCCCCAGGTGCTGCTGTCGGTTTTGCAGGTCGTGCCTCACCCACATCATCAGGGCCTGGAAAATCGCCTCTTCGTCCGGCACGTTGATGTCGTCGCTAGACAAGAGCTTGGCAATTTCATTAGCTGGGAGCAAAAGAAATTCCTGGTTTTTTATTACTTCTATGAAGTGTTCCTAAAAATAAAAGAAGATTTGAATGCACTGGTGATTTTCACAGGTAGAAATAGCTTTTTCTTAGATAATGTAGGCTTTGTGAATATTTCATTCCTGTTCCGTCCCACGATACAGGGAAATGCTGTGGATGTCCTAAGGAACACTGAATGTCCTTCTGTCATTTAAAGGAGATTTTTGTTGCTTTTTGCTGCCCTACTCTTGCAGAACTGAGGAATAATGTTCATCCTCACACCACCCTGCTGCAGATATCTTTGTCCTGGCTTAGGGATTTGCCACTGGCACTTTCGTTCATCAGTGTGATCTTAGCTCTGTGGCTTGATAGAAATACTATTTGAAGATAAAATGTGCATTTTAGAAATGCCAAGTGGGCACTCAAATAAAATGTGTCCCTTCTGTTGCAGATTCAAAGGTTTTGAGCCAAATAAACCAAAACCTTCCAATCCTTTTGCCACGAGCTTGTGCCAGCTGTTGCCTGTGTGATTGTGCTCTTAGGGCAAGAAAATCCAGCAGAGAAATTCAGCTCACTTTTCCAACAGCACTGTTCAGGCAATACGAAGTTGGATAAATCCCAAAGAAGGGTTCTCAGCCTTTTAGCTACTGCTGTGATAAAACTCCCCAATTCCAGAAGTGACCACATGTGTTAAAGACCTAGGGTCTTTCATAGAATTATTTTTCATTTAAAAAAATAATGTACTATTGAGATAAAACAATATCAGAGTTGATATCAATATATAGGATATAAATATATATATATATATCTTTCCCTATCAAATTCCAAAGGAAAAAAGAAATTTGATGAAGAGAGAGAGGCGGTTATGTTACTTTCATGTAGGAATTCATGACTGAATTTGAAATAGAATTTCTATTTCTGTATTTCCTAGAATTAATATATCTTCTTTAGGAACCAGGTTGAAATAGGGCAGTTGAAGAAATTTTAGTAACTGATATTTTATTGTTTGTTTCCAGCAGCAGTTGTTTGTTTCCAGCAGTTCCTTCACTTTCTGTAACTCTTTTCAAGTGTGGCCAGGATGCAAACACAGAAGTATCAGTGATTAAAGGAGATGTCAACTTTGGTCTGTTATGCATATCCTGCTTTAATATTTGTGACATTCAGAGAACAGGGACAGGAAGGCCAGTCCAATTCTAGTTACAAATATAGCCCAAGTTGTTTATCAGAACGAGCTCTATCTGCACAAAAAGATACCAGGCAGGAAATTGTTAATACTCTGCCTCAGTGGCCAAAATCTTGCAGGGGAAGGTCCCCATTGTGTCTGCTTTTATTGAATGGATCTGGTGTTTACAGAAGAAAGGGCAACAGGTTCTGTATTTACAGGACAACTTTCTAGCCTTTCCCCCAAGTTCCACGTTTTCACCAACATGAAACAAACCTGAATGTTTTACTTATCCCCCTCTACAGTGTTGATGTGTTTGTGCACTGTTAGGATCTCCTGTTCTCCAATGGCTTTTTGTAATATCACTGCAAGGGTTTGAAACAGATTTTTATTTCAGAGGTGCAGGTTTCCTCCTCTCTTTTTAAGCTGTCAGTAGCAAACGTGGTCCAGGTCCTGCTTATGGCAGCATTTGCAGTCTGTTCCATGCAAGAACAGGAGGTGGTAGAAATGGTTTTCAAGGAAAATAATATAAAACTTATGTCCAGTGCTGCTGAGTGTCACAGAGTCATCATGATCTTTCATTTTAGGAGGTTCTTAATGACTTAACTCTCAAATCTGTGACACAAGGTTTCAAAAAATAATAGAGTTTTAACTCATGGGAAAGACTGGAAGAAGATTCAAATGTTTAAAAAACTATAGACAAAATTTTTTGTCATAATCTCTTTATTGTTTATTGTCTCAACATCTCTTACTGTCATAAAACCATCAATGCAATCCTATGATTTTATTTCAGTTTGGCAGAAATCTGAACCATAATTTTAAATTCCTGAAGCTGCCCTCCACGTCCTCGCCCTGCTGGGAGGAAAGAAGCAACAGTAGAGGGGGATTTCCTGATTTTGGATGAGCATAAAAAAGGTTTGGAGCAGCAAGGACAACACTATTTTCCACAGGCTGAGCAAACCTCTATCTTAAATACTCCATTTCAAACTTTGAAATGCAAAGGGGGTGTAATTGCTGCTAAACAAAGCTTTCATTGCTGTGACAGGGAGGAACATGAGCAGTGCCCTGATCTGCTCATGCCACCCTCACCTCCTTGGGCAGGTGGACAGGCACCATCCCCTGCTGCAGTGCTCTCAGCATTATGGAGCCTCTAAACTGCTTCTGACAGCTCCCCAATATTTCAAGCAGAAAGCTGCCATTGGTCTCCTAACAAGTAGCTCTTTTTATATCTATTTAGCTGTAGCAGTTGCCATTCTTTTTGCGTGTTTTAAGCTGTGATAGCACATCTTGTTGCCCTGAATATTTATCCCTCCATTTGGTTTCATAGCAAGTTATCTCACTTCTCTCTTTCCCATGCTCTGAATATTCATTTTTTGCTTTGAGCCAGAGGAGGATTATGTTCCAGACAGGGACGTGCTTCTTTTTAGCATTCCAAATCTTTCCAATACATTCTTTATTTTGACTCTTTTTATGCGTGTCTCACCTTAAAATCAGCTTTAGAGTTTTCTTTGTGTGGAATCAAAGGCATGAGGACGGCCCATTGCTGTTTGTCTCTGGACATGAGCCGTGCTAAGGCTCTATTACAATTTTTGGCAGAAGTATGTACCTCTGGTACTGGAAATTTAAGTTCACCGAGGCTGCCTTTCTACGGGGCAAAACTCTGAAATGGGGAGCAGCAGAAGGGAGTATTTCTGTATGAAATTGTGGCTGCAAAGCTGCCAGCTGTTCACCTTACCATGGTGTAGGTGTGGGCCACCTTCAGGAGCTCGGAGCAGCCCTGGGCGTCCCCGAAGGAGCGGATCCCCAGGCAGTTGGAAGGGTGCAGCTGCTTCATCAGGAAGTTGCAGCACACCTCAATCACCTGGGAGAGCTGCAGGAGACAGGCAGCAGCCAGCAAACTCTCTATGGTGTCTTCTTTCAACTCCAGGATACCTGGGTAGTTTTCATTTAGGCCAAAACAAACAAAAAAAAAAATTAATTTCCCTTGTATTTTCATTATTTAAAACCTTGTTGCTTTTTGGCTTTTCTCTGAGATGTCCTGTGGTTCGCAAATTCATTTTCCTTTCTTGCTGAAGGATTCTTTAAACAGATATTTTAACTTGGAGGATTTGGTGGATTTTGAATACCATGATTGGGATATTTTTATTGGAACTTCAGCAGCTTTCGATCCAATCTGGATTGGTAAAAAAAAAAAAAAAAAAAAACCCAAAAAAAAAACCCAAAAAACACCAAAAAGAAAATTGTGTTTAGGGAAAAACCTTTCCCAAAATGGAGCTCTGAGTAACCTGGTCATGTGGAAGGTGTCAGAGTTAGAGATGAGATGGGTGTTTTTTAAACTCCCTTCCAGCCCAGAGTATGAAAATTCATATATTAATGAACAAAAATATATATAAATCTCTAGAAACAGAACTTTAGCATCAAAAGTCATATATTAATGGAAAAAAAATAGATATAAATTTATGTAAATAGAACTTTAGGGCGAAAAGTCATACTTTAATGAACAAAAATAGATATAAATTTCTAGAAGCAGCGTTACCTGTGTAGGCGTAGCGCACCAGGGCCTTCAGCGCCTCAGGATCCACTCCCTCCATCTTGATCTCCTCCTGCTTTGCTTCCCGCACGTCGTTGGTGAACATGGCAGCAAAGTAATCAGAGACTGCACTGAGAACCAGCCTGCAGGGGAGGCACTGTCAGCAGAGATGCCTCAAGGGTTTTGCTTTTCTATTTTTCAGATTCTGCACTGCCTTAGTGTCTGAGCTTCATATTATGGGATGGTGAGCTCTGTGCACAGAGCAGGGAGACAAAACAATTCCTGCTCCAGCTGGGACCAAGGACAAATGATCCAAATCTCAGCCCAGCAGCACAAACCCTGTGGGCTGGAGAGAGAAAAACAAGCAGGGTGGGACTGCCTGGGCTGGAGCTGGAATGGGACAATGAACTCCAAGGTGCCAATGGAGCAGAGCTGATCCCAGGGAGAGCCCCCGGGAGCGCTCGTGCATTTTGGGGCCGTTTTGGGGCATTTGGGTGCAGCCCTGTCTGGGCTCTGGTGCTGCCCAAGGTGGATCCATTGAGGAGATCCTTTAATAAATCCCTGCTTTATTCTTTAGCTCCATCCAGCCTCTGTTCTAGGGCAGCCTTCACAAGTCATCAGCAGGATAACAAATTACCTCATCATCCCAGCACCAGGCAGAAAATCCAGCATTATTATGTCATGAATTGTGTGTACAACGGAAACGATTAGCAATTAGCACTGGAGTCAAGTCTTGCAGCAGTGAGCAGTGAAGTTAAAAGAGTAATTAGTAATCTAATTTTCTCCCAGAGTGCTTATCTGGACAGCTTTTCTCTGCTGATCTTGCTGTAGTTTGACAGCAGCAAGAAGGGAGGGTGGACAGCGCCAGCGGTTTGCAACTGAATTTCATTGTGTTTAAAATAACAGCTATATAAGAAAGGCTGATCACTTTATTAGCTGGAGTCCTAATTAGAGTAACTCTCCATTCATAACTAACCAGGCTATTCCTAAATCGAGGCAGCTTTTTGGGAATTTCAGGCAGAAGGGATCCGGGGAGCTGTACCTGTGGGCTGGGATCTTCTGGTCGCCAGCGATCAGGAGCACGTCGCAGAGCTGCTTCTGCTGCAGGTAATTCTCCATCTTGCGGAAGGTCTGCTCCGCGTGGTTCGTGGACTGGAAATACTCGTCAGAGCCATTGGAGCTCATCCCAAGAGAGCTGCTGGTGGTGGACAGCCTGCCAGGGAGGAACACAGTGATGAACACAGTGATGAACACGGCGTTAGAAATGCGGTATAAACGCTGATGGTGTTGATTTTTATTCAAAAGGCAGCACAGAAATTTTTTAAATTATAATAGTCCACAGTCCTGGTCTTCGGTATAAATACTGATGATGTTGATTTTTATTCAAAAGGCAGCACTGGAATTTTTTAAATTATACTACTCCACAATCCTGGTCTTACCGTGCCTTCTCCCAGCTTTTTCTCTTTAGTATCTGGAAGTATTAATTAATAAACCAGTACATAAAGTGTAATTTACTGCAGATATGTGTAGTAGGGGGTGCTACTGATTTGTCTGCTTCCATCAGTTTTGAGTGGATTGCAGAGCACTGACGAGATAAATGCAAATCCTTAAAAAACCCTCTTTTCCTATCAGTGATACTGATAGCTAAAATACCTCTTGGTATGAAATGTTGGATGTTACATCTTTAGGTCTTATTTGTGACCTCTTCCTACTTTGTCAATTAAATTACTCAACTCAATAGTAATGAATCTGAGGACAATTTAATGAGCATCATATAATGCTAGAGAAATTTCCAAATTAAGAGCTCATGGAGCCTGTACATGGCCTTTAGAATCTGAATGCAAATAATGGAGACAAATTAATTTCTCTGCCTTTCCTGGAAATGTACAATATAAATATATTCCTCCCACTCCAGAATTCTGTTAGCTTTCCCATTAAAGAAAACCCATATTGTTTTTTTCAAAACATCATTCCTTACAGCCTTTAAAAATGGATCTTGATGTAGATTGAAACACCTACCTGACACTTAGAAAAATCTTTCTTTGTTTCTTCATCCGTTTTAATAATAATAATGCATTTGTTGATATAAATGTATATCACATAGCTTAAAAATGCTGCAATATTTAACACTACTTTAGCTAAAGATTATTTAGAAAAACATTTTCTCAGTTTAATATCATATTTTTTAGGATGTATAGCACCTGTTTTTTTAAATTTCCAAGCCCAACTGGGAAATAATGACAGCTTGTTGACTAAATTTCCTGGTTGTCTTTGATATTGTTAATGCAAATTCATAAATGATTAGGAGAGATAAGATCTCTTCACAAAATTAGCGTATTAAATTTAGCAGAATATTGGATTACAACCACAATTTAACATCTAGTTCACAAAACAGAGAAATAAAAAAGGGTAAGTTGGGTTGAACTGGTAGTTTCAGAAAATAGAGATGTCAGATCATTCATTTTCAAAGATCATACCTCATTATATAGCTCATAGAAGTCAAGGGAAATAATTAAAAATCAAATTATAACGTAATATTGAATTGAGACACAGCAGTTTTCCATCCCTTCTACAAAACCTTTCTGTCTTTATTACAATTTCAAATCCATTTTATCTTGGTTTAGTTTCATTTTAAAGAAAAAGGGGAAAACCAAGTTCACCTCTAATGTGTTTCCTTTGTCATTTTTGACTTACAAAAATGAGTTTGTCTCAGTGTGTTTAATGACTCCACTTTCTTATTTGTTTTCTTTCAATGTTTCACAGACAATGACAAAGCTGCAAAATTGGATTATCTGCTCATTAGTTTTGTATAATTGCCTGGGTGCCAAATTCATACTCTGGAATGTTTTGTTATTTACCTCTCAAGCATCCTTTAATGTTTTTCAGAAAATTCTTTTTCTGGGAAAATTATTTTTATCAGATTCAGAATATCCAAGATACAACTCTCTAAATGTTGTACCTCAGTAGATTGCACTTAGCCTTGATGTTTGCAGAAAAAAACTCAAATAATACTCAGCCATCCCAATTGTAAATAGACAGTACCGTTGTGGGAAATAAATAATTCCCCATAACACATATTTACTTGTGGTTAGAGAATCATTTCCAAGAGAGTGAAATTCTAATTATTTCATTTAGTCCTGGGTACTTTTTTCAGAAGTTTAGTGGAGTCACATTTAACTACACCATAAATACCACTAATATAATTAATTATTTCAAAGGCAAAGGTCTTCAGAGACTGAAAAATACTGGGAGCAAAACCAATTTCTTCATTAAAATTAATAATATAATTTCTGTTTTATCTTCAGCAGCTGATTCAAAAAGGTAGCTATATTATGGAGGGGAAAACTTGAATTCAAAGACAACTATGTCTATATTTTCCTAATTGCATGACTATCAGACTCAAATATTGACCTTCAGTAGTGGGTAGTGATGGACTAAAGTGGGGGATCAAAATATCCTAAAGGAAGGAGTCAGGAAAAGCCCCCTGGAGTCTGATGTGGAATTCTGGCAGAGGACGCTGAGGGTGTGGCACAGATAAAGATTTATTGTTTTGTAATTATTGTATTGTATAAAATGTGCACAAATTTGGACAAACAAAAGCTGAGTATTCAGGAGTGAAAGTTTCCAAAAGTGCATTAGTCAGGGAGGAAAAATATCAATGATTTGTTCTGAAAAATCAGGAGCCCAAATTGTTTCACGTTATTTTTGTGCTGGTCTTCACTGGGATGAGGAGCTGTAATTAGCATTCTTCATAATGACTTGCATTAGCCCGGAGAGATAAATCTATATTTCAATTATTCCAAAGTCACTGAGTTGCACGAATTTAATTTAGGTAAAGAACCAAGTGAAACCATTCCAGAGTTTTCCTGTAAGGATTTGTGAAGGATAGTCAAAATATGGTCCCATATTTTAAAAGAAACATGGACTTTTGAAACAGACCATATAAACTGAAAACTTGAAGAAATAATCAAAAAGCATTAAGTGTCTGGATGATAAGAAGGACATAAATACCAGCCAGCATGGCTGGTCAGAATGAATCATGTCAGAAAATTGTATTTATTCTCTTTTTTCCAAGGCACCAAAGCTCAGTGAGAGAAAAAAATGAATAGTCAGAAGTCATCTCAGCTTCTGGATGACTTCTGACACTATTTCACATGACATTTTCAAAATCGAGCTGGGATGGCAGGTTTTAAGTGAAATAAATACAAGAGATATGAATAACTTGTTTAGCCATGCTTGAAATCTGTCAGGGATTCCATTCCAAAGGCAGACGAGGTGCTGAGAGAATTCCAGGCAAATCCTGCTCCTGATGCTGCTCCATGATTTTATTACAGAAAATCATGCAGGAAGAAGGTTTAATTGCTATTAATATTTAATTATTATTATAATGGGTATATCATAGCAAGACAAAAAGTTTTTTGGGAGCCGATTTTAATTTCTTATTAAACTTTGGGGAAATTTTTAGTTTTCAAAGACCTGCTTACACCTCTGTTGAAATAAATACCTGAATGAAACACAGGGGAGGAAATGACAAGTAACAGCAAGATTTTTCTGCATCCTAAGAAAGCCAGGACACAAAAATGCTGTGTGGAGGTAGAATTTCATCTTTTCTGTAATCAGAATTGATGGCATAAGTTTTGTGATTCATTCCAGGCCTACAATTGTTTAAATTTCCAAATTATGTTAAATTTATTTTCTCTCATAATGGAGAACTCTTCACACTAATCAGCAGAGCACTCTTCATTAATCAGTGTATAAAGGATAAATCCAGATTTCCTCATTATTTAATTAGAATGCGATAACACATTGCTGCCATTTATTTGCCACGTCCTTTTTAAAATTCAGTGTTTTATTAAACCTCATTCAGTGTGTCTGTGGCCAAAATTAGGAGGCAAACATGATGATAAGGAAACTTAGAAACATAATATTGCATGAAAACATAATGAAAAAATATTGATAAAGTTGTATTAATTGTACTAATTGGTGCTGATAAAATTGTAGCATATCAGTAACTGTCCCAGCCTCTGCCTTGAAATTTCTGCTGCAATCATCTTCTTCATTTATCATTCTTTATTGTGGAGTTTTTAGGGTATGGATGAAAAGATTTGTCCTAAAAGAGTATGGGAAATTGTTGATGACTGCTGAGGTTGTAGCATTAACAAGAGGTTGTAATAATGATTGAAAATGATGTAGCAAATGTAGAAAAGTTATTAAAATTTATAATTTATTTCAGTTATCGGGGAAATTCCTGACTTCCCAGCTAAACTGAAAGCTCTGACAATTCCTTTGGAACTTGGAGCTCTTGAAACTGCCTGGTTTTAGCAATTTTTATTACCAAGGCTAGCATAAACCTGCCACTTCCCTCAGCTGGTGTTAGTTAAAATAGCTTTTCCCATTTGGGATTACAAGTGTAAATGTGCATATCATTAACTGCAAACCACTTTAGCTCTGAGTTTTGTTCTTCCCCCAGACACGACAAGGTACAGACAGATGTCACCATGATTCATAGCAGGATGAATTTGGGTTAGGATATTTTGAATGCTCCCAGAAATAGAAATCAGGGATTTGTTGGGGTAATTCCACGGGGAAATGGAAGCTGCACCCAAACTGCAGCGCCCTGAGCCCTTTGTGCCTTCTCTCAGCTTCCACAACATGCTCTTGAGGTACAAAGATGAGGCAACCCAAACACTCTCCTCAGGAAGCTGTTTCCCTTTGGAAATTGGACATTTATTATTTTTAACAGAGGGATTGCAAAATTATTTTCCAGTCTCTGCAGATGAGTGTGTGAACTCTTGATTGTTGATCTTTTTTCTGCTTTTTCTACTGTTGAAAGATCTTGTGTCTACAGAAGGGTTTTATGCTCACTGTTTGTTTTATGCAGATGATTAAGAAATTGATACAAAGAGTTTCTAATTGTTCTCTTCCTGGTACAGAACTAATCTGAGCACCAAACTTTGCTATAAACATTCTAATGCATGGCTTAAAACCATTTATTTCTGTGGCATAGAGGTTGGAGCTGTAGCAATATCCAACCAGCCAGGAGAGAACACTGCCTGTGCAGCCTGAGTGTTTTATTTAACAGAAATGTGTCTATATTCAGGGATGAAGTGAGTGTCTCAGACAAACCATTTCAATTAATGCTAGTTTAAATCACCATTCTCCAGAAGAATTAACACTGTATTCGTTTACATTATATAATAAAGAATAACTGAGTGAAACCTTTCAGGTAAAGGGATAGGAGTATTTTATATATCACCGTCTTAAAATTATCCTTTGTTTTGATAATGCCAAGTGGTCACTGCAGTGCATGAATTCCAAACCCACATTTGTAGTACATGATTGTGTTGGAGGGAAATTAAAAGTGAAGGAGAAAAATGGGGAGGCTGAGTGCTTCCTGCTCAACTTCCTGGGAGCAAGTGATAATATTTCTAAAGAAGAAAAAAAATTATGTGACCAGAAGGCATGATATAGCAAGATTTTGAGCTGTCAGAATGTAATGGCTTAATGCTGGATCTGAGCCTGTGGCATTTTTCTTTAGAGAACATAGAAAACAAAATACAGGCCAATGGCAAGAAGAACTGGTTTTCACTCCAAGCAAAGCTACTGCCAGATGAAACTAATTAACTCCACGTTTGTTCCTTCATTAAGGACTTTTCAGAAAGACTCCTGATGGGAGAGCATGAGGGGAAGAAGACCCTGCTTTATGCTGTCCCTTTTATTGGGAAAAGTGGAGCAGAGAGGAGCAAAGGGAGATCCAAGGATAAGAAAAAATGAAATGTGAAGTGGTTGTGCCTCCAGTGAGCAGAGCTTTGGAAAGGCAGAGAGTACAGTCTCAGTAGCAATTATCCCTGCCCCTGCCAATCTGAGCCTTGCAGCTCATCAGATATGGATCCTGCTGGGAGATTTTTTCAGATATCTCGATTTATTAAACCTCAAACCACTACTATAATACCTTCATACGTGCTTCTCACCTCTTTTTTGTTTTCCTTCAAAGGAGCATTCTCCTTGAGCTTCTCATGACCATTTCATTTTTTACATTTTTCCTTTCCTGCATTTATCTGGATCCTAACTAACAAATAACAAGACTTATCACGTTTTCCCATTCAAGTGAAACATGATCCCCTAGATGAAAGTGCCACTTCAAATTTCATTTTGCTATATGAGACACCCCCAGTCATATAAAAATCTCCAGGCTTGTTCCAAAATATCTCCTGACCTGATTCAGCTGATCTGCTGGATACCTCATTGAAAGCTAAACACTACTGCACTGGGGAGAAAAAGTGTGATTTTTAACCTATTTAAAAGTTATAAAAGGCCCCTGTCATAATTACAGATTTATCAGAAATGAGGGAGAGAGGATGTGTGTAAGGGTCTGGGCAGCCTCACAGGTAGAAATCACAGATGAGAAGTAGCCTGAAGTTTTCTATGCTGTTTGAAGGTTTTGTAAGCCACATAAATTTATCTGTCATCAATTCTCTCCTACTCTTAATTGTGCAATTACACCCTGAGAGAGTTTCCCTGTGTTAAAGCCAAATATTTCTGTGTGTCCCTAGGTACAGATATGCTGCTACCAAAGTACTCTCCAGCCAGTTGTTATCTTCTGAGATTCTATGTCAGAAAATATAACTCAAACCTAGGTCTGGAAAGGAATTCAAATAACTTAACCTGCAGTATTGATTTCTGGCTCAATTGAGAGCATTTTCTTTCAAATCAGTACAACCAAACCAGCACATTGTGAATGCCCTTCCATATTCACTGGAGGCAATTTTGATTATAAATTAGGTGTTGTGCTTTAGCTCCTGTTTTTACCTTGGGTCACTGACTTGCACTTTTTAACACCTGAGAAATATTTCAGCATTTATTATTATGTACATCATTGCTAATGTCAGAAATGAACACCCACTGAACATCTCCTGTGCTAGGTCAGAAAAGAAGAGGGTTGTTCTAATTCCTTACAGGACTTCCTTAGTGAGGAACCCTCTACTCACGAGCCCACAGCACCTCTGGAAGACAGAGAGAGAATTGTCTTTACAACATTTACAGACAGAACATTAGGGCTGCTTTAATTTGACAGTATCAAGTGTATTTACCAGTGTTTCTGACAATCTAGCTTAATGAAACCTGTTCTCTCGATACCATTAGTGACTTGGCATTTATCTGGACAGATAATAGTGATAACTTGCTCCAACAAGCCAGGGTTTGTGTTAGCCTCACTCACTGTAATCGAATAGGAATAAAAACACAAAATCTAAATAAGTGTAGCACATTAAATCGAAAGAAAAACAAAGAAAGGCTAAAAGTGTGTAGCTGATATGAACTGTGAAAAATATTGCTTATATTACTATTATTATTATTATTATTATTATTATGACAGGTTTTTCTCCTAGAATGTCAGTAGAATGTACAAATGTACATTGTAATGTGGTTATATAAAAAACAATGTAGCAGTTTTATTGCATTTATTCATAAAATATTGTCCTTCCAGTCCTGACTTTGTTGCTTTATTAATTGTGTTAAAGTCAGCTTTGGATTCACTTTAAGTGAAAAATTATAAGGAAACTTTAAACAGCTGAGGAGTAGTTGGGCTCTGTTTGAAAGAAGGAGGGAGAAGAACATTTGAGCTCTCCTGCTTTGGGGCATTCCATGGGATCTTCCTCCTGAGCAACTTTACTGGCATTTTGTACCACCAAGCCACTCCACATCTCTTTTTCAGCAGAAATTGGGATCCTTTAAGTGAATGAAACAAATTCAGGCAAAAGAAATTGCTCCTGACTTACAGCCTTGTCCTTTCTGTGCTGATCTCAGCAGCAAATTGTGTTCTGGCTGAAGAGCCTGGCTCCTGCAGGACCACCAGGCTGGAACTTCCCAGGAAGCTGTCGTGCTCTGCTCCTAAATCCCCTGTGACAGCCCCGGGGGGCTGCGCTGGCTGCCCTGCTGGGGGATTTTCCTGGCTCAGGCATCTCAGCCAGGAAGGTCCAAAGTCCCTCCTAAGGCACTGCACCAGCACACAGAGCAGGGTGGGGGTAAGGAGGGGCACAGGAGGGGATTTCTGCCTTCAGGTTTTCCATAAACTGAATGATGAGCTGGAGAGAATCTTTTGTGACTTTGTGAGACAGAAATGAGAGTCATGACCCAGAACCAGCATTTTCATCTTTTAATGGTCATTATAAACATGATAGAGCAGTCTTTGTTCAGAGTATATACTTATTCTCTGCTCAAAATATGTATATAATATATATTTTTATCTCCCTGCTCAAAAGGCTGGCCAGTAATGGTGGCATGAGAGCCAGCATCTCCTTTGCCTTTTCACTGAGTACATGATAAAGGCAAAGCTCCTGCTCTACAAAGATTAATGTCTAAAGCATGAACCCCAATAGATCAAAACTTAAGGCAATGTTTGAACAAATATTCTCAGTTTGGTATCAAAGCTTTTGATCTGGTGGTCCTGGCAGAGAGGAAAAGGAGCTCCTCCCAAAGACGTGGAACATGACTAAGGTGAAACTGCTGAGGTATTTCTGCCTGTATGTGTGTGTGCATCTCTATTTCCTCACATTCTGCAATGTTCTGCAATGGTCTGACATGGAGACAGAGCTTCCCTGAGCATCTGTGCTAAATGAACGCTGTAAAAGAGGTTTCCCTAGCAACTCAAACCATATGTAATAGCTTAAAATAGCTTTTCTCCAACTCCTAGGATTACTTAGTGGTGTGCTCACAATTTCCATTTAAATAAAGGTATATTTGTCCCTTTCAAAAAGGTTCTTCATTTTCTCAAATTCTATTAAAATGAACAGGGTTTGAAAATGCTCATTTCTTGCCAGAATGCCTCCCTTCCCCTTGATTTGTAACTTATCAGGTAAACTGAAGCGTGGCAAAGGGTGACAGTGGCTGTCCACTTCCTCAAATGTGTTGCCCTTGTTTGCTGTTCAAAACATTTTATTGGCAGAATATTGGTCTCTACTTATTGTAATGGGAAGTCCCAGCAGACTTTGATTTCTGTGATGTCAGTATAAGGAGAAGATAAGCAGTGCAACTATGAAATATAACGAATCAATCACAGCGTACAGGAATTCCACTTTGCAAAGCTGTGTGCAGGCAAATCTGGATGTTTGAAAACCCTGCTCAGTTCCTGTTGTGTCCCCAGGAAAATGATGTTTTACATGAGTGAACTGTGATAGCAAGAGGCTGGGTGATGGCTCTGAGGTAGTAAAACAAGCAGGCAACAAATCTGAGACATAATCCATATATTGATTTTCAGATCCTGGTCATGAAGATAAAAATGTAGGCTGAGAGCACTTGAATTTGATTAAATCTAATGTTAATATCCAGGTAAGAAATCTAGATTCTTGTTCCAAGGTTTTCAAAATATGTGCAACAAAACTGAAGGAAGGACCATTGCTTCCCTTTGCACTAAAAATGTTTCTTGGGCCTAAATGGGTTTTAGTGGAGAATGTGATGAGGCAAATGTTTTATTTATTTTTTATTTTTTATTAAGTTAAAACAAATTTTTTTTTAAGCAGCATGAGCATACAGTGCCTATTTCCTGACAAAACACTTTGAAACTGTATTATTTTAGATGTTCTAGCATATATTTAAATGTGAAATGAAGGCAGGATCTTCCTTTAAATACTTTTAGTTGTACTCTCGTTCCCTGGGAGCAGCAGCCAGGTTTTAGTGAAATATCCTGACTTGTCACATAGGATGGAAGCAGTTACTCCAATGAAATCAAAGATGTTTTAAGCTAAGAATTCTTGGATGGGCAGAGCTTTTGTAATGAGCCAGGCTCTCTGGCCTTGTTCTAGCTATTTTAATTTGCTCTGAATTGAGTTTTGACTATTGAACATTTACTTGGAAAAGGAGGGAAGGAGGTGGTCTGGGAGCAGATTTGCTGTCACAGCAGGGTGGGAATTTCCAGTGCTGGTGTTTCTGTCACTGAGGGGGAATCTGATGTCACAGAGGTTAAATTTGGTTATAACTTTGTTTTAAAGATTATTTTCTTTACGTTCCTATCCTATATTTCTCTTCAGCTCTTTCTGTGAATCCCAACAGTACTTCAGCTTCATTTTTTATTTCTTTTACCCTGCACACCAACAGGTGCACAAGAAAGCCACAGTCTTACTATTTGCCTGATATAATCATTCTCTAATTACATTAGAGGATTATTTTATCCTAGCAGAATGAAAGGAGCTAAACCAAACCAGTCTAGTTTAGTTGGGCAAATTTAGTGGCTTGATTATAACAAACAAATCCCTTTATTTTTTAAATGCATAGGCTTTAAGTAGTTTTTCTCACTACAATATTCCAAAGTAAACAACAGAGCCACAAACCAAGGGTGAAAAGAAATAATTTCTTTCTGTTAGGATCCTGTCTGCCTCTAACTTTGAAACCAAGCAAAACCTTTCCCCAGAATATTTCACCAACCATCTCAATTCTTGTTGATCTTTCACTTGCATAATCTCAGTGGGTCTGTAAAAACTGCTCTGCATTGGGCACATGTGTTTAATCATCTCCTCAACTTTTTCTGAAGACATTAAGAAGTGATTTTAAGAACAGCAACAACTCTTTAAAAAGCCATTTAACAGCTGTCATTGCTGAGAGCGAGCTCTGTGGAGTGAAAATGAGAAGATAATTGAATCATAAAAAAATTGTTTTGAAATGACTGGAATTGTCCTAGATTGTTAAATTACTATTAAATGGTATTTTTTCCCTTGCCTGTAATAATTCATCTTTGAAAGCTAGGCTTGTTAAATGTAAGCCTGTAAAATATTGTGTGTTTTCTAGTAAGTCAGATTATTTCTCATTATAGACTTCTTGGTGGGTAGACAGGGTTAGACTTGATGACATCCAGAGCCCCTTTACAGCTTAAATTTTCCTATGAGTCTATTTATCTAGCTATGAAAAGAAAAAAAATAATAATATCCAGTTCTTCCACAGGGTGAATATAAAATTAAATTCAAAATACAATTCTACTCATTCCTTTCATCTTTAATAACTGTTTCAACCCACTCCAATACCCATTTTTTTGCTTTTCAAGCTCTTCAGAAGATGTCATAATAGAAGGTGGGAGCAGGAATACATCCCAAGGATGCCTTTGAGACATTGTGATTCTAATTTCTGTACCAAGAGCTCCTGTATGTGGTCACAGCTTAGTCAGAATTAATTCATGGTCACTGTTCAGTGCATTTGCACTTGGCCTCAAAAGGCCTTTTCCTCTTTGTGAATTATCAGTTGCTGGGAAAAAAAAAATTATTTTCCTCTTAGATTTTAATCCTGCATCAGATACCACTTACTATAACTTTTATAGATTTTCCACACTTAGCAAACATTAGATATTAAATTTTCTTGGTTACCCCCAGTTACCCTATTTCAACCAGTTGTGAGTGAATTTCCATAAAAGGCTGTCACTTCTGACCCCTCTCAAATCAGCTACAAACATCTTAAACAATCCAATTTCAAACTCATATTTTGACCTTTAGCTAAAGATCATTGCTAGAAGAACATTAGATTTTGCTTGTCCCTGAGGTAACAAGGGAGCATTTTGGTTATCCATTGCAGGCTTGCAGAAAATAATTTTTTTAAAACTTACTGCTGGAATTGATATTAAATTGTTATAAATGCTATTGAAACTGAAAAATTCTCCACAAGACACACACATAATTTCTTTTCCTTGTTGCTACTTCTTGCCAAATTATACAGTGTAAAATTCATATAATTGTTATTTCTAAGCACTTAGAAATAAAACTTAAGTCCTCACAAATTTGCCAAGAATAACATGTCAAAGTAAACTGAAATGCCTCATTAACAGGTTTTACTAGAAATTATGGAGAACAGAAAGACTTTTCATGTATACCTTGAACATAAAAATATTATTTTTCATGTTTTATATCAGACAGTGCAGAGTTCAGCCTCAAGGACTGTCTGGAGTAACCCCTTTTGGAAGAAGTGTGAAACTGGTTTGAAATTATTAAATTATCAATGGTTCACTGACGAATAGAAAGGTAAATCAAACTGGGTTCCTAAGGAACTTAGCACTAAAATTCCTTTATAACTTCTCACAAATTTTCTAAATTAATTGAAAAAATAAAGATAAATCTTTGGTATTATATATTACAATTGGAGATCAAGCTGACAAGTGGGTGTATGTATGGTATGTAAGGGCATGCATGGTGGGGTATTAGACCAGAACTGAATATTAAATCACTAAATCAGGGTTATAAAATCAGAACTGAGTATTAGCTCAGCCAATTGGGGACATGATCTGATAAACACAAGATGGAATTTATTTGTGCAAAGTTTTAGGAACAAATAACTGCAAAAATGTACAGATGGCTTGGGAACAGGTCTCTGGTACAGAGGCAGGAGTTTCACATGAATCACAAGGCAGGCATGAGCAACAGCTTTTACCACATTGTTGGTAAAAGAAAAACAACTCCTGAGGACAGTCAAACAGATTTGAGTCAGGATGGCACAGAAGGGATCCAGCTCTCCTCTAGAGCTGCCAGGCTCCAGCAGGAACACATCCAGCTCTGCCCACGGAGCTGCAAGTCCAGACTGAGCTGCTGGAGACAGGCAGGGCAGCAGTGAAATATCAGAGCTGGCAGGACAGCAATGCTGGGGCCACACTGCAGGAACTGCAGCCCTTTAGGCTTGCAGCAGTTCTCAGACATAAGAAAAGGGTGTCAAGAAGGAAAGTGTGGCAAATAAGAATAAGGAGAACAATATATATATTATACAATGTGTATGTGTATATATATATGTGTATATATGTGTATAAATGTGTGTAAATATATATATATATATATGCATGTATGTATATATGTGTATATATACATATACTATATACCTTATTTATTTATTTATTTACTGATGGGGAAAGACCAAGGCATTAATGAGCTTAAATTGTACTGTAGACAAGCAAGGAAGCACCTAAACCTAGTTGGTCCAGCTTTGTCATAAAAGGATTGAGATGCTGTCTGACTACATGTCCAGCATTCTTTATCATGCTTCTGAAATACTTATTTGTTAAATTTAAGATTTTTTTTTTCAAAGTTCAAAATGCTGGAGGTTCTGTGAAAATAAAATTGGAGTAGTTGTGTTTTAAAAAATAAAGACTGCTGTGATATGAGATTTAGGAATTTCCAAACTTTGCCTTGGGCATCAGAGATTGCTCATGGAACTGAGTTCTTAGCACAACAGGGAAGCCGTGTGGGGATGTTCCCCCCTTTATCCCCTTTCTGCACAGGGCACATCTCAGTCCTCCCTTCCACTGCTGCCTTGGGATGCCTGGTCAGTCATCCCTGTGCTCCACTGTTTATTTGGGTGCCTAGACCTTCACTCGCAGTGCCAAAAGCCCTCTCAGTCTGGACTGACCAGTGGTTTCACACAATAATTCATGTCTTCCATTTTCACCAGGAAAATTGTCACCTGTTTACATTTTCTTTATTTCACACTGGAGTAGGAGCCAAGGCTGTCGCCCGCTACTGGAGCTAAAAGCAGAACTGGAGGGAAAACACTCAGATAGGAGACAACATCTGAAACAGTCATGTACACACATGTGTGTTTACATGTATGTCAGAGACAGTGAAGAAAAGAGTCTGATGGTTATTTCCATATGTCTGCCAAAACCAAAAAAAATTAAAAAGTGAATTTTCAAGTTTTAGCATGAATTATCAAAATAGCTGTACCTCAAAAATAGCCACCACAGAAAAGGATTGCCTTTGGGAGGATGCACCTCCCAAGTATCTCTTTCCATGTGCATCAGTAATGACTCTTTGGATTATGACATCAAAAGATACTATTAAAATTAATTAGAAATATATTTTGTCTCATGTGGGAAATTAGAAAACATTTGTCCTAGAATTTGTCCCAAGTTAGAGTTTGTCAGCAATTTTTCAGCCACATAATTATAAAAAAAAAGATGCAGAAGAGAAAAATGATGAATGGATGCTACATTTACTATTGAAATCTAAGTGCCCTTGGGCAGCTAGGAAATACTTAACCAGCACACATGGTCTGCAATAGCACACTTGTGGAATCACAAACCTGGCAGGCATGCAGGAATGGATGTGGATGTGGCAGAATGTTAATAAATGCTGGGCACAATGTGCTCAAGGAGAATATCTGTGAGGCCAGAAATTATTAAGGAAACTAATTAAAGTAATTCAATATCAAAATTCTTCTTTTTAGGAAGCTTCAGTGCTTTGTCAGCCTGTGTGTGTACACGTGTGTTCATGGGGTGCACACAAAGTTTCTGTTGGCTGCCAAAATCTAACAATTAAATCCTCCCAGTGTGTGCTGCTGTCTCTGGATCACTGCCACACCACTTTCTTTGAAAGAAATGGAAATTCTTCCTGGTCCCCCTGGCAGAGGAGCCTGAACCTCACCAGACTGAAGCAGGATAGATCAGAGATGTCAGATAGATCAGAACAGCTCAAGTGCTCATCTCCCCCAGCCCTGCCTGCTGAGCCCCCCACAGGTTATTTCCCTCTGACAGAGCTCCCTTCAGCTCCCTCTGAAATCTCTGAAGGTGTTTGCCTTTCCTTGGCATGGCCACATTCCACAGGTTTACCTTGCTGATCACCCAGTAAATCAGAAAATGCTACACTGGGAAATGCACTCTACAAATGAAATAACTCGGTGGCTATGCAGACTTTAGCTGGTTTCTCTCTTTTTCAGCCACGCAGAGTTCCCAGCCCCCATTCAAGGGCAGATTGGTGAGAATCAGATGAGGTCAGTAAATAAAGGCTGTCTGCTGTTTCTCTCTTTTCCAAACTGCAGATGAAACTTCCATAAGGGTCTTAGAGCAGCAGGCCAAGGCCCATCATTGTAGATCCTCCTGGAAGGATGTTTGAGCAGCTTCCCTGAGCAGCACTGGACCAGACAGTCCCCAGGATGCTGAGAGGCTTTCCTTACCCTCGTGCCAATAAACTATTTATGTATGGCTCCAAATGAATTTGTTGTCCACATATTAACTGGTTAATTAGGACAAAACTAATGAGTTTTAAGCACTTGAGCCTCATTTACTTTGTCACTTGTCATGGGATATGATTCAGGAGCAAGCCCATGGACCAGAAGGGTTTCTTTAAGTCTTGCACTATTTAATTTGGGGACAGGAATACCAAAATGGGTTGAAGAAAGCAGAAATAAGCATATTGATGATCGTGTATTCCAAATGGAACTGTTGTATAGAACTTTAACTTTCCTCCTCAATAACCAACCCGTACTTCATCAAACCCCAGGGTGCTCTCTGTCCATCACTGACAGCATTCAGTCCTGAGCTTTGAGAGAAAGACAGCTCACATTTTTCTGAAGAAATTCAGAATATTGTGTTTACATTCCAAAGTTTTCCATGGGAAGCATTAAACTCTTAGTAGAAACTTTTTATATTCTGCTAAGGGTTGAGTATTGGCCAGATTCTCTTTCCTTTTCTATTTAGGATGTCAGTGTGACACACAGCAGAGTCCTGCTTTAGATCCACCCAAAAATGGGACTTCTCCAGGCAGAGGAAAAGCCACTGGTTGCGAGAGAGCTGCTTTGAAGGTATGGAGTTTTTGTGGTCTAAAAGGAAAATTTGTCTTTGGTGTCCTCAGGTGTGGATGAGAGATTTACCTGCAATACCTGCACAGCTCCTGCTGTGGTGGCTTTGGCAGTGTGAGAACGTGGGTTCAGGGGATCCTGCACAAAACCTGATTTTTACAGCTTAATCACCAGCAGAGCCCCTTGATTACATTGATTGGGACTATCTGGAACTTCTAAAGGAAAAGGAGACCTGGAATGATGTAAAGGCACAATTTCAGAGATGAGACATTGTTTTGGAGCAGTAAAAATATATCCAGATACTGATATCTACATTCTAGACTTAGGTTATAAAGCTGCTTCTCCTTATTTCTTTTCAGTATCTCATTTTTACCCAGCCAATTAATGTATTAATTAATGTGTTGCCTGTGCTGGATGCTGTAGAGGAAGGGAACATTGTTTTACTTAATGATTTCTGTTGATACATATTTAAGAAATTTGAGCTACGTTGTCCTTAAGGGTCAGTTTTCTTTTCTTGACATAAATTTTAATTATAGAGGAACTCATAGCCATGAATCACTTTATAAATAATCAATTACCAATTCTGCTTTTTAAAATGTATGTTAAAATAGATTTTAATCTACAACATGCAGTGATGGCTTTTACTGAAATCTTATAGAACCCCACTTATTTGACTATAAGAATATTTGATACATGCAGTTCCAAAACTATCCTAAAAGCTGCAACTTCCAACAGCTCAAGAGCAGAACTTAAATTGAAATGGATGTGAAGGTACAAAACTTCAAGAGGTCTTAGCAGAAACTTTATATATAGCTGGAGAAAATGTCACATCTTATTTTAGAAGGCAGTGGTTTATTACCTCCCAAACTGAACTGATTAGGCTTTTTTTTTACCTCCTTCTTCACATGGCGTAGAATCTTATAGAGATGAAGTGTAACTTATTTTTCTTCAAATTAAATCAGTTTTCCTACTAAAGTGTGTCTAAAATCACTTCTTTTTTCTTTTCAGGAAATCTTTACTATCATTTGAAATGTTGTGCTAAGGGTTGCTGCTTCCCCATTCCCAAGCAGTGCCCTTGGAAACACACAGAACTCCCACAGTCCTTCCTCAGTGCTTTTATTCTGTCACGATTTTATCTGGTACCTATTGACTACTGGGACTGCTTTCCAAGTGACATTTTGGAATGCAGTTTTTGCTCTTCCATCTGCAGATGTTCCCCACAGCAGATGCACAACTTGAAAAATAATAACTGCTAAAAATATGCAAGCTGCCAGCTTGGTTTTTACTGAGAGAATTGTAACTTCAAGTGAGATAAATTTGTATTTAAATGCAATGTAATACATTTAAATTATGTCCAAAGACTGATACCAATCTCGTCAAATGGTGGAAATAATCATATCATAAATGTTTGATTTGAGTCCAAGGTGGGGAAAGGTGGGGTAAAAATGTTGCTGGATAAGCTAAAAATACTGACATGAGTTTTGAAAAAGAAAACATAAAAATCTTAATTAAGTGGTATTAACATTGTATTCTTTGTTATTCACAACTTAAAAATAGCTCTTCCTTTGTGCTTACACCTTTAACGTCTCATAGCTGTAATGTTTTTTCACCTGACCTTGCAGAAAATATTTGTCTTAGCCTACTAAATAAGCTGTGAAAGTACCAGGATTTCAAACAAGCCTTTAAAAAAGCAAAGAATTATTATTCCTTTCCACTTAGTTCAAGGTTAATTTTACTTGCCAGGAAGACAGTAAAAGAAAATCAGTGAGAAATGTGAGAGATCAATGGCAACCACAGAGCCCAAGCACCTCCAGCAGCTCCCATTTGTCAAAGCTGCACCCATTGATAAAGTCACAATGAGGACAGGATGTCAGGAGGCTCCTTTTTTCATTGCACTCACACCTAATAAATCAAGAGAAGAAATTGGTACGTTGTGAATGTTGATAGAGCAAATTTGACAAACTGGCAGATTGTATGCATATGGAAGAGTTATGGAATGATGTACCTTAAGCAAAGATCAAAATTTCATGACAATGTTTCTGTTCATTTTTCTGGTGCAGAAGTGTTCCTTCTCCTCTGAGTGTGGGTGTGCACAGATATAAAGTGAGATTAATGCAGTAAGAAACTCTGGCTAAAAACAAAGACACTTTTAGGGAATAACCTGGAAACAAGTCTGGCTTTCCAAGTGCAGACTTTAAAACTCCTACCTCTCTGCAGATTCATCTGCATTTTGTTCCGTGATCATCTGCAGCTCCTGCGTGGTTTTACTTGAATCTTCTTTGCCGGAGTTTTCCTCCGTGCTGGCTTTGGGGGTGTCCTCGCTGGAGCGCAGCTGCTCGATGAGGTTCTGCTGGTGCCAGCTGTGGATGGAGCGGTGGTGCGCCGGGGTCGGCCCCGGCACGGGGGCCAGGATGTTGTGGTGGACAGGGCTGCTGTTCTTCTTCAGCCCATTTCTGTCCCGAGAGTGGCTCTTCAACCTGTTCTGCACCGGGGTGCCCCTGTGCTCGTAGCCTTCCTGCTGGTGGCAGCCCCCGGAGCCGGCGGAGCCCTGCGAGGGGTGGCTGAACCACCTCCAGCGGAGCCTCAGGATCTGCTTCACATCAAACTCCTTCTTTCCAGAGACTGACATGGTTTTTCATAAGGAAAAAAAAAAAAAAAAAAAAAAAAAAAAAAAAAAAAGACAAAAGCCTATTCTTTCAGGAAGGAAATGGATTCTTTGTTATCTCTTCTGTTTCAACTCCTCTTCTTAAGAAAAGGCAACAGAAGAACAAACACCGGTGGCTCTGTCCCTCTCTCTCCTGATTAATGCACCGCCAGCGATGCTGAGCTGCTGTTAACTGCATAGGTGGGAATCCATACTGACAGGATGGTGAGGTCAGACCTTAAACAAGTAAATCAGCTTAGCACAGGAAAGCAGCAACCATAACACTCCCCAGCTGCCAGGCTTACACACTCCCGGCTCTGTAGCGCGGCTCCCAATATATAACCCAGCCTCACATGATCCTCAGCGAGCCCGAGCTGCGACTTAAGATGCAGGGAAGCACGCACAAATAAAGTGACAAGACTTTCTATCTATCTCACGGCGCTCTCCATCAGCCTGCTGATCAGCAATGCTGCTTTGCACGGCAGATTTAGGAGGATGCTCTCAGGCGGGTTTTTGGTGGCGATTCGCTGCGAAACTCTCCCGCAGCTCCCGCGGCTCCTTAAGGGTCTGCGTTTGTTTGTCTTGCTGTGTAAAATTCCTACAAATGGCCTCGGTGGGGTAGCACTTACCTAAAGGAGAGGCAGCGCTTGAATGCATGGTGCGGGACTGGCTGTGATTCTCACCTACGGGTGGATTTCTCAGTATAACTGCAGGGCTGGGAGAAGAGAGGGAGGGAGCTCAGGAAAAATCGGAGATGTGCTCCCGGAATGACTGGATCTGTGCAAAGCACGGTTTCCTGGCGAAGTGCCTGTGTAAACAGCCTTTCCCATCCTGCTCTTGATTTCTCACGGACAGTCAAACACTCGTGGGGTTTTTTGGGTTTTTGTTGTTGTTTTTATTTTTTTATTTTTTTTGAAACACCTTTCTTTTCTTTCTTTTGATGGTGGCACTGTAACGCGTTTTCAGCAAATTTAAGAGGGGAGAGGTTTTCATTCCCATCCCTTGGTTACCAGGCAGGGCTGTGAGAACTGTTCCCTGTGTGGTTTGAAATAATGTACACAGAATGTTTTCATGTGCAAATTGAAAAGGAATGAATGGACTGGATTTGTTTTGGTTTTTTTTTTGTTTTTTTTTTTTTATCTTATATTCTCCCATTCTGGCTACTGATGGTCTATCCAACTGTAAGCAGTGTGCAGAAATAGCAAAAGCTGTAACACAAACTCAGTAGAACATGATTCATAGAGGACCCGTCTCTAACACACCTCTCCTCTCAGACCTTCTGACATTAATTTCCTTTTTCTCTGTCTTTTCTGTGAATTTTTTTTCTTTTTTTTTTTTTTTTACTTAAATTCTATGATGGGACATTGTCCCTTCAAATAAAATCTGCTTTTTATTCTTTTGGACTGCATATAATACAAGCAAGGAAATGTGAAGTAGAGTTTAAAAACCAAAAGAAAAGAAAAATGATAGTATAGGACTAAGGAATTGCCAGATTTTATGCTGGGCTCTCCTGCCCCTGTCCTATTCATGATATTCAAGCAAAGGAAATGCAGCATCATGGGCTGGATGAATGTGAGAGAAATTACAGGATGAGTGAAGAACTCGTCAAAATAATTGAAAGATATTTTCCTATCTAGATCCATAGAGGGAAAGACTGTACAAAAGAAAACCTGTGTGAAAGGCTTGGCCATAAAAGGCAGAAAGGAAGGAGCTGAGGGAAGATTTGACAGACGTAGCCAATACATATTTGTTGCTATAGAGAACATTGAGGCTGAGCTGTTGCAATTAAATGTACATTAACAAGATTTCCTTTCAGATGTTCTAGGAATAGAGAGAAGCTAGAAAACTTATTCAACTTCCAAAAAGTCATGTTAAGAAGAAGGTGTATAAAGGCCTTAAAGTGCATTTAATAAGGGGGTTCAAGCCAAGCTTGTTGAGGATATGAGTTAGTAGAGAAGCTGCTACCAAACTTCAGGGATATTAAAAGATTTATAGACACTGAGCAGATCAGTGAAAAGGCTGGGCATTGAGCAAGAGAGATTATTGTTTATCCAGAAGTCAATATAAGATGTTTTCACACTTCAATGATGACCTTTTACAGCAATCTAAAACTTTCTGAAGACCCAAGTGTTTCAGGTATTTTTTCTTGCATTACAAGTATATAATATTCAATATAATGTTTCTTGACTTCTCAGTTTCAGCCTATGCACCTAAGGATGTTTTCCTTTTCAATTTCACACAAGTAATGAGACTCAGTGGTATCCCTGTATATTCCTGAGGACTGCCTACGTGGCAATTTGACATCTGTTTTAGGGAGGAGGTATCTATATACCAAGTTAATGAAATAATTTATGATGAAATCTTGTAGAGGTGGACAGAGAACACGGTTTCTCACTACTCTTTAATCAGGTCATTGAGCTATCTCAGCAGCTCTGTCAGCTCCTCTTAGCAACAGCTCTGATGAATTTAATCCATATTTTCCACCATGTCACAAAGCTTCTGTTGGTTTTCTTCCTTTAAATCTCTCTTGCTGAAGTCATCCTTTGCTCTGAGATATCATCAAAAGCATTTTACTGGGGATTGTACAAGCAGCACTCCTGTTCCTGCTAACTCAGTACAGGTTTTAGCAGATGTAGTGAATTTAGCTAAAATTAAAATAGTCAAACTGGACATTTGCTGAAGAGACCATCTTGCTGAGAAAGTTAGCTTGAGTCAGCACAGGATATGTTTCAGGTGGGGCATAAGGAGATTATTTTTTTACAGAGCCTGTTAGTGTTCTGGCTAAAATTTCAGTGTGCTGTACCAGGTCAACATAAGTGATTTGATAACCTGAAATTTCAGGCCTGAAATTATTGGAAGTGTGGCATATATATGTATAACCCTGGAGGAGCTTTATGCCATGTACCTGCTTTTCACCATTTACATTTATCTTCTAGTCAGAAAATTAGATGTCTTCAATCTGAATGCAATAAATGTTTACTTCTGGATGAAGTTCTCACATACTTTTAGGTGTATCTCTGACTGGATTCAAGTTTCTAAATGAGAAAAGAGACAAGATATAAGATTTTTCTGTTATTACTAGCCCTAATTTAAGGCCTTTGGTCTCATTTAAACGAATAACCATGTAACAGCATTATTTTTTTCCCCTCGTGGCTGGAAATCTCCAAAGAACAGAATTTTCTGGGACCACAGCAGGTCCAGCCAGGGTCAGGCAGCTGGAGCACATGATGGATGAGGGCAGGCAGCTGCAGCAGGATTTGTTCAGCCTTATGAAGAAAAGGCTCAGAGGCATTTTCGTGCTGCCTGCAGGTACCTGATGGGAGAGCAGAGACAGAATCAGGCTGTTCCAGAGGGGCCATGGACAGCTGGCATGCCAAAAGCCGAGGAGATGTGAGAAAAGCTTTCTGCCTGTGAGGGAGGTCAGGGAGGTGGGAGGAGGCTGCCAAGAGAGGCTGTGGCATCTCCTTCCTCAAGGAAAGCGAGACCCACTGAGGGTGGGGAGGTCCTGGCACAGAAAAAAAGCTGTGGCTGCCCCTGGATCCCTGGCAGTGCCCAAGGCCAGGCTGGGACAGGGCTTGGAGCAGCCTGGGACAGTGGAACTGTCCCTGCCATGGCAGGGGTGGCACTGGGTGGGCTCTGAGGTCCCTCCAAGCCAAAGCAGTGTGAGATTCTGTGATCCCGAGTGGATCCGTGTCACGGCTCTAACTGGCCTGGCTTTGAGGGGGAGATCAGGCTGGGTGAGCTCCAGAGGTCCCTCCTGAGCTGGTCTGTGCCTGTGTGACCCTTTGACATCTTTATCTCATGGCTGTGGTGGAGCCAAGTAAAATTCATGTGTTTGCCAGCTGTGGGGAACAAACACATCTCCAAAATCTCCCCTGCAGTCCTGCAGCAAAGCATCACTGCCTGCAGGGTGTGGCCAGCTGCTCATCCCAGGGGAGGCTTGCCAGGGCTTTGAGGAAAAAAGAAATCTTTATCCACAAAAAACCTTCCATCCCATCCAATGCATACAAGACTTGGAGAAAAGTCTTTGCTGCCATTAGGAAAATACATGAAATTTGATGGTAGACTGGCACCCAGCAGGAAAATGGAAATGACTTGAAAAGCTTTGTATAAACATGTGGAACTTGCAGGTAATTGCAATGATATGTATTAAGAGCTGAAATAGGTTTTGGTAATCATTTTAAGATTACATGTGTGAATCCCTGATGCACCGCTTGATTTAGGAAATTATCAAAGAACTTTGGTCATAATTGACCTATAAGAAGGAATTGATAATTTTGTAATGTTTAAAATAGGCTTCAAAAATTACATTTAGCTACAGCTGCCTCCCAAGTTTGTCTGCCACCAAATCACCTAACAGAGAGGAGTTTTTTAATGTATTTCAAAATGTCTGAATTTTTCAGTTAATAGCTCAGTAAGTTCTTTGAAAATTAAAGCAAGTGGAATATAACCATATAGTTATGTAATGTTTATTCTCTTCTCATTAGAGACACAGAAAATTATTGGGTTTTTTCTTCTTCTTTTTGCCCTGAGCCTGGTAGTACAGTGCATAGATGGAGAGCCTGTTAGAAAAACATCTCTCTCTTCCAACAAACCTAGACAAGAGTAATAAAAAGAGGAATCATCCACCTTTCTTGTAAAATACTCCCAGAAAAATACCACTTGTGGAGTCTGAAGCCAGGAGAATTGCAAGGACTAGGCTGGTAGCAAGAGCTGATAAAGTAGTTATTTGCTGGATATGAGACAGACCATAAAAATAATTGAATTTTTTATCAAAGCAAAGGATAGCTTTGGAGCAGAGTTCTTCAGTGCCAGGTAACTGAATCAAATAGGGAAAAATCTGCATGGGCTGAATGAGACAATCAAAAAGCACAAAAAGCGAAGAACGCTTTCTCTTATTTTTGAAGATATTTTTTGTCTGTTATGATATTGCATTATTTAGAAAGTCAAGTTAATTCCTCATATCAATATTGTTTACTCTACAGAGGTTGCACTGGGGGAACAGGATAATAAGATTCACATGTGCACAGATTGTTGCTAACTGAACCAAGCCCTGTTTAAAAACTGTTCCCTCTGTGCCCAAGCTGTGTTCCACAGGGTCTGCACACTTTGTGTGCTCAGCCCGTGCCCTTCCACTGCAGGCCAGACACAGAGAACGAGAAGCTGGATATTTTTATTACCCTGCTTTGAAAAATAATGCTAAAAAGAACTCCCATTAGTCCATCTTTTGTGCAAGAGATAGGCCAGGAAACATCTGCATAGCACAGCAGCAGCATTGCAGGAGTCTGAGCTCAGGGGAAGGGAGCAGGATGAAACCCAAAACAAATAGCTCTATTTTAAATCTGCAGGAAAGGTCCTGCTTTCTTTTCAAAGAAAACTTTGAATATCACAGCCACAAATCAGTTTAAGAAAATCAGTGACATGCCATGCTCTCCACTAAAGGAGGCAGGAGAGATGATCCACTTTAAGGAAAGTGTTGACACATTTAAACACAATTGCTTCCTCAAATAACTGGGAACTGTCCTACAGATTGCAACCCACCTACAAAGCCCTGAGCCAAAATTGGAAAAAAAAAATCACAGCATTCCTGCAAGATCCAAGATAAAAACATGTGAGACATGAGCCTGGTATGAGTAAGTCTGATTAAGATCTTGATAAACAGTGGCAGTGTTGTCATCCTCAAAATGGAACCAGAATATTGGAGTGAAATAAGAAATAGCAAATATCCAGAAGGGTCTCCCCTGGACAAGGGCTTGAAAGTGATGCCACCAGTGCAGCAAAAATAAAGCTCAAGCTCATGACTTGAAACACCTGTCACAGGTCAAGAACAAGATATAAAAGAATGGAAAAAATGTGGATGGATGCAAAGGTGTATAAAAATTATTTGTACTGAGTTTTATTCCTGTGAAGTCTCTTCAGCTTACCAACATCTTTCTCGTGCTGGTGGGGCAGGGTTGTGCAAACCTGGCAGTATTTATTAAAGGTGACTCTCCTTACCCAGTAACCACTAGTAAATTACTAGTAACTACCAGTAAGTAGTAGAATTGTAGCTGCAACTTGCATTTATTACATGAAACAGATGGATGAAACAAGCATATGATGGCTTACATTCCACAAGTGTAAAAGGATCGTGGTAGTCCGGTTCTTGCAGAAAATACTTGAATTTTCTGCACACTCAGTGATAACAACAACCCCCATTTAACCCCCAGTGATTACTGTTGGGTATGAAGGAGTATGGAAAGGATCTGGCATACCTTCAACAAAGCCCACTATGTGGAGCTGACACTTGTCAGCACAGCTCTGTGTCATTTGCCATCTGAAAGCCTTGGCAGAACCAGGACTTATGCCCAAGGTCAGTCTTCTCTGGGAAGTTTTCTTAACGTGACTCTTGATCGTTGTCTCTTAAAAAGCAATAAATGGCACCTTTAATTGCAGGAGAGGGGGATCCTGGAGGCAGCTGTATTTCTGTGCACTGTAGAATGTAATGGTTCTTAGGAGTATTTAGGTTTTAATCCCTCAAATGTGTTCTGAGGCTCATGAAAGGTGCTGTGTGCCAATAAAGCCTCTTAAAATGTGTAGTCCTGCATCTCTCCTGAATGCCTGGTTTCAGGGGTTGGAGAGCTCTTCGATTATTCCTGGGAAAACGAGCAGCCTGGGACAGGATTTGGAGAGGTCTGAGGCAATCGTTTGGTGTCTTTCTCCTTAGTGGCTGCTCTGAGTTGGTTGGAGCTCAGGCACACCCCCAGCTCCCACCAGCTGGGTTTTTGTCTCTGCAAGGTGCAAAGAGGAGCTGTGGAACAGCAGCTGCCTTACCTTTACAGCAACGAGGGAACAGTGTCATTTCTTACAAGCTGAGGCTTTTACTGCTGGGGTTTGGTAACACAATAATCCATCAACCTTCACTTTCCCTCCCAGCTGTCATCACTTTTCCTACCAATTTTCTCAGAGGTTTATCTCTCCTTTGTGATTCCGTAAGAATGCAGGGGACAGAATAATTTTTAAAATCAGATGTTCAAAAGCATCATAGTCAAAGCTCATCTGAAAAGTGCTGTGAACCTTGTCAGCAACCTGTCTCCAGCATCCTGACACCACTCCTTTGCTCATGTGGCCTGTAAAAGCACACAATAACTCAATTTTTACTTTGACAAAAAGCCATACAGATCCACATCACAATATTATTGTTGTTCAACCTGGCTCTAGCTGCTGTCAGCTGCCAAAACACCTTGAGGCTGCATTTCACTGTGTGATACTGGCCCAGAATATAAAAATACAGAACTAAAACACTCAAATCCTATCCTTCTCTTGCAAAAGAAAAAAAAAATCTTTGGTTCTTTCACGTTTGCAATTTTTAGAGTAGAGAGACTCAGCATTTCTATTTTGGTGTGTAAGGAATTTTTAGTGTTTTCATATTTTCTAGGGGAAGAAAGAGATGTACATGTAAGTACTGTACCATAAGGTGAAATCTGGGAATTGATAAGAAAATAGAATATGTTTTCTCTTCCAATCTATATATTAATAATAAAATGGTACTGAACAACATAGTGATTATATTTTCAAGTGATAGCAAATTTCAGGGAGAGAGGGATGGCATGAAACCTCCAGAAAACACAGATCACTGAATGTAACACACAATGTTCTGAGACAAAGCCTATTCATGACAGATTCCCAAAGGGCCAGAGATACACAGCCTGCTGAAGACAAACAGAAGGACAGAAACCAACATTAAATCTGACTATTTAGCATGAAATGGCTGAAAAATCCAGTTATGGCCTAGGACAAGGGTGTGATTGAGTATATCAGCTATTTTTTAGTGTAGATTATGCTGGTTTAATTTTTTTTCAGAACTTCACCAACAATCTCATTTGAGACAGCTCCTTATCTGTTCAGCTTGTACCTGAGTTTTGCTGTGATTTGTGGTGCCCCAAACCCCAGTGACGTGAGAGGAGCTCCTGGAGGTGTGACAGCCTCAGTGTTAAAAGCTGTAGACAAAAGCTCTCACTCCACTCTCAGTTTCCCAGCTCAGTTTGGGGTGTTTGAGGGGGGTGCAGGTGCTCAGTCCTGCATGGCTGGAAGGTGGGAGCGCTCCAGCCCGAGCTGGCCAGCAGGAATTTCTGTGTTGGGTGTTAATGACAAGGGGCACCATTTCCTGAAAGGTCCTCTGGTGATCTGCAGAAATCAATGCAGGGCAGAAATCCCCATCGCTGCTGGGTGCTTGAGCTCTGATGAGATCTGGCAAAGGAAAGTGGCCCTTTTCTCTTTGATTAAGGAAAATACTTCCAGCTGCATACATTAACTATAGAAATTCTACAGCAAAGACAGCTCTGCTGTAATAAATTAAGTCATATTGCAAGTACACTATAAGGAAACTGTTTCAGGAGAAATTAAGGGTAGCGAGCCTCCTGAAATTAAGCTTCTGCTGAAATAAATTGGTAATATCTAGCTAATATAGTTCAGCATATGTCACAAATGAGAGAGATGCTCTTGGCTGATAGTGTCAATTTAAAAGGCTGTTTGCAGCAAATCATTTTGAGGTCTCAATTTGCACAGCAGGGGTTATAAAGAACTTTAACTTTACTTTAGAACACATATTAAGTTGTTTGGCACAGTTGGATTGACAGTGTCTGGCATTAATTTCCTAAATTAAGTTACTGCTAATACACTTGTTAGTGAGTTCCTGATGGCTTACCACTTTTTTGAACATTTAGGAATATTGGATGCCATCACCATTTTCATGTAATATACATTCTTAGTCTTTAAAGAACTAAGCCTGTAAATGTGGTGGCGCTAATGTGGAATTAGTGATTACAAGAAAAATATAACTCCCAAATTCCACTGCTCTAAAATACTCAATTCAGCTAACCATGGAAACATGCAGAAAAGCCTTGGACATGAGATTGCTTTTTAATCACTGCCAGCAGTTGATTATATTAGTGCTTTATTTCATAATTTTATGTGTCATGCTAATGAAAATGTTATGGGATAAAGCAGTGGGAAAAGAAAAGCTATTTCCCTCTCCTTACTTAATAACTGCTTCTTGCTGCTCCATTGAGGTGGTTTTTCCCTCTGAAATTGCTTTCTGTGTGCTGGAACACAGCTCATTGTTCTTCTGGCTGACAGTCTAATCATTCTGCCTTGCAGACCTCTCACTTACACACAGCAAAGGCATTGCTGGATTACCAGGACATCCAGTCCTCTGGAAAATAACACATCTTTTATCTTCAAAAGGAAACAATCCAAAAATCTGTGGTGTGATTCACATCATTTATATATCAGGATTTTTAATAACCTTCTTCTCATCAACTTGGTCAAGTCCAAGAAGCTTTAATAAACAAGAGAAGATTATTCTGTCTGGCTTTTTTAATACCACTACAGGAGCTATATTCTTTCTCACACACAACTTGCAAAATTCCAGTTGCCTTTTCACCTAGCTCAAAAGCAGAGAATCCTTTACCTTAAATATCTTATTTTGGTCAATATTTTGATGAACACTGCACAAAACTTTCTGTAGCACTGCCAGCACGTAGGTGACTCATTAATCTGGCTGCACAAATCAGCTTTGCAGGACTGGGGGCTGAGGCACAAAAAGCTGCACGTGTTCGAAGGTTTAATGGCAGAGATGTCCTGAAAGCCAAAGTGCAGCCCCCTTGCCTGGCTGTGTCTGAAGAGGAAAAAAAGTGTGTTTTAGAACAAATAGAGCATTTGAATTCTCAGCATGTAGGGACTAACAGTTTTACTCGGTGCTGCTGTGATTTAAGGAGAGGCTTTGACTTGTGTCCCCTTCTTCAGGATGTTTGGGGACATTATTCACTGTGATGCTGATATATGTCAGCAGTACATAAATGTAAAGAGGGAATGAGGCAAAATAAAAGGTTTTCACTAGTCTTTGCAAATCCTAATGGTGCTCCTCTCCAGCTGCTGGTCCTCAGCCCAGCTCAGGTTTTGTCAATCAGCCCATAACACCCACGGGGAGTTTTGCAGTGCAGGGCACATCCCAGCCGAGCCTCTCAGGGGAGGGATGTGGCTTTGAAAGACACAATAAAGACTTTTCAGACCACTGAGCGTGGTTTGTGTGGCACCTGAAAATGTCACCAGGCAAACAGGCTCTGCCTGGTGGGAAAGAAATTCCTGAAATGATGCCTGGGCCCTGCCAGGGAATTGCAAGGCACAGGTTTGGAACCCTTTCAGCCCAAGGATTAAAGAAACACGCTTTGAAAAAGAGAAATGGAAAAGAAGGTTAGAATTTTTTTTCTTCTTTTGTTTTTATTGGAGCATATTTAAATTACTGCCAGCAGTGTAAAATGGATCAGAGCTGCCATCTCAATATTTAATGAGATAATCTGCAAATGGGAAGATCTTGTGCACATGGTCCAGGTCAGTGCAAAATTGTCCTTACATGATGTTGTCTTTAGTAAGCTTTAAAATACTTGAAATAGATCATCCATTTCCCTGCAAAAGAGACATCTTTTGTATGAACAGACCCACTTTCTTTTACTCCAAACTAAACTCTCTTCTGTTTTTCCTGTGTTTGGTTGTGCTGTCATTCCTGTAATGAATTCAGTGCTGAATTCCATAGCATGACTAAAGCCTTTCCTTACTTTATTTTGCTTTAGCTTGAGGCTTTAATATTATTATTAATATTTGAGTCTTTATTTTCTCTCTCTTCCTGATTTTTCTCAAAGCCAGTTTTGCTATTTTTCCTATATTATTTACCCCTAGGCTGAAGCCACATTTTCTACCTTTGTAATTTAGCAGTGGGATATGAATAGAGCCAGGTGAAAACTCCTGTTTTATATTATGTAATCCATAAACTTCCATTGATAACCTAATACAAATAATGGCATTTTGAATTTGGAATTCCCTGAATTCCTTGTTTTTAAAGCAAATAAACATAATTTTTAAACTTTTTAAAAAACCTTACTCAGGAAATTCTATGATCCACCAGCAGAATCATTAAGTTTATTCAATTCTTCAGTCCTGTCAAAAACCTATTAGGTTCCAGTGGGTTCTCCCTGACACATAAATCTTGCCAGGCATCTCTTTCTTAATTACATGGCACAGGCTGTCAGCTTGCAAATGTTGTGTAGTAAATTAAATTGTCAGAAATACCCAGGTTCAGGGGATTTTTTTTGTGCTACTGAAGCTGTGCTGCAGAACTTGAAGGGCTTTCTTGGCTACTTTTGGGCACAGCTTTCATTACTCACAGTGGTGAAAAAAAATTTGGGGTGGACAGAAATAAGCTTGTATTTGACAGCTACAGACTATTTGCTCTATTAGATCAGCCATAAAAGTCAAGGTAATGAGATACTTGCTGATATTTTTAAGTATTTGAGGTAGATTTTGATGTCTCACTTGTCTCCTTGAACCAAATCAGGTCTGTGAGGGTGTGCAGCTACAGATAAGAAATAATTCAATTCCTAGTAAGCAAAAGCAATCTGTTGAAAAATTTGGATTATTTTTCTGAAGAAAATGCCAGAGTATTGGTCTAGAAGTCATAATACGAATATGTGCTGGGTACTTTTTCATTATCTTTGATCCAAAGCTCTGGGAGCCTCTTCAGAAATCTTTAAATGATTTCTTAGAAAAGCAATATTCCCCTATCTTTACTTTGCCATATATAAATTAACTTTCTGCTCTCTGTGACCCTTCTCTCTTTAACGCAGAGAACAGAGAGCTGATTACCTCAATAATTAATTTGCCCTGACCCTTGTCCATGTCCTTCTGTGAGTCACCCAGAAGAAAATACACTGGGACAGAAAATATATTGACTATTCCAAGTAGTGTCCTTGTTCCAACTCAGAGCCACAGGCCAAAATCTCCATTCTGGTTCCCAGGCAGGATACACCCCTGAGCAGAATTCCTCAAAAAAAAGTAATGCAACATTTCTGTCTCATCAGCACACTCTGACCATGGCAAGGGTGCCTTCAGTGGAGAGGTTTCAGGGCAGGATATTTGATTTACTGGAAAACAATGCCATGGGCCAGAATAGTTTGGTGTAACTGTTCAGCTGCTTGTATTCGTTCTTGAAATAAGGTACTCAAGGAATTGTGCATCATTTTCTTTGTCCCATAGGCTTTTGTGTTTCAGAAAATCTTTTTGCCAATTAATTCATCTGGGCAAATATCTATCCTGATAAAGACCACTTTTTTAGTGAAAAGGCAGAATGTTGTGCAGCCTGTCAGGCTGTGGGAGTGCTTTCAGAAATGGAAAACACAATTCTGTAAACATCCTGATTTAAAGTCAGTCTGAGCTGGGAGAGAACAGAAACTCAAAGGTTTTGGGTTTTCATCAACGGCTGAACTGGCAGATAATAACTATAGGTAGATAATAATGATATTAAGGATAAATACATGGTTCTATGCTGCATTTTTATTGTCTTAAGACAATCAAAATAAAATGGGCATATTTTTGTGTTTGTACTAAAAAAACCTCCCAAAACCTACTTCCTACTTAAACTTGTAACACAGAAGCTGGAAGAGGCTCATTGCCTTTTGGAAATGTGTCTCTCTGCAGCACTTAGACTGTGTATAATTTATGTGCATTTTAAATACACACAGACAGATATATGTATATAAAATTACTATACATTATCAGTGAGATGTCTGCAGCTGATTGCATCAATCATGGGAGAATTTTCAAAACTGCCACAATTTTAGTTCTGTTATGGGATAGGATGGAGAGACTTCGGATCCTAAATCTGAGAATGAAACTGGCAAAATTTCTACTGATCTCTTCTCTGGAATTTAAATTTCACTTCAGGCACATTTTTTTCTTGAACTCCAGATTATCTTCTAGGACTTTTCATGGAATAATGGAATATGTTAAGTTGGAAGGGCCCCACAAGTCCCACTCCTGGCTCTGCACAGACACCCCAACCATCCCCCTGTTCCCTGTTATCCAAACCCTCCTGGAGCTCCGGCAGCCTCGGGCTGTTCCCATTCCCTGGGGAGCCTGGGCAGTGCCCAGCACCCTCTGGGGGAAGAACCTTTTCCTAATATCCAGCCTAAACTTCCACAGAGACCAAAAAGGAGCCTGTATATGTAAGTTACCCAATTTCCTAAAACACTCAAGCCTAACTCTCACTATCTTTGGAAAATTTGGCATAACTTCACCAGTTTTGCTGAATATTTCCAGTCTGCTAGGCCATGACAGCATCCACTCACACTTGGGATTGTTTTTTTAATGTGGTGTGTTTCAATATAAAACATTCTAGAGGATGTAAGAGATGCTGTGAAAGGAGAGGTGGGAATAACTGACTTTGCCCTGTTAATCTGTTAAATTTCCCTGGTTCTGAGCATCCCAGGGCAAAACCAGACATAAACTCTTCCCCCAAGGTCCTGAAAACCCACCACAGATGGGGAAAGGAGGAGGGATGGAGAAGGGAAGCCACGGGTGGCAGAGCCAAATGTCCCAAAGACATTTCTTCCCTGTTTTTACATGCTCAAAATCTGCCTGTAACCATTGGAACCTTTGAGCACCATTCTGTCACTGGGATTTATGAGAGCCTAAAGCATTTACAGAGGTCTTAAAGACAGGCCCATTTCTTTAAATCACTGCAAACAATGTGTCTTTAGAAGTCCTCTGTTGTGTTGCTGGTGCGTGAGGAACATTATCCTTGACCTTTCCCCCAAGGATCCGGCGTGTTGCTAAAATCTGCTCACAATAAGCACATTTGCAGATGTGCAGACATAGAATTATAGGAAGTACAAACAGGGCCCCTGTGTACACCAAAGCACACTCAGAACCAGGGAGGTTTATGATTCAGGTAGTTTAAAAGACTTTTTAATAGCCAGTGAAGGAGGTTGTTTGCTTTATGAAAGCACATACAATAATAATGCACGCACTGAGTGCAGAAAGAGAGGAGGCAAAGCAATTATTCTGCTCCTAGTTAATGTTATTTGGACAATGAACCACCTAGAATGAGGTATTTTGCCAAGATCCTTATTTAAAATACTTTGTCAAGCAATATCTGAATTGCAACTTGTGCATGAATCAGCCAGACCTGATGTGCTTCATTATTTTTCCCCCCACTATATTGCTGTTGCAGAAAACAGATCTCAGTGATCTCAGACTTTTGAGGAAAGCTTTATATACCCCAACATGAAACTGCTAAAGGCAACTTCCTCTATTTCTTGGGATTTTACCATCCATATAGTGACTAAATTGAATTTATACCAGCAAGGCCACGGTGCTGGTGTGTGCAGGAGGATTTGCTGAGCAGGGCAGAGGTGAGACACGGGCAGTTCATTCATGGAAAAGTGAGATGTGCAAGGCAGAGAATTCTGCTCTGCTGGTGCCCTGCCAGCTGACAGGGATTGTTGCATTTGCTTGACAGTGAACACTGTGCAAGATCCACAGAAATGTCCATCACTGAGAGGCTTTTGGAGATGCTGAGGATATTTCTTATCTGAAGTGTCAGTGATTGTTCAGCTGCATCTCTCATCTTTAGCTGGTTCTAGGTGTGGATGCCTTTTGAAGACTGAGTGGAAAGAGGTTAACATAAAGGGAAAAAACCCTTTCTATTCTGTATTTCCTGGCATTCTCTCCCTATGTAATAGGATGTTTGAGTTGATGCAGATTATTGGGTGTTTTTTTTCATTGTAATGTAGTTTAAATATATTGAGAACTTAGAGCTGGGACTTGGAAACCCAAATTCAAAAGCTCTATGAATTGGAATATAATGATAAAATTGTGCCATCACTGCAGTTTGTGAATGACATTTAAGCTCCATTATAAATTTAACTCTTTTCTGCATTGCCTTCTGTATTAATAAAACCTGTTTGATAGGCCTAGGGTGTTTTCACACTGCCCTAAATTTCATAAAATTAGGGCAACTATTCCTCATGCTCAGAACTTCCAGGGGAAAAAAAAAATCTCATTATTGGGAAACTTCTGCTTTGAGTTCTCTGAGGTTCACAGGGGCACAGGGCAGTGACCAAAGGTGCTTTTGAAAACCCACAGTAACAGAACTGCCTTTTAAACTCTGCTGCTTGCCTCAGAAATGGCATTCTTATCTTCTGCATGCTTGACTAGAAGTATATAAATATTGCATGTTTGATTTTAAGCCAGGCAAATTCATAGAGGAAATGTAGCATTTTAGTAAAAGAAAAGCCAATAGTGAGGTCAGAAGAGCTGGAGTAACATCTCTGCAAGTAAATGCCAGAGCAAGGACTGCCTCTTTCCGTGTGGGATGGATTTTTTTTTTTTTTCTATTTTTTCTTTTTTTTTTTTTGTGGGTTTGGGGTTTTTTTGGTTGGTTTTTTTTTGTTGTTGTTGTTGTTTGTTTTCTTGTTTTTTTTTTTTTTTTGAGAGGAATATGGTAGCATGTTTCCTGTTTTTTTTAATAAGAGCTATGAGATTTTTTGGAAAAGGACCTTGGTTTGAGATCAGCTTTTAAACTTGAGCTCCAGAATTTGGCAGCAGGCAGGAATGTTGCCACAGCAACCATTATCTAAGGCTGTGCTACTGAACCTCCTGCCAGTTCACCCCCAGCTGAATGCTGAAGGCAACCTTAGAGGCCATTGAATGTTCTGTCCTGCAACTGTTCAGCAGGACAGAAAAAAATATGCCAAAAAAAGCCTGGGACTTGAGAACTCCAGCAGCTATCTGGGAAAAAGTGGGGAGAAAAGTTTTCTCTTTAGAAGTGAATGAAGGCAGTCAATCTTGGTGGTGAATTTCCACCCTCCTGGTTGAACCATTGGGTGTTTTTTGGTGAGCAGAGGTGGCTCAAAGATGTTTTCAGTCTGAGGGATGGCTCTGGAATGGCCTTGGAATTCAGGATGCTGTCATCTTCCCTTCTCCTGCGCTGGTCTGGGTGGGGCTGGAAGGGCTGTCATTGAGGAAGGGCTCCAGACCCATCTCTCAGCGTGCCCAAAGGCCTGGGAGATGTTCTGTGAGTCCCACAATGCTGCTTCTGCCAAGGTCTCTTTGTAAAATCAGCCAGCTGGTTGCAGTGAAGCATCCTCAGTCCAGCCAATTTTTGTTATCTACAGCCCTCAGTATCATCTGCTCATGCTTCCTTTTTTATTCACAAACAAGCACAGTGCTGGTCAACCAAAAAACCATCCAGAACTCTAAAAATGGAGAATAAATTACATTACTTGTGCTCATACCTTCACATGCAAAACTCGAGGACAGCTTTCTGTGTGTATGTTTGTCATTGCTTGGGAAATTTTCATCTCACTTTTGGCATTCTGCTCTCCAGACTCCTGAGAAATTAACCCAAACACCTTTCTGCTCTGCATCACTCTGACTGCTTCCTAAACTCTTTCTTTAGTTAGAAATACTTGTGCTGTGATACACTTGTCAAAATGTTCTCAGAAAATAAGCCCCAACTAGAAATGCCTGTCAAATAATGAAAAACTGACAAATTAATGATGACTGATACCGTTTGCCACAAGCATCAAGGCTTCCAATAACATTTTCTTCCTGGCAACAAGCAAAAAGATTTTTTTTTTTAGTTGAATTACTTTTTTCCATTTGGTGGTATGAAATGAACAAGGTTAACTTCATATTTACACAAATTCTTTGTTATTTATCTCATTATTTAGCTAAGTGTGGTGTTGTGTAACAAAATACCACACCTCTGATGAGATTTTCTAATCTACCCCCAACAAGCTGAAATATCTATATGATAATGTATGTTATATAATGTGTGTATTAATATGTTATACATAAGATGCATCGTTTCATATAAGTTTATATCTAAAAATTTCCATATTTTCAAGTAACTTCGTGGGTGATCTGTAGGTGGAGGAGTAGTATTGGGGATTTGTCCTTCAAACCTAGCACAAGATTACAGCTTCAGGCTGAGAGAGTTTTGTGTTCTGTAGCTGAGACTGGGGCAGAGGAGACTCCAAACAGGAATTGCTGCAGAATTCCTGCTGGTTTACAGGTGCTGTTTAACAGAAATTCAAACAAAATATTGACTTTTGGTATGAAGGAATTGCAGTAGTGCAAGAGAGAGGAAATGTCATTGGATTTCACACTTTTAAACACTTTCAAACAAATGAAATGTGAATTCCACCTGAAGTTCATTGTACATCAAGACTACAAAGCTTAGTGATGAGCACTCCTGGCAAAAATTGGAATATTTCCTCTGAGTAACTGAAGAGCAGATATGTTCAATGTAGTTAAATTAGTTTTAGATCCTTCTTCAGGAAAAATAAAAACTGGGGGGGGGGGGAATTTTTGTTTGTGCAACAATCCATGGTAAATTTGTTTTCCTTTAGCCTCTCTGAAGAGAGAGGTTTTCTGTCTTACACAGGATTATCATACACCAGAATCCATGGAAAAATAAATGGAATTGCTGTCCCATGAGAGCCAATACACACGTGCCAAATTCATAGTAAGTTAAATGCATGTGTGGTAAAGCAGAATCTGAACCCCATCAGCTGCTTTATCCTTTCAAATTCCCTATTTCAGCTCCTGCAGCACTGCCAGGAGCTCTGGATCCATACCCAGGGCACAGCTGGGAGAGAAGGAAAGGAAGGAAAGGAAAGGGAAAGGAGAAAAAAGAAAGGGAAAGGAAAGGAGAAAAGAAAAAGGGGAAAGGAGGGTGAAAGAAAAAGGTATCTCAGTGACTGCCAAGGAGAAAAGAGCTTTCTCTCTGCATTGAGGCCGGGCAAAATCCTGCCCCCACACGGGAATCAGGAATTCCCTGTCCATGGAATCAGGATCACAGAGCTGGCTCCTGTGGTCACGGACAGCTTGACCTGTCCCATTCCTCACCAGGCAGCTCCTCACTTTTGGAGCTACAAGATGGAATTTTGCTGTTTCCCTGCTGAGCTGGGCCACGTCTGACACAGGGAGGTTTTCAGGTGCAGTAACAGCTTTTAGAGCAGAAAAAAAGCTGAGGAAACCCTTCCCCCTGCACACTAAAGCAGGTGGATTATGTCTTGGTGTAACATTTGCATTTCGTTCTTTGAATAAATTAATGTTTTAAAGCAAATGCCCAAGGATATTGCAATTATTTTTGCAATTCATACATTTATTCAATGCATATCAGAAAAGCTCCTGTTAAAGACAGGAGGTAATTTGGGGTAAACGTCAATTACTGCTGGGTTATGTTCAGTCTATAGTGGATGCATTTGTATGACATTTTAATATTTAACATTGGAAAACTTTGACTGCCAGATTTTTAATGATACTGCTACTGGTTCAGCTGTTTTCGTGCCTTCAAAAATTAAAAACATTTCAATATTTAAAATGACTGTACTGCTCATTTCAAGGCATATGTTGCTGCATATGTTTGTAGCTCTGCTTTTCTGAATGTGTAAGATTTTTTTGGCATATATTGGTATTTCATCCTGAACCTGGGGGAATTAATGTTTAGAGTCACTGTTTGAATTCATTTTAGGTTTGATTGTTAAGAGCTCCTCTGGGAGCCAGGGAAGGAATCCCAAGGAGGTATAAATGGAAACAAAGGTAGGAGAAGAAAGAAAGGCAGATGGTGGCAACAATGGCTTATCTTTTTTTAGATCATTGATGTAGTACAAAGGAGACTGTCTTAGAAATGCTTTATAGACTCCATTTTCATTTCCAGTGATAGAAATACCATATTTTCATATTCAAAATACATTTTGAGCCATGAAATCTAGCTAATAAAAACCCCTGAATTAATTAGTGCAACTAAAACCCCCTGGTTGCATGGTCTTCTAAAGCACTGAGCATCTCAAATGAACCTGTAAATTAAACTGAAAGTTTTTCTGTTCCAGCAGAAAAATGGTGGCACCTCTGGGAGATGCCGGATTATTTTTATTAATTTATTTCTTTGTTTTCTGTTCTTTTTATTCTGTTTCTGTGTCTGAAATATGTGGGATTTTCTTTCCCAAAGGAGCAATAGTTAACAAGCTCAGAAAGGAATAAACTCAGTGTCTGTTTGTTTTTCCCCTGGCTCTGGTATTCTGTCACCTGTTCAATTTCAGTCAGCAGTACTAAATCAAATGTTAACCATGTCACACTTGACCAAAAAGAAGAAAAAAAAAAAAATCAGTACACTTAATATTTCCACAACATTTCCCAAAAAACCTGGCATGGAATCAGTGCTCTGAAGAGAAAGTGCCCTGTATTTATTTCAGCAGGGATTTCTTTTCTTTTCAAGTCTCTCTAGAGCAGAATTAAAATTTAGCACATGCACATTTAGCAAAAATATTTTCACGTCAATATGTCACTCAACATTCCTTCCCTGTTAGCCATGATTTTTTTTTTCCAAGTCACACCTCTACATAAAAGGGAAAATCTCAGATAGCTTTTAACATTTAGAAAACAGATTTCAGCTTTACTTTTGCATAAAATGAATGAACTTCATTTTCAACAAGTACATCTATATTGTGACAGGCAGAAGAGCTGAAATTTTGTGGGTTACTTTTTTTCCCAGGTTCTGCCTGTTGAACCAAAGGAACTCATTCCTGAAGGTGATATAGAGTGGGAATTAACACAAAGCATGTCCATTTCCTATTAAATGTGCTATTCTGGCAGAGGAAGATTTTCATCTCAGCAGAAATAATTAAAATTCAAGGCATTAATTATGCTTTAATTAAACCAAACCATATTTCATAGGAATGTTTTGGCAGTATGAGGAAGAGTCTGTCTCCTCAAGAGCTCGTGAGGTGGTTACGACAAATTATAAAGTCACTGAAGCCAAGTAGAATTGTTCCAGTCTATTAAGTGTGTCTGTGAAGGGACAGCTGCAGTATGTAAAGAGGGAAAAATAGAGTGCTGTTTGAAAGTCTTCCAGACTTACACATTAAATTGGTTCTTATTTCCCTCCATGCAGTTTTAGGAAGTCCATTGGTTTTGGTTTGGCCAGTAATTCTATTCACCTGTTGGACAATAATGACACATCCACTGATCTGTTAATTGAGATTTCTCTGAATGACATGGCTCAAAATGCTGCTTCTCTGTATGAGTAAATGAGCTTATAAGCAGAGGATGTGCCAAAACTTATGGAAACAATGCTTTGAAACTTAGTGGGCCTCTAGTTTATTCTTCTTTGTCTTTACTTTTTTCTTCCTTAATATTTTTTGCATTCAAACATAGATGTGACCTCTAAATGTGTGTGATTTTATTATTAGAATTTACATTGTATGTTTCTTTACAGCCTCAAAAATATTAGTTAGGGGGATTTTTTGGGAGGAGAAGGGGTTTTTCGTTATTTGGGGTTTGGGGAGGATTTTTGTTTTTAGCAGAATATAGGCAGTTGTTAACTGAAAAGTTTTTTTATTACTGTGGGTCACATTACACAGCAGACAGGCAATTTTCTGTGACTGGGATGTGTGCAAGGAGGTCCCAGGTACGGCAGCTTCCTCACTCCTTACCTCTGTGTTTTAAAGCCCACAGTTTGGTGAGAAAAAGACATTAAAATATGAATTAACTGCTCGGATTTTCACTCTCTTTACCTTTGTTTTCTAAAGCCTCCTTACTCTTTGCTGTACAAATAGCAGTGGGCACAGGGAGCACACATGCACGGGGCTGCTGAGGGTTTTAGGCAGTAGTGCAGCATTTTAAATCTTTTCCACAGGGTTAATTAATTGTGGGCAAGACTTGGGATCTGGCAGCTATCTGACTTCCCCTTCTACTGAAATTAGTGAGGTGAGTAATTAATACTCATGGGACTACTCAAGGGAAGGGCTTCTGCACAGCAAAGAAATTCGATGTTACCAAGGCAAAGATTAAAATGGACAAATATTACAAAAACGAAGTGTGCAAGGTATTGATCAAGCCATGCTCGAAAATCTGAGTTGGAGGAATGTATTTAACTTTGGTAAATAGGAATGTGTCTCCATTTGAATCAGCATGGAGCTGTTGGGGTATGTCCAGCATATTTCATATTTCTCTGTCTGTGTGGTGCCAGGGAAGTCACTGGGCTCAGTTTGCTGTGGATGACTCTGTCAGTCCTGTGCATGAGGCTGCCTCTAAATGAGCTTTTCATGGGAAACAGAACTGGGCACTGCCAAAGGTGTTTCTTATCAGATTGGCGTGGATGTTTTGTGACTTTATATAAAATGTTTTACGGCATGTCAGCCACATTTACAGCCTGATATAACTGTGTGGAGCTGTTCAAGTTACAGCTGAGTTCAGTCTTTAGTGCATGAGCAGGGGCCAGGTTGGATCCACATCAGGGATCCTCCTCAAGCTGCACCAGAATAAATCCTGCCACAAAAAAGGACACGTGGCTTAGCAGAGTGTTTGTCACAGCTCACTAAACCCTTCCTGTTCTTCAAACTTCCAAGAAATTCCTAATTAACATTTGTTTACCAGTTCATTATAAAGCTTGCGTGGTGTGTGACAATGACAGCAGGGGGATTTGAACAGCGATGCTCAGTAATGTGAATGATCCCACATTATTTCATTGTAATCTTTCATAAGAGTCTCAGTTATTTCCCAAGTTTCTCATACCTGGCAGTACTTAATGAGTAAGTCTTGGCTCTGTTTAATGGAATTGAGCTTTTTAAGTGGAAATTGCACAAAAGATGCAAATTGAAGTAGAGCTTTGGATACTGATCTGCTTTTTTTCCCCTGTGCTATTTGCAGGAACCTGCCATGTTGCTGAACCTTGATTCAGTCCTTTTGTAAGAGACCTTATTCTTAGTTTTTAAAAAAATCTATTTTTATTTTTAGAATGAATTGATTAGCTAAGAAAGGTCAACATATGCTTTTCAAATTGATCAATGCTGCAATTATATTTTCTGCAATTATACAGCATGGAAATATCATTATATTACCTCATGTAAACACCTAAAGGGTCCTTCCATTGTGCTTTGCTGATTTAAGTACAGTTGGTGAACATTTAGAACCACAGCAATCATTAGGGTTGGAAAAGGCCTCCAGGATTGAATCCAGCCTTTAAACACCCACTAAACCATAGTGTGAAGGGCCACATCTGCTCATTTTTGGACACCTCCAGGGGCGGTGACTCCACCACTGTCCTGCTCAGCCTGTTCAATGTTTAACCTCTCTTTCAGTGAAGGAATTTTTCCCGACCTGGCCGATGTGGAGAAGGTCCTGCTGTGAGCCTTGCTGCCACCTTTGTCCCTGGGAGCACCAAGGTTGTGGGGCTGACCCCAGGATGGGCCATTCTCGTGAGAGTTGGACTTGATGAGCCCTGTTGGTCCCTTCCAACCCGGAATATTCCGGGGTTTGCTGCACTTGGCTGCTCACTGCCCAAGCTGCAGGAGGGTTGGTGACACTTACCCTGAGCAGTTGGGATCTGATGATGCCAACATCTGATGGTAGCACACAGCCCTTCCCTGGGAAGATGGCTCTCCACCAGGCTAAGAGCAGCACAGAGCAGCTCCTCACACCTGGGGGGATGCTCTGGCCACTCTGTTTTGTCAGAAAAGCAGGCACAAATGCTGCTTTTCCCATTCTGGTCTCATCTTTAATGAGATGGTTTCTGGGTGCTGTAACTACCAACGTTGGTACCAGATTCTTCCTTCCTGGAGGTCACTAAAAACCTGGCAAGGTTTGTAACCGCCTTGTTTACAAACCACAAGGTTTGTTCAACCACTTTAAACGTCCTGGTTATGGAAAACTCACATAAACTCCGAACTATTACTAGAGAGAAAATCAAAACACATGGCCTGGTTGAATAGAAGTTAAGATTTTGAGCAAAGCTTTTGAATCATGAAGGGTAATTACAGGGATGAACATTTAAGTGTCATTTTTTGTGGCTTAATATACAATTACTCTCTGAAATTCTTCACCAGAGTTCTCAGAACTGCTTCTCTGCTGGAGATAGTTCTGTATTTATCCCTCACTTTTAATAACTTTTTCCTTTAATTCTGTTCCCTGTACAGTGGAAGCAGACTTGGTGGATTAATTTAGTTCTAGGCTGCTTTTCCTGCTCAAGTCCTGTTCTGTTTTCCCTTCATACTGTAAAATCTCCTGTTTAAGTCATGTACTGAACACAAAATTTCCCATGAAAGAAAATGTTCAAGGTTGCTCTTTGAGGCAATGTGAAATATTGAAGGGTGAAAGGGGAATCCTCTAGAAGGAAATGCAGGCCGGGGTGTGAGTGGTTTGGCCACGTGCAAATAGAGAAAAGACTGGTTTAGAGTAAAAACCTTTCCATCATGTGAGGGTGTGTTAGCAGCACTGCAGTGCCTCCTTGGATATGACTCAGAGAGCTGCTGCTGTTTAATTAGACAGGGAAATTGTGACCCAGACATGGCAAACTCCCTTAGAATAAAGGGAGTTTGGAGCAAATTCCAGAGAATATTAGAGCTGTTGCAGAAGGGAGAGCAAAGCAGAAATTTGAAATTACTTATTTTTTAAATTAAAAAATACGGGGATTTTTCCCTTTCTTATTAGTGTATGCATCATTACTATTTCTTATTTAATTATTTCAGCCCTTTCTTCCCTTCTGGAACTGATTGTCCCTGGTTGCTTTGTTTCCTGGCCAAAGATAAAACTGCCTGTGAAGCCAGCAAAGCCTGTTAAATAAGCTGTCAAAACACGAACTGTTTCATACCTTGGAGCTCAGTAAGGAAGCCAATTTTATACAACTTAAAAATGAAAGTCTTTCAGTGTCACCTTGTTGGAAAACCTGGAGATAGACTGCACAGAGCTCCTTTTCATTATGATGCACCTGTAGGCTATCCAATTTCTGTAAGGAAAGGTGGAGGCAACATCACAGTCACAGCAAAACTGCCATGATAAAAGGCAGGGCTTCCTCCCTCAGGAGCAGCTTTTGAATTAAAATGAGAAGATTGTAAATGGGGTTCATGGTTGGTAGAGAAGGATTTGGGTAGATGTGTGTCAGACATCCTTCGATATGGTAGAGAAGCCTGAGATTCAGATATGTGAGAAAATAGCAGCTTGAGAGAAAACTCGAGTACTTCAGAGCAAGTGTTCCACTTTCTGTCTTTGCAGCTCTAGCAAGGCCTCTCTTCTGAAGTCTGGCTAGAGGCAGGTTTTTATTTGATGAGAGTTTCACGTTAATTCAATTACACATGTAAGCTGCATTCCATTTGTACACATGACAGTGTGGGAACTGACTGCAAGGTGCAAGAATTAAATACTGGTTTGAAGTAGGGGCAGCAGGTTTTGTTTTTCAGTAGGAATTTGTTTCCTCTCAAAGCTAAAAGCTCTAACCATCAGTTTTTCCTAAAGATGCAGCTAGTAGAACCTAACCCTGCTCACATGAAGGTCAAGGAGCAAGCTGAGAAGATGGTTCTTATTTACATATCTGCTTCAAGAAAATTTGCTTAAATGCCTCCAAGACAGAGAATATTAAGATAGAAACAGAGAATATTAACAAAAGACACTTTTTAAATAATCAAATGTTAGCAAAAGCATTATCACTTCAAACTGTGATAGCTGTACCATTCTGTCTGTGCTGCAGCAGTAATGAGTGCTGACATCTTAGAAAAGATATAATTATAGAGCAGGGATTCCCTGCAGAAGTTTTGACATTTTTAAATACAAATAATATCATTTGGGGTAAAAATGCAAAGGGTAATGGTTTCTTCAAAAGAAATGTCTGAATAAAAGTTGACATTGATGTTTAGAAAGGATATCTAAAAAGAAAGAAACTTGCTTTTGACTGCTCATGGGAGTGTCAGTAGAGAGTAATGGACAAAGCTGGAAAAGAAATAATGAATATTAACCCTTAGGAGGGGAACAAGTCAACTTTCTAGAACACCCCAGAACAAAACCCATTCTAGTTAGGTTTGGCTATTCTAAGATGCTCCCAAAACCACTTGGTAGTGAATTAATACAGCCTCTAGTCCCACATGTGGCATCAAAGCACTGAAAGCAACTCTCTTTGTAGTTGTAGAGAGTATCTAGATGCCAGTACTGTCATTAAAACATGTGCTCAAATATGGCAGTTCTTCCAGAGTATCTTTCAAAGGGCCTAAGTAGGCTTTTTTTTTTTTAACCTGGATCTGATTCAAGATTGGCTTTGCTGTGGAATTACATTTATCCAATGTTGCATCTGAGGTGAGAAGAATTATAGCGTGACTGATGAGCAGCACTGAAAGTCTGATTTTCTTTCTATAACCAGAGGGGCCAAGCTACAACTCTCCATTTCCCTTCTTTTCTTATCTGCTCTCATCTGTCATGCATCACAGTTTCTGATTGATTACCCATTTTATCCGTAGCTTAAGCATGCACACAAGCACCAATAATTATTGAATCTCTGTGTTTACAGCTCCTGCTGCCTGTTTGGAAGTGTCTCACAGGATATTTCCTGCTCTGCACATCCTCTTGTGATGTGAGATAAGAAGGAAGGTACATGAGAGGAGAAATAATTGGCTAAAGTGCAAAACGAGGTCGGAGTGCAAGCTCATCTTTAACCTTGAGGGAATTTAACAGTGGTTGCATAAGGCTTGGAGGTTGGAACTTTGCTGTCCAGCACATTTATAACATCTGGGGAATGGACTGGAGTTATCAGTTGTTAACATTTCCTGATGATGCTGAGCAGCAGATTATCACACTCAGGCCCTGGCAGTGAAGAATTGTAGATTGGAACAAAAGATTCAGTAACTGGGCAATAAAAGGGCCCCCGAGATTCAACAGAGAAATGTCAAATTATGCACTGGGGGAATGATGGGCTCTGAGTTGTGCACAAGAGAGACACCCTGGTTAATCATTATAACATCATGAAAATGTAAAATTGTGTCTTCCCCCCTCCAAAAAAAAAAAAATAGAACTCTGGGGATGTTCAGCTCCATTTGCTTTGTTGTTACAGGATTTCCCAATATCTGATTGTGGTCACTGGGAGAGGAATAATATTTGGGTGTCACCCCAAAAGTGCTCTCCCAGTGGCACACCCCACTCTGCAGTCACTCCCTGCTTTGTGGGCTCAAACACAACAAGAACTATGAGCAGGCCAGCATAAAACAGATGAGAAAGAGTGTAAGAACACAAGGAAATGAGCAAGCCCTACAATTCTATCTAGTTTCAGTCTGAATTTATGGCGTGAAAAGAGGAATTCACACCAGATTTCTCTCTGCAGAGCTATGGGTTTAACAACCAAAAAAAAAACCACCAAAAAACCCAACCAGACACGTGTTGAATCCTTGTATAAAAAAATGTACCTTGTAGTACTGAAATCCCTGGGTGTAAGCCATGTACATCTTATAAATGCACACTCTGGCAAAAAAAAAAAAAAATTAGATCAAGCATAAGGATTTATGCCCAACCTCAATAATATATATTAAAGCAAGAAATGAGTCATGTGTAACTTAAAAAACCACAAAACACATCAAAGGAAATATCAGAGATTTCTTTATTTCTTTAAATCATTCCCTCCTTGATTCCAGAAATAGCCTTTATATTTCATTTTCTAGTTATATTGACTTTATTCCAGACAACAAACCCAAATTATAAAGAAGGATGGCAAATGGAATATCTTGGAGTACTAATGGAAGAATTCCTGGTTTTTGTTTTTTTTTTTGCCTTTCAGCTGAGTTCAAAGATTATTGCTGTAAGCACAGTTAAAATGTATCAAGTGGTAGAAAATTAATTATGAATATACTTTAAGTAGGGACTGTTAAACTAAAGCAGTTCTTAATATAGAACAAACAGTAATGAAAATTATTATCATTATAGATGCTGACAAAAGAAAGGCCTTTCAAGGACCCCAGAAGAGTCATGGCTGTGACACATTTACGTGGGTTTGTCTGAGAAAATGAGAGCCTTTTGCTGCTTTTCAGGAATAGAAACCCATTGGTCCCCCACAGAGCTAAAAGCAGATAGGATTTTAGAGGCAGTGCTCTTACCCTGAGAGTTTTTCAAGTTAAATTTAGTTTTTAGTTTAGTTTCTGAGCATCATCTCTGGTTTATATGCAAGTCAGCCTTGATCAAACCCCTTAGGGCTGAGATTTTATTGATCTTCCTGACAGATGTCCTGTACTCCAGGGTGAATTGCTGCTTAAGCAATACATACTTTTAAAAATATATTCCCCACAGTCAGGGAAGAGTGATTAAGACAAAAAAGCTCGACAGCTATTGTCAGAATTTGCAAGCATTTGTTGCTATGGCTGTAATTAAAATCCTGAATGAAAATCAAGCTTTTAGGCCAACTTGTGTGATCCATAAAAAAAAAAAAAAAAAAGCAAATACCAATTCATTCCCAAAAATTGTCTTCAGCACATTTTGTTGTTTATCAAAACAAATACTCATGTAAATACTGTCTTGATTTTGTTAATTATATTCCCACCAATACACCAGAGACTATTCTTTCAGAATATTAATTTCTTTATGTAAATTAGGAAGGGGGGGTTAGAAATAATGCTGCTTTTGCAAACATTTATCTGTTCTGTGGTGTAAAGAGATCCAGTTTCAGCTGATTGCAGGATGATCATTGTGATTACTGTTATTAGATTTTTTAGATGGGAATAGGGTTTGTAGCTTGTGGCTTGTAGGACTGGTATTTTCAAATGGAAGATTTTTATATGGACTTTTTTCAAGAAATATGTAAAATTTCCAGTCAGAAGCAATTCCCATTCTTGCTTCCAGCAGCCCTGTGCTCACAGGACTCGTTATTGTGCTTGTCACGCCATTTCCCATTCACCAGACACAAAATTTTTTTTTTTTTTTCATACCAAGATGGAGAAGTGACTAAAAACATGGTCCAGGAACAGGTTTTTGCTCTCTGATAAATATTTATTCCAGCACTGGGGCTTTCTGTGGGCATTCATCTCATGGGCATATGGGCTGGCATTTATTTAGCCCATTGAATTTGCAACAGTGAGGGAACTATTCCAAGATCAAAGGTGAATAGTGCACAATAGCTTGTAGAGAGGATGTTTGCCAGGTTTGTACTTTGTTCCAACACAGCACTGAGGTTTGTTGTATAAAATTTTGGTGCAAATTCTGTCCAGTGAAACTTTTTTTGTCTCAAGTGCCAATATTACAGATCAGTGCCATCAGTTCAAGAATAACTTTATGAAACTGCTTAGGAAAAAAAAGTGGAAGAAGGAGAAAATTCTCCCAAGCAAGCTGTGAGGAATCTGTGGTAGAGCCATGAGGGGGAAGGCTACAATGGGCAATTTTGGGCAATAATGTAAGAAGCACAAAAAGCCACGAGCTGCTGCATCTCTTTGGCTTCCAAAACAGCGCAGGCTGGGGGAGGTACAGAACCCTGCACACAGGCAGGAGCATTTTTTGGGGGAAAAGGTCCCCCAAAACGGGCAGGATGAGGCTGTTGTTGCATGGATGCCTCAGGTGCTTGGCCAAGGTGAGGGCACAGCTGGGCTGTGTTTGAGCACAAGCAGCTGAAGGGCTGGGTTGGCTCTCCCAGCCAGGAGCTGCTCTCAGAGCCTGGTTTGCTCGCACTGGGCTCAGCAGAACGGAGGTTTCAGTTCTGTGGGGGGCAATGATCCCTCTGAGCAGGGCAGGGACGGGACGAGGGGCCCCGGCACACCCAGTAATGGTGTCACAAACCTGCTGCCGTGTCCTGGGTCCGCCTTGTGTGCCACAAAGACATCAGATCTTTTGTTTCTCAAGCTAGCCCTTTTTCTGTTGCAGCATAATAGTAATAACAAACCCACTGGTACCTCTTAAAATATAGACATAACTTTTATAAATCTATTGTGATTTAATGCTTCCCTCAGTAGGAACAGTACTGGGAGTCAATTAAAATGCTGAAGGAAAAATTAACTGAAGGAGCAGATGAACCAAGCAGATGAAAGACAAGTGATTCTTTCTTATCTAGGAAATGCTCCTTCAAACAAAATATATTTGAAAGAAGCATCACTGAGATGTTTAGATGGAGAGAAAATGGTTCCTTAAATGACTGACTTCTTATTTCTTAGATTTTCCAATAAAGCCTCCAACTGTTTGATTCCTCTTGGAAGCTAATTCTCTTTCAGCAATTCAGTAAGGGATACCAGCAAAATCATTTTCAGTGTCTATTTAAGAAATATAGGACTTAAATCATCTTTATGAAGATGTTTCCAAACACTAAACTATAACACGGAAGTAAATTTAATATAAAATCTATTTCTTCTGTCTTTTGGTGAATAAGAGAACTCAGTCATATTTTTATCATTTTTCAGTTGCTGTAACTTTTGTCTGACTTTGAATGGATTGAGCTAATGGCTTCACAAAACAAATTTAGGATGAGAATAAGTATCCAGGATCCAGGGATGATTGTTCCTAACTTGCTGTTAAAGTATTTAGTGACTTTAGTAGGTGACATCATGGCATGTCTTATGAATTCAGTCCCTTGTCTAGGAGGAGATTTTATGTTGCTAGAAATGGAAATGCAGACATAGGAGTTTTATTTCCTATAGTTGTTTTCCAGTATTACCAGTCCTGCCCAGTTGTGCAAGTCTTGATGTTTGTCACCAGGTAGATGAGCTCCTGCCCTTTGTGTAGTTCTCAGCTTGTGCACAAGATCTCAACTTGTGCACAGCTTTTCTGGTGCATTAAAGTCACGTTCAAAAATTATTTGATGTATTAAAAAATATCTGTCATCAAACTATATCAGCAACACTGAATTCATTTCCATGGCCTTTTTTTCCTGACCTTTTCCAATAATACTCCAAAATGCATTAGGATTTAAAGGAATTGAGCTTTAAGCTTTTTGTGGTCACATGTTTACTATTTTTAGACAAATATTCAAGTTAGGCTTCAGAACTTAATTTCTGAAATAAGTTATTTGAAGCATGACCTGAGTTTACTTCCATGTATGAATATTATATGAAAGGATTAAGAGTAGCCTTTGGAAAGCAATCCTAGTCCTCTTACAAGACACCATTCCTTTTCTCAGGCAGCTTTGATCTGCTATTCTTTAAAACCAGGCAGATCTTCCTTTCTTTAGCAGAGGTTTTGTGCTGGATATCTGCTTAGGAAACTAAGTTATATATTCAAATTCTTAATTAACACTTAGTGAAAGGCTCTAATCCATACAAGATGAATAAACATCCAAATATTAATAACTTAGAATAACTCATAATAATAATAACTCAGAATAACTGAGTTAGATGAATAATAAAAGCTGTGCTGCAAATGATAAAAATATTGCTGTCAGCAAAGAAACTGAATTTCTGAAAAAGTACTGAAACCATGTTTCAAAAAAGCCTCCAGACATATTCTAGATTTATGTAAGAAATATTTCTTATGTCTTTTCTACCTCTCTTCAACTTCAGAGTGGTTCTTCCTCCCAAGACTGTCCCAGTTCACAGCTCATTGCCAATCACTCCACATGCACTTCAGCCACACCAAGTGTTTGCTGTGGTCAGGGGTCTGTAAAAGTGTCAAAGATGCAGAAAATGTGGCATTTCTGTCCTGGCCCCCCTCCTCTGCCAACTGCTTGTCCCCACTGAGGAGCAGCTAGGAAGGAGGAAGGGGTTTGCAGGGCCAATGGAGAGAATGAGGCAGGAAAGCAGAGAAAGGCAGTAAAATGAAAGGGAAGTGGTGTCCTGAGGGATTTGGGATGACAAGGTTCTGAGCCAGTGGAGGGGAAAGAGTCTGTGTAAAGTCAGAATGAAAAGCAGTTAGGGGGACTTGAGGAAAAAGGAAATAGTTTAAGCAGTTAAGGAAAAAGAGATAATTAGATGCATTCTTATGAATTCACCCCACAAGGCAATGGAATGTGTTTAACCCAAGCCCCACTGAACAGTCATGAACAGAAAATGAAAAAAACACTTTTTTCATTTGACTTATTGACAGATGGATCAAGCCAACATTCAAAAGTGACATATGGAAAAACTTCTAATTTTTGGAAAAGATACTTTTTCATTATGCCTTCCAAAACAAGAATGGAAATGAGGACAGGATCGAATCATATTTCCCATTACTTGTAGAGTTTCTCCTCACGGGTGCAAAAGTTCTTATGGCCATCACAGATTATTTATTTGCTGGGGGTTATCTGGTCTGCTCTGCACCATTGCTTCTGCCTATCAGTGCTTTCTGGCCTGAGCTTGCTGGATTACAGGAGCAGCTTCCATCCCTCCTGGAATCTCCAGAGACTCCCTGTGTGTGATATCAGCTCTCACAAGCTGATAACGGTGTCACAAATTCTTTCCCATTTTGATGTAGTGTAATACAAGCTGTTGTACAAGTCTTCATGTCTCAAGCTTTTCGATACAGTACATTTATTTTGTAATTCTGAGAGTTCTCAGACACCAAAATGAACCAGACAAGTGTTGACAGCATGAACAGTAGGCACAGAGAAAAAAAGCAAAGCTGGAGCTGAGAGTATTGGAATTGAAATTACAGTTTTTAGTATTGGAATTTTTAAAAACATTTTTATAAAGTTAAAATCCTTAAATCCCTTAAACCAAAAGCTGAAATATTATCTGCACTGCAGTTTGCTTTTCTCTTTGGATTTTGCTGGGTTTGGAGGCATTGGCATTCCTTTGTACCTCACCTTGTCACACAGCAAAGCCACAGCAAATCCTTGTGGGCCAGGTTGTCTGTGGCAGTCACAAAATCTTTTGCTCCCCAAAAATGCATGGCCTGAGGTAGTTCAAAGAACAGGGAGAACATTCCCTTCTGCTAGAAACTATCAGTCTTTTTAGCCCACATCCAAAATGTGATATTTTCAAGCTATTTTCTCCATTACTGCCAGACCAAACTCGGTGGATGTGTCTGGATCAGTCATGAGCCGACACAATTCTCCATTCCTCAATTCCTCCAGAGGACTGCAGACCAGGTAGATTATTGGTTCCCAACTCTTATGCTTGGGAAAGTATGGATAAATAGAAAAAAATAATTCAGTCTTTTTATAGAAAACATTGGTAATATTGGTAAATGTGTGCCCATTATTTTTAAATGTTACTAATTGAAGATCGGATATGGAAGTATTTACTCGAGTATCATCTTTCTGCTCTTACTGTGTAAGTCTTTGTGTATCTGATTTTATTAAAATTCAATTTTAACTAGCATTTCATAGTTGACCCTGCCTCTGACAGGGAGGTTGGGCTAGATGAGCTGAGACCTTCAGAGAATCTCCCCAGTCTGAATTATTCTGTGATTCTAAATTGTTGCACGTGTAATTACAAAGATCCATGAAACAGACTGTGACAATTGAGGTTTACCCCAAGAAAAAGGCCCCACAGAATTGCTGCAGTTAAAGGGATTTATCCCTTTCTCAGTAACTTTTGAATCCACCTATTTATGGGTATTGCTATCACTTAACAGCAAAATTTACGAAGAGCATTAAAAATGCTGTAACCTTTAATCATGCTTTATTTACTGGTTTTATTTGTATCAATCTAGCCATCTTTAAATAGAGTTACAGAGCAAAACCATCCCACTGCTCATTTCTGAGAGTAAGCCAGCTCTCTGAGATTTCTCAGCTCTCTGAGACTTCCTAGAGCTCCACCAGAGCCAAGCAGACAGCTGCCTTGAGATGCTGCCTTTTTCCCTGGTGCATATTTTTGCAGGTTATTTTTAGTGCAGTTATTTGTGGTGAGCACTGCAGAGCGTTTGGGAGAAGGTGCTGAGCTGCTTTTCTGTGCAGGGAACAGCAGGAGCTCTGGCCAGGCCCTGCTGCTGTGGCAGAGGTGTGTCCATGGGCTGTGGGAAGGGAAGGGAGAGGGATTCCAGCTCCTCCATCCCACTGGCCTTGCTCAGCCTCGTCTGCATCATGTCATCCCAACCATCAGACTCTTGGGTCAGGCTGTAAATAGAATGTGACACGCAGACTTTGATGGAGCTGATCTCCCCTCCTGGGCGTTTACACTCCAGTCTGTGGGCTAAATTTGGGGACCTTTCTGTCTAAAAATTCTCTGCAGAGGATTTACAGTGAGGGAGAGGAAGAAAACCGTCACCAAAACTCCTCCAGGGGATGGTGTTCCTTGATATTATTATTCCTTGGGCATTTTCCATGTAATTTATAGTCTCTTCAGCTAGCTAATGGAACAGAACTGACACTGTCTTAATATTTGACAAGCTAATTATCCCACATGTAGTAAACAAGGTTTTATGTAAAGTCTTCACATTTTTCTTAAGTGAAACAGAAGCAGACAGCCCTGTTCCTTTTCTGAGCAAAACATTCAAGTGTTGCACACTTCACATTATACAGTTTTATTTTTGATGTTGTAGTCAAGAAATTAAATCCTGCCTTATCTTGCTGACTTGAAGACTCATTGCATCAACCTTTTGAGCACTGCTGCTGAACATGCAGTGGCCATGAGGAATTTTTTTATCCAGGTATGTTCTATGGCCAAGTGGGTAATGAAAACTTTTAAAAATAATTTATAAATTTATAATAATTTCATAATACCTATATATCCTCACATATGTATGTATTAGATAAAGATGACTCACCTTTTCTGTAGCCCACAGTAAGCTGGTGTTTGGTCTAAAATGGGCATCTGTGGATTCAGCTGTTTCACATATCCTGGCATCAATATTTTTATCTTCTGTATTTACACGGAATATATTTGACCCCAAATAGCCTGAAATCAATTATATCTCATCAGAAGAGACAGAGAGTTAAGGACCCTTGCTTTGTAAGGCTGTAGCTGTGTTAAAAAGCAGTTTCCAAATGGAAGATGGTCAATTCCTCAAAATTTATTAGTTCTTGTTTTCCTGCCCCAGAGTATGCTCCTGTGAGTACAGAATACTTATTAGACATGGTTTGTAAAAATCCTACTTAAAATGATGCATTATCTTGCTCAATGCAGAGTTTTCTCAGGGGTATTTTTTCTTTGGTAAGATTTTGAGAGTGTGAGTGAGGGCAGTATGTTCTTGTTGCAGTCTGAAATTGTTCAGATTTTAACAAAAATTGTTAAATCTCTTGATTCTAGGATTACAAAGCAATACAGATATTGGCTGCTTTTCCGTAGATGGCACAATTGTCTACCAACACTTAATAGCAGAATTCATTAACTGCTTAAAAAAAATTAAAACAACCAGGCAGGTTGTTTTACAATTAAATCTAAATCTTCTAGATATCCATGCAATATTTACAGGAAGAGGAAGAGGATTGCAAACTTCCTCCTCCCTGTGATACTCCCACACTTATTCTCCAAATGTGCTCCAGTGGGCATCAGCTCTACTGCATAAGCAAATTAGGCAAGAGCAGTGTTTTTTATTGATGCTGCCAGCAAGGTGGTGGAGGCTTTTGGAATGAGCTCTCCTAAAGAAATCTCTGGATCTGATCTCTCTCTTCATGCAGGCGTTTGTACAGTCAGCTGTCATCACTACCCACAGAGCTTTAGTGTACCCAGTGCTTAAAAAAAGGCTAGAACTATCTAATTATATAGAAAAGTCATGAATCTCAGAAGCAATTGGATTATTTTCTTCATGCATTGAGCTTTTTTCCTGTTTTAACTCCTTCTTTGCTGCCAAGCCACTTGACTTATCCAATAAAAATAAAAAGGGCAGTATGAAAATTGCTTCAGCATCCTTTCCAGTCATCCTTTCCATTCACAACAGAGCTATGGGCTGGCATCACCTGCTGAATCTAAGCTGCAGAGCAGCCCTTGAGGCAGTGTCTGCTCTCCAGTCTTGTGTCTGCTTCCACCCCAGAGGCACCTGTGGCGTGCCCTGCTCCACTGTGCTCCCAGCCTTCCTTCCAAAGGAAAAGGAGCTGCAGGAGCAGCCAGGGCAGAGCTCTGGGCAGCCCAGGGTGGGCCGTGGGGCTCTCAGCTCTGCTCCTGAGCTGCCTCAGGGGGAGTTCCCAGAGCCAGCAGTGCCCAGCCCAGCACGGAGCATCTGCTCCTGGCGGGATCTCCGTGTGCCCAGAGCTCCAGGCACACACAGCTGGAACTCCTCCCAGTCCCCCCCGTGTTGCAGAGGGAAGTACAATCGATTAGAGAAATAAAAACAAAGCCAAGAATGTCTTTATCACTAAGAATATCTGAGAATATTTTTAATGCTTTTTGATCTCATCTCCTGACTGTCATTCCTTCGCCCTTTTTCAGCCAACCTAGGTTGAAATTCCTTCTCCACTTGTGCCCCACTTTTCAATTCTGTTGCTTCTCACTATTTTACTGTCAAATTTCTCTGCATCAGCCATGGTCATTTGATCATTCTTGTAGTTATCAACCTTTATGAATGAGATACCTTTAACCTGTTTTTTTTCCTCGCTGAGGAGATGCTTTGTAAGATCCACTTCCTCTGCTCATTGAGAAAAAACGAAAGCCTCCTTCAGAGACGTGGTAAGCACTGAGGCGTGTGAGCACACTGTCTAGTGGAATCCTTTTGGATGAAGTCATTTGTTTATCTACATTATAAATTAAGGAAGTGGTGAGGAACACATGGTACTGTAGTTTAGAACAGAAAGCAGTGTGAGGGTAAAGATATGGAGAGTGAACAATGGAGACAGGAGAGCAGACAGACAAAGGCAAGCACCCAGTTGAGTGCAAGATGCAATCATGCTGATTATCTTCCTCCTGTGCTTCTTCTTCCTGGCTTGTATTTTTTTCCTGTGCTCTTGAGAGGAGCCTGTGTCCTACCCATTGTAGGACATATTCACTTTGCCTGGCTTCACGAGCCTTCTGAGTGCCGTTCACATCAGAGAGTCTAATTTGCTTGTCCTAAATCACCCTCTGGAGGGGCCTCTCTTCTCTGCTGAAGCACCTAGAGAGCATTGTTTCATATTATTGGTATCTGGAATTAGTGTGAATATTCCATATGACTCACTTCTCTCTCTTCCCTGCTGTGTTTTCAGATAAGCATGGAAATCATCTGTCAAACCTAAGGAATTGCTACAATTTCAGTAATATTTTGTTGAATAGGAACTCAAGGATACTGGAATTCAAAAGATAATGCAACACTAATTGCAGCAGTTATGATTTCTTATATTATTTTCCTTACCTTTGAGAAAATTGTTTGGGGTTTTTTTTAATCAATGGGGAGAACACAAGATCTAGCTGAAGGAAGGAGTGTTAGCATATCACTTTGTGTAAAGACTGGCTGTTCTGTTCATTTGTGCAACATTATTATCATAAAAACATAAAAAATCAAATTTTAATAGGCATCTATTTTGTCTTCACTGATACAAGCACCTTTATTACCAGTAATGAAGGCATACTTGAGTGCCTGCAGAGTTGAGTATTTCAAGGTTAAAAATGCAGAGTTCAGAACACCATCTCTTTTTCTGTCCCCTCATAGTAGCATTTGAGGAGGTTTCCTGGCTGCTCCCAAAAGCAGTGCTCCACCCCTTGTCCCAGCCCTGGCAGACTCCAAGCTGGCATCTCCCAGGGCTGTGCTCTGTCCCTCTGACATCCCTAAAAGGTTTTGGCTGAATCGTTGCCATTTCTGTGCAGCCTGTACAAAGCCCCAAAGCCAACCCTTACAGCATTTCTGAGATGTATTGTTTCCGTGATAAGCTCACGACTTTCCTATGAGTTACACCAAAGGCTCAAATAATAAACATGCAAATGATAAGACCCAAATTAAGCTTTTTATCCTACCTTGAAGAAGCTCGAATTGGAAGGAGCCAACTTTCAGATAATGGCACAACTCTGCAAAAGGCTCCTGACTCGTGGAAGTCTTTAAAACAACAGAACCAGCAGCACACGGGGCTGTTTTCTCACATTTCAGTGACAGATTATTTCGGAGAACTCTCTAACCCATTTCCTATTTCCTTTGCCCTTGGCCTGCTGAGTAATATTTGCATTTTTCCCTGCAACATATCTCCTCTCTGGACGGAAGCTCCTGATAAATGTTTTCCGTGGAACTTCCCTCAGCATCCACATTAAACAACGCCTTTGCCAGGGGCCGTTTCCTGAGGCCTTTTGTCACTTTTTGTCCCCGTGGTGCCTGCCCAGCTCCAGGCGAGGAACTCGGGATTGCAGAACGTTCCCCAGGCTCTAAATGTCATTGTCCCCAACACCTCTCTAGAAATCCAAACTCTCCTCGGAATTACAGAAATATTTCCTGCAGGATAATTGCAAAGTGAGGAAATAACAGGTCTGGAGGGTTGGAGCGAGGAGTAAAAATTCTGGAGAGTTGGGGCGAGACTTTGAGGGTTTTTGTGAGCTAAGGATGTCCTTTGAGGAGTTAGAAACAGGTACAATATTATGTATTTCATGGCCTGCTGTTGGTAGTGATAAGAATCTTAGTAGACCAGAGAACACCCCAAGATGAATTATAGTTAGACTTTGATAGCAGTTTTCATTTATTTTGTAGAATAATATTCAGCAATATACCTCTTCCAGCCTGCTAAAATCTTTTTGTGTTTTCCATTTTCCTCTGAGTTAAAGGTTTTAATAAATTTTCAGTTATAACAGTTAAGATTCAGGTATTTTTGTACACGTTTAAGTGGCAGCTAATGATGCATTAGAGTTTTACTGTGAAAATAAAGTTTCTAAGATACATTCATGTTGCAATTAACTTCAAATTTTGAAATCTCTTAAAGCAATCCTTTCAAGATGGCATATAAGATGTTGCCCGTTAAGATGAGACAGAAAATTTTCTTATCTTTAGATTTCTCTTCAAAACATACATCTAGCCTGTACTATAATATTCACCCAAAAGGCCTATCTTGAAAAGCTATTTTTTAATAAATATAATTTTTCTTTCTTTTATCTTATCCTCAAATTTTCTTTTGCTAAAAACTACAAGCAAATGGAAATCTATTCAATGTATTTCTCCATGTATTGCACAAGTATTGGAGTGTCTCAATGAATTCGATTAGAAACCTTGCACCATTTTTCTCACAAAAAAATATGAAATATATTCACTTTTAAATGTGCTCCTTGAGTGCATTTTTCATTGAAGAGTTTTACAAAGAATTACCCCCAGTGTAATGTATTTTAGCTCATTTACTGATACCCACATTCCCTCAAAGTCTTGTGAAAACTGATAAAAAAATATGTAGTGCTGGCTTACCAAGAATAATTTTAAATCTTAGTAATTTATCTTGAGAGACTCCACGATCAATATCATACAGCACTGTGAGCCTGCTGCTTTATTATCCTTTTTATCCAAGTGTGGAGAGAGAAAGCATTGATTTTTGTTTGTTGGGTGTGCTGTAAAAACAAAGGAGAAATGTCATTTTTGAATGCCAAGGTTATATGAGTATCGTTTTATTGATTTTCAATTAAATAAAAGTTATGTAAGGCAATAGTTGGCATCGCTTTGGGGAAAAAATAAATGCCATTGAAATAAATTTTTAAAAAGCCAAGCAATACCTTTGAAAATAATTTATGGCAAGTTCATCTCCCCAGCTGAGCTCTCAAAAATTGTTTTGCCATTGGATTCAGAGTAGTGTAGATAATACTGCACAAACTTTAAATAAGTAAGGATTGACAAGATGAAAATAGAACAGTACAGTTCTTTATTTTAGAGATTTCCTATTTTGGGGTTTTTATTGTGATGACCCATTACAACTGACTTCTCTAAGAAACAGATATTTAATATTTTCTCTACTCTATTTTTCCCTATTAATAATTTATTCACTTTTTTTAATTTGCTTGTTAAAATAAATTTTATTAATTCAGAAAGGCCACTTGTTTAAATCTGATGTCTTGTAGGACTAAGCTGTTGAATTTTAACACAGGAGGAAGGAAGCCACCTGCTGCTGAGAAATAGAAAATAGAGTTCTGCTGCAAAGCCTGTATGGCAGAGGCAGCCTTTAGTTACAGATAAATGTACAGGGAGAAATTCCATATTTAAATGCATTTGGAATTGAATTTGTTAGTCCTGTGCTATAGGAACAATGGGGTTTGATGTGCTCTTCAAGCACAACCATGCACTGAACTGCACTCAGACCTTAACCTTTAAAAAACAGGAAGGATTTTTAGAGACCTTTAGTTCTGAATTTATATTTTCCTCCCTTTCGCTTTAACTGTGCACTCCAGAAATGTCACACACATTTAAATTACTGGTGAGGAGTTTCTGTAATCCCAAAATGCCGAGAATTTATCTGCCTTTACTATGAAAGTGCTTTAAAACTTCAATTGGAAATGTGGGTGGAGATTGTAAAATATATCAGTATATATATAGTTTTCACAGACAGTGATATATATAGATACTGCTTAGAGATCTTCAAATTCTAAACTTCTTGCATATTTTTATAAATGTATGAAGTAAGAAACCTTTGTAGAAATGCCCCATATGCTCAAATAGGCAGATTAGAGAAGTCAGATACAATAATCCCAAACCTGCTCATTTCTTTGAAGTTTTGCTGACCATATGCTTTCTGCCCAGCAAATTCTGGTCATCTCCTGAGTTTTTAAACTAACTCACAAGTTATTCTATTCCTTGCCTGCACGGTGATCAAAAACCCTCCGTGTGTCAGCTGGGTAGGAATTAGCATCTGCCATCTGTCCTCAGTGGGATCCTGATCAGCACATGGGGGAAAGAATTCCTGTGTATGCTTTGGCAAATGCAATAGGATTTCTTTCCTTTTTAGCAGCTCTTGGGAGCAGGAGAACCCAAAAGGTATCAGGAATGTGGAAAAGAGAGCTCAAGATAACCAGTCAATAGAGAGGAGGATATATTTTTAATGTTTAGGTTGTGTCTTTTGTTAAAACACTAAATGAAAATTTTATCTTGGCAAATTATCAGAACTGTCCTGCCATAAAATAATTCTCTGCAAATTGTTTCCTGTTATTCCCCATGTTGCTGTTCTGATACATTTATAAATTTCTCCATCACCTTGGCATAGATAATCAAAAACTTATTTCCCCAAGTGTTTATTTTAACTCTAGGTAATTTTTTACATGTCCATCAAAAATGATGGAAATTTGAAAAAAATAGAATCCCTTTCTGCTGACAAACTCTTTATTCTGCAAGGCCATGCAAGTGTAAGAATGTTTGAAGGAGGACTTGAGTTATTAAGTGACATTAGGGAATGGGAGAGAATTGCAGGGAGGAAAGAACTGAAGTTTCAAAACAGCCTGAAGGGGAAGGAGATGAATTTTTAGACAAAGAGCACGGTGAAGGTATTGTGTTGTATGCAGGAAATGGCTTCCTCATGTCTTGCTATTGCTATGATCTCACTCTTATAGTGACAAAAATTAATCTATTAGTATCATAATTAATAAATAGGTTCAAAGGTACACCTGCCATCAGTTTTCTGTGCAATCAGAGTGACTTACTGGATTGTAAATTTTGTCTATCTGTGGAAGAGGTAAGGGGTTTACAGATTCCAAGTTACCTTTTTCTCTGTAAATAACAGCATTTATGAAACAGAAATTAAAAACCAAGATACTTTTCCTCAAAGCTCTTTTGGGTCTCTGACTGGATTATGTATTTAAGAGACAAAACCAGGTTCAGTCTGTAGTGGTTGGAACCTGATTTGCTTTTCATTCTCAGTGTGGGGCAGAGCTGTGTGATGGCCCATGTTGCCTTTTACATGGGATTGGTGTTTTAGAACATTGTAAACCTTTGGGAAGTAGGCAGCACAATAAGATCTCTGAATTTGCATTTCCAGAATTTCATAGCTTACAGGGTTTTTTTAGAATACATGTTCTAGAAGCATGGGGGCTGTCACGTTGCAGTGTGAGCAAGCATTGCTTATAAAGGTGCTACCACTTTTACTAGAAATACTATTTTGGGAGTTCCCAGAATCGAAGAATAAAAAGCAGAAAGTTCTAAAACACCAAGTTTCTGCAATGTGAAAAATTAATTGTTTCTACAACAGCACGTCTGGCTAAGCTGCCATGGCAACAATTGCACAAGACACACTCCCTGAATGAATTTCCCCTCAGATTCAAGCTGCAGCTGGGAGGTGTTTGCTGCAGAACCACATTTTCTGAATATGAGTACTGCAGCTCCCCTCTCCAGCAGGCTCCAGCTGCAGCAGTGTGGGATCCTTTCTGCAATCAGACATTCTCTGCACCTTGGGATTGCTACTGAGTGGTCACATCCCCGTGGACATCCTGTTTAATCCCGAGGAAGTGGTGGTTGAAAGAAGGAAGGGGCAGTTTAGGAGATAATTTCTGCTCCTGCCACAGCCCTGTCTTCTGTTTACTCTCAGGGAACAACATAAAATGCAACCAGATCATTTTCTTAGCTCTCATCCTGACACTGTGGTATTTAGCAAATGGGTTCCAGTCATCCTCAGTATTATGTAATTGAATGGTAATCTTAAAATATCACACTTTTTACTGGAAACGTACAAACACAAAAAGAGAATTTGTTATTTTGTGTGAAACCTCACTGCCTTGTATCAGAAATTTTCTACTTTTTCTGCTCTTGGTACTTTAGACACTGTCTGGGCCTTGAGCCTAAATAAAACTCTGGTGGGTTTGGATTCAAGGGCTGGGCTTTGGATGATTTTTAATTTTTAACCGAAGGGGTCCCTCTGCTGGTTCCTTTCACAAGTTTGGAGGGGTTGAAGTTGTTACTCTTGAAATACAAGTGCACCATTAAAGTAACATAAAGCATTTTTAGAATGAAAATAAGAAAATATAACGTGGTGGATACAGCTGTCTTCACATGATTTTAGAAATTAGTTGAACAAAGATATTTGCAAGAAAAAAAAATATTTCTTCCTAAAGATATTTTAATGATAAATAAAATACACCATAACCATATTTGAATATAATTATGAGAATAATACCCTTCAGGTTTGGGAGGGGTGGTTTTGCCTATTTTTTTTTTTTAAAGTCTGTATTGGAAGCAGAAGCAAACAATAAAAATATTCACCTGGGTGAAGTAATGTCCCTGTCTTTGTTCAGAGCCTAATTCCAGTTATGTGTTAGATTGCCTATAAATCCTTCAAAGATATTTTGAAGAGAAATATGTTAAATTTTTTGTGTTTATCCATATTATTTATATTTGAAATGAACATGAGTATTTTAGTTTAAATACTCCCTGGGCTGGGATATCCTCCCTGGGCTGGGATTTTGGAGATGTAGATTCAGTTTTTAGTGGTTTTGATCAGAATTTCCATAAAAAGCACTGAAACCTGAGTTAAAATTTGGGTTTTAGTAGTGAGTTTTGTCTGTGGGCCTTCAGGAGGGTAATTTAGTTTTCCCAGAGTCCTGAAAAAAGTCTGAAATCTTCCAGGGAAATGTCAGACCCTTTAATTTTGTCACTTCTGGAGCCAAGGTCAGGTAGCAGAGGCATCTAAGGGGTTGGGGATACAAAAATTGTGTTTTTAAAGACTCGTGATTCTCATTAGAATATGCAAGGCAGGTAATTCCATAAGGAATGGCAAAGAGTGACTAACAAACTCCATTGTGTGGGCTGGCCTTTGATGCAATGATTCTTGCCCAATTAACTGAATTTCGAGGGGCCTCTCTGAAGCCTCAATACAATGAAGAACTTGTTTAGCTTCAAGCATGTTCTTAAGTCCCTCCAGTGTTTGTGTAGGTCACAGTGCTGCTTTCAATCAGAGTTTCAGCATCCAAATTCAGACTTGAGTATTATGTAAAATATAAAAATAGCCTGGTACATGCATTGAAATGCCACATGCATTACAATCCCAGGCTTTTGTCACCTCTTAATGAAGCTGGGCACTCAAGGCAAACTCCTTCCATTATCCAAACCCACTACTGCTCTCCTTGCCTTGGCAATCTGTTCCTGACAAAAGATAAACAAACTCTGACCCAGAGAGTTAAATAGGTTTATATGTCTGAATCAATACTCCTAAGTATAATATTGGCATTTAGATTTAGAAAGTAATTCATAGTAAGTTTAGACTTGAGCTTTAAGTACTCTGTAATGAGTGGGCATTTATATGCTGCCCTTGTAATTGAAAGTAGTGACATTTTGTTTTCTTCAAGCACATTTATACTACCCAGGTGGAATTGATAGCTGTCATTTCCACAAGGACAAAATGATTGAGCAGACAAAAAAATGTGGCAGAAAAGTTGTTTGTACAGATTCAAAGCTGTATTTTTGCGTAAGTTATAATAGGAATAAAATTGCTAAGGATCAACTACTTCTGAGGTCCAAAGTGGAATGTGGGCTCTCATTTGGTAGCTGCTTTGTTCAGGGAGATGGAGTTGTGAAAGAAGTATCTGAAATCACAGAGTGCTTTGCTGGCACAAGGATTTTGTGTGTGATATTACTGGATTGCAGTATGGGAGGGACTTGATAAAGGAACTTTTGCCAATTCTGCTCCACAGTTAATGTTTTATTGTCACAGAAGTGCAGGATCTGTTGGAGAAACAGCAGAGCATAACAAAGAAGAAAAATTAGAAATTTTTCTTTTTTTTTTTTTTTTTCCCAGACTGCCCAAGTTCAGAGAGCTTCAGAAGAGGAGTTTAGGCTCAGAACTGATTTTGTCAATTATTCACAGGTATGTCCTGAGATCTGCTGAGCTCCTCAGCACAGATATTCAGCAATTTGTAAAACACAGCTCCTCAGAGAAATCATATACCATAGTAATCAAAGAGCTCAGTGCTTTTCCTTGGGTTTCTCTGTGCTTTGGTTTTGTTTGGGCTTTGTGGTTTGTTTTTTTGTTTGTTTGTTTGTTGTTTTTTTTTTTTCATTTCAAATTAAGCAAGCAAATTTCTTTGCCGAAAATACAATTCGATACAAAACATACAACGAAGTACTGTGAGGAAATGAGCAGCTGACAGACATAGTTTGCTGTGATTGAGAGGAAACATTTATGTGCTTGTGAGAAGAGCATGTTTGCAGTCATATGTCTCAACAGAAGGAGAGCAGTAGTGGAATTTCCCCCGGAGCAGGGGCACCGGAGCATTCCGAGGGAAGGAAGCGTGCTCGTCCCCAGGGAAGTGAACACTTGTTTTCTTGGCCACTTCACAGCCAGGGTTGAAAGTGATATTATAGATGTTTTTTTTGCACAGCTGAATGAGGAATTAATAAACAGCAGAGCAAACAGGTTGTATGCAAGACAGCCTCAAATATTTGTGTTTTCTCTGGTTTTGGGCACGAGCAGCCCAGGGAGGGCATTTCCAGGCAGATTTTGTGTGTGGGGCCCTGGGCTAAGCTGCAGCAGCACCACAGAGACCAGCCAGTCTGTGCTGCTTTATTGAGCACTCTGAAAGCCTCACTGGGCTCATCTGATGGTGCTTCTGCTGTCCCACGGCATCCCAGCAGCCACCACTGCAGTGAAAAATTGCTGGATTTAGGGATTCTGGGGGAGGCACAATAGGTATTGTTTGATTTTGCTCCTCCTTGAGGAGGTATTGAAAGGTACCTCTAGTTTTCAGACAAGACCCAAAAGAATTTGATGCAAAGTCATTAAGAGGATGGCTACCTTGCAGTGACCTAGACCTAATGAAAAATTATTACGGATGAATTTTAATTGTTGGAGGAGAAATTAAAAAAAAAATATTGAAGTTGTCAAAAAGGTATTGTGTCAAAAGTCATTCAAGGAAAATATTTCCTTAGATCAGGCTATATTTTGATTACCAGCAATTCAGAAAAACCATTCCCTGAACGCTTCTGGCTGAGCATTGCCATGAGAATACAGTGTTGGTGTGCTTGGACATGGTGATGGAGATGCTTTGATGTTGGGTGTACTGCTTCAGTTAATGGACATCATCACAATTCATTGTTTTCAGCCTTGCATGTTAAACCAAAAGATGTTTTTGAGGCTCCCCTCTATTCACCTATTAAAAAAAAATAAAACCCCACACTGAATGGTTAAATCTCTCAAGGGATTTAACATGAATGGTTAAATCTCTCAAGATCATGCTAAAATTTTATATCCTCTGAACAGAATTCTAAGAATATAAAAATCTCCATTCTGGGAATCCATTGCCTGGACTGGGGGAGGGACAGAAAGATTTGCAGAAGTTCAGTGAGGTTCATATGTTCATATACTTGTTCTGGTTTCGATATATACATGTATTATCTTCTCTTGAGCATTTAAATTTCTAATATCTGCAATATTTTGGGGAGATTTGAGGAGAGATGAAGAAATAAAACATTTACACCCGGAAAACTCTGCCAGTTCTTGTCCATCTCACATTTTACCACTGGAGGGCGGTAAAATATTTTCAACTTCTTTTTCCCTTCCTTTTCCTTTTTTTAATTTTCCTTTTAGTGTTTGAACTTCTGTTAAAACATGTATCTGTTTTTAAAAAGGTGATTTACACAGCTCACCATCTCCATGTTTTATAAGATGTCTTGATTTTTCCACTTTTGTTCTTAGGTCTCTCTTTCTTGCCCTTGTGTATAGGGAATTGTTGTCATGGTAGAGGCAGGAAAAGAGGCCAGAGCTGATGATAAAAGATTTAATAAGATTTCCATGATGGGAATTCTTCGGTGTTGGCATAAGGGCCTTGAAAGTGATGCACTGGCATGGGCAGGTGTCAGCTCCCACGACCAGACTGTAAAAATAAAAACAAACTTTCTCCATACCGTGTTTCTGATGCTGATATTATCCCCAAATACTCTCTCTGTGTGAAATATGCTGTTTCTTCAACAGGAAAGAGTAATGTGCTCTGACCATGACCCTTCCAAGCTTTTTTTTTCCAATAATCTACTTTTACCCATATTTAGGTTGCTGTATATGTCTGTGCACCCTGATTTTCACTGTCAGAGGACTGATCTGGGATTGTGTCTTTAGACAGGGGTGTTCAATTTTTCTGGCTATTACTGCAAAGGTATCCAATATGCCTTTAGATGAGCTTAATATGTCACTTTTACCTATTTTAGACAGGTAAATACTATCATTGAAGGAAGCACACACTGTAAACTTCATGGTATTAATATTTTACTTATACTTCTGAAAAAATATGGAAGGATGACTTAACAGATAGTTTTAGCTCCAGTAATTGCACACTGTAAGGTAAAACTTGATTTTTCATTCCTCTTGGATCTTTTTTATTTGGATTTAATACAAATTTTGTCCAGCAAGAGAACAAGTCCACTTGGACAAATATGAGGGTTCTTAAATGGTGTGTGAAATCCTGCCCTCTGCTGAACAATGCTCTGTCTGTTGGGATGAGTTTACATTGGAGCAGTTTTGGGTGAGGATGTTCTGGTAGGGACATCTAAGAGGCACTGCAGCACCTGGATGCAATTCATCTGCTCACAGATTTGGTTCTTGGGCACTGCTTTATTGCCATTTCTGTGGGGTTTGGTAGCTGGGCACAGAAGTAGAATATTCTACTGTTGTAAATTGCCTTATCCTTTTTTAACCTTCAGCTGCCAGAATTAGTTGTTTGGCTTTGCTTTTTTTGTTTGTTGACTGACCGAATTCTCTTTCTCAATGACTTCTGAATTATTTTGCAAAGCTTTTTTGACTGCTTTATCTCCCATTTCATTTCCCTTAATATCTGCACCAGCTGGAATCCATACAAAAATGACATTGTTGCTGTGACATATTACCTTATTATAGACATCAATAATTTCCAGAGCTATTCCTACTCTAGTGATTGAAATTTCTAGGATGATATCAACGGCACTTAAAAGATCTGGAGAAGTGACAGATTGTAAAGGTTGCACTCCAGCAATCTAATTCAGTGCCATCAGGGAAGGAAATAACTCCACAGTATAACCAGGTAACCAATCTAACTGGCTTCTTCAACTAAGTCCAACTGGAGGCTGCTAAACCCTGGCCCACTGCGACTTCTTGAAGGAAAATGGGAAAAAAAAATAGAAAAGGGTATGGGGGAGGAAGAATGAAATTATTGCAGTGAAATGTTTAGTCTTAGACAAGGAAATTCAAGGGTTTGATTCTTCCCCCACGCTGCTTGCAGGGTTAATGTGATGCGGGGAGCTCAGGGTGGGGCTGGGCTGATGGCTGCACTTGCTGATCTGAAAAGTCTTTTCCAACCTTAGCAATTCCATGGTTCTACGACTGCTGTCTCCATAATTGTTCCAAATCCAACCAAACTGATCCATGATCCATCATCTCTTCCTAATTTTTTTCACTGTGTTCTCTTTATCTTTGAACTACCAATTATTGTTTCCTTGTGAACACCAAACTCAGAATTGCCCAGATCACTTCATTTGCCCATTTCAATACCCCTGCAAAAAGCTTCTGAATCCTCCAAGTATCTGATTTTCCACCATCTGTGGTTCAAAACTGAATTTTTTGCACTGCAAGGAGCTTCCCAGCATAGTTGCTGCTTTAGCTGTACCTTATCTTATTTCTCCTTGTGCTGTCAGTGTTCCTGGCTTTGGCTTTTTCACTCCCACAGGGCAAGCCTCTGCTCAATAAGGAAAATGTCTGCAATATTATACAGACATGATCACAACACTCAGAAATGCTGAGGAATCCTTTAAATCTGAGGAATCCTACTTCCTGACCATTTATTTAATGCTATTTATTCAAGTTCTTAATAGCCAACCTCTACTTAAAAAGTGATAATAGAAAGGCATGTCCAAATCATGATCAGCTTGCAGAGCTCAATGATTGACATATGCAAACAATTTAAGTCAAAATTTTAGGATTTAGAAAGAATTCTCTTTCCCTGTTCCCCAGAAGCCTCTTGATGTACTTCTAATTCTTTGTTCTTTCATTGTTCAATTACAAAACTGTATTTGATGACCATAAGTCATTACTCAGTCATTCCTCTAAATATTTAAATTCTGCAGTAAATGTCATTTTCCCTTATTATTGGAGATATGGAGGTAATGAATTTTCAGTAGCTGGAAAGAATTCATAGATAATTTAAATTACCCACTCCTGAGCATACCTGACCTGGAAATTACTGTGTGCTTGTGCTGGAGTTCCACAGGGCAATGTTGTGTGTTCTGCAGCCCTGACAATCCATTATCTTGTCATTTTATGATATATACAGTGGAGAAGAGGCAGGTTTTAAGTAAGCCTTCACATATATGCTGTTCCACATTAATCCTTCTTTTCCTTATAATCTAAAAGATAACTTTGGGTTATGTAGGAAGCCTAGGAAATATGGGAATGCTAACTGTAAATAAGAGGATATTTTATTTACAATAAAATATCCTTAATACCATAATAATACCATAATAATTTATGTAATAATATACATTATTAATAAAATTTAATAATGTTCATTACTCAGGTTGCACCTGCAGTTGACTTTTTTCTCCCCCGCTTGATCCCTTTATTTGAGACAGCATTCCTGGCAAACTGTTGCACTCTTGCACGTGAAATATCCTGGAGAATTAAGAAACTTGTGTGTTGAACTTCATTTTTTAACAATGGCACAGGCCAATTGTCTCCTTTTTAAAGAGGGCATTATAGCATTTCTGTGTCTATAAATACAACACACACAGCTCCTTATTACCAAATGCTTTATTAACATCAGCAGACAGTCTTATGACATGATCTATGGTTGATTGATTTGCCTGAAAGCCACTTTAATACTGAGGAAGAAGATTATTCATCTCCAGAAAGAATGACAGTCAACAATAAATCATTCCCTCCATCTTCTTACATAGCCATGAAGTTAAGGCTATCAGCTGATAAGAACCTAAATCAAAGTATGATCTGTTTTTTGGAGGGGGTTGGGTTTTTTAATAAGAAATGCATAAGGTTGCTTTCTTATTTTTTTGATCAGACTAATGCTGCAAACACAATCACTGCAGATGTGTTGAGATATCAGAAGTTTATCATTTAACAGTAAGAACAGGAGCTTTTTCTACCACAGTTTTAATTTTTATTTGATATTTAGGATCATTTTAACTTGTTTTCTAACCTGATTTACTCACAAAATTACCCAGACTGAAGACTTTTTGTATACTATAAAGGTTGAAAGTGTACTTTAGTAGAGTTTTGGATGTTTTATAGAGCTCATTCAGTGAAATATTTTGCCGCTCTGATTTTTGGATTATTTATGGGATGGTTAATTCCTTTGTTCTTCCATTGCTTTTCCATATGTGTATTCTCCTTTCGTGTCCTTGTGACCCTGAGCTGGGCTCTCCCGTGGGATTGCCAAGGCAGGGAAGCAGCAGCAGTTCTTGTTTTCCAACAACACCAAGGTGTAGAGCAGGTCAGAGCCCCCTGCTTTGCCTGGGCAAGTGTTCAGCAGTGATTGAAACCCTGAATTTCAAATGCAGTCAGGGTTTCTCAGCCTGACACCAAAGCAGGAATACTCAGCTTTGAGCATTTTGGTGTCTGGCTGGATTCACAAACAGCAAAGGAAGAAGATCCAGGAGCAGGGAGCAAGTTCAGTGTTTGGATGGTGACAACTTGCTGGGCTGGGTAACCCTGTCTGTGCCCCATGGGCTTTGGGGAAGTAAAAAGTTGATTATAAAAGAGGCAAAGAGTAGTATCACAGTAGTATGGAAAAGAAAAAGAAATGTAGATGTTTCTGACAAAACTGCACCTTTGATAGTTCTGTTTCTGCTTTTTATTAAGTCTTTCCTCTTTCTCTGGAGCTTGGATGATCCTGTGAATTAAGAGCTCCTTGGCAGTGTTCTTGTTTAGGTTATCTTTTAAAAAAATCCTTATTGCTTTTAGCATGCTGAAAGCTTTATTGAGATTCTGATTTTCTTTACCCCACTGCTGTAAAGCCTCTCTAGCATTGCCTTATCAAGTGCAACTAATTAACATCAAAGGGATATTGTTATTCATTATGGCTCTGTGATCAGCCGTGTATCCCCTATATGCTGAATTGGCTCTTTAGGATCTCATTCAGTGTGCCTGCTCCCAGTCCCTTATAGATTTCCTTCTTCATTTGCACAGCACTACACACGTTAATATTCACACGCATTTAAGTGGAAAATTGCCTCTTCCTGAAGGACCATCAGCCCTGTCTGGTGGCATTTTCTATAAAACTCAGATTTTGCACTGCTAACAGGCAGTGCTTTATTTCTCTGTTGCCTCTTGATTTAGCATGCCTGTGATCAAAACCCAACCTGCAAATTTCTGCTGCATTTCCTTTAATTTCATTTCCAGGGATCTGTTTTCCTTATCGAAATGTCACTATTGCTTATGAGAACCCATAGATGGACACAGACCCCCCTCCCTGGCCATTTTCTGTTTCCCTGCTACTTCACAGTCTGCTACTTCACTCTGTCTGTGAAGAAAATTCTGTCCAGTTCCTGGAATGAAGAGGGAATTCCATCAATGTTGCAGAAAAAGGCATTGTCTGGAACAACCTCCTGAAACTGCATCTCTGTGGGTTTGCAGTTTTCCTCTTGGTCAGCACATCAAACCACGTCTGTTCCCAATATTCTGCAGGTTCAGAGGGAACCTTGATTCTCAGAACTGAAAAATATAAACAAAAAATAAATAAAGAGTATGAACAAAAATGCAATATCACACTGTTCAGAAGTCAGTGTATCATTTTCCATTGGAAATAATTTCCCTGCTAATTAATGGAATCACTGGAATTCCTGTCTCATGACATACCCAGCTATATCCAGAGAAGTTAGGACAGTATTTTGTTACACATTATGGGAATATATATGTGCCCCTTCCCTGAATTTCCAGCATATTTATACACTAGCTTTATATTTTTTATGGTTCTCTAATATCTTGCAGCTTCTTGGAAGCCAATTTACATGTTGTAGGTATATTTCTGGCTTCATAAAAGGTGTTCCGTGTGCATTTTATTTGCTTTTCTAATTCAAAGTATCCGAAATACAGTGAGGTTTGTGCTGCAGTCCATAAAAATGACACTTTTCTGTTATAAAACTGAGATTCTGTTATGTGCTTTGGAGTGTTCTGAGCTTCATGGGCATTTGTTCACAGTTGCAAAAACTGACAAGAATTTCATTTGTACTGAGATGCAGATTTTGGGGAGTATCTGCTTACTCCAAAAACTGCACATTTTTTACACTTAATTTGGCACCAAGTCAGGCAGAACCCACACCATTTAAAATACTTTTTATAAGCATAAAAAGAGCTGTATGTATATTAATTGTGAGTTTCTAACTTTGCCTTGGAAAAGTGAAAAACTCTTTTAAAATAGTGCCATGCTTTACTTTCAGATCGATGCAGTACAGGCAGGTGCTAGAAGTGCTTCTCTATGATTTTAATTTTGGCACATCAGCAAGGCTACCTAGAATTCCAGCAGCTTGTGTGTCCTGGAGATCCACTGCTTCATTGAAAAAAAAAAATTGAGGACTTGTCAGTATGGCCCAAAACTAAATACCCACAGGTTTACTTTAAAATATTTAGAATCAGTTTGTGAAAACAAGCAAGCAAACAAAAAATCAGTGTTCTGTCATAAGTGAGTTTCTTAGTTCTAAATAACTTTTGTAATTCTATATTGAATAAATTGCCCTCTTTAGAAAAGCCCATTTAGTTGAGGGGTTCTGAATATCCTTAACTCCAGATCCTTTTTTATTTATCCTGCTTCTCACTCTTTTTTCCCCGTGGTCTTGCAGTGTTTTGACACATGATCATGACCTGTCTGCTGTCGCTGTTTGCCACCTCCTCTCATTCAGTTTCTGGTTGGCTGGGAGGCTTATCCTGCCAGTGCTTATGTAAATCATATGCAAAGCAGCAGAGTGTGGGCATTCTGATCTTGCCCTTTCCTTGCTGGAAATCTCTCCTTGCAGTTTCCCTTTGCTGTCTGGGGTGGGTTTCTGGTGTCATGGTGTTAAATTCCTCTTGGATATGCAGCAAAAACTAAGATTTTTTTTTTCTTTTTTTTTTTTTTTACAATTCATCTACTATTATCTCCCCTAAGACAACATTTCTTCATCAAGTATTGCTTAAATGGTCTTCAAATGTGATGTCAACCTAAATGTGTAAATCACCAATTTTTTTAACACCCTTTGTGTCTGTAAAGTAAACCAGGGTGACTCTGAAGTAAAACACTACTGAGTAAGTTTAGAATTCATGGCAAAACATGATTAATATCAAATTAATGCATTATTTTCAAATCAAAGCTTCTTCTCACAAGCTGGTCATCCATAGGTGTGTTCTGGGAATGCAGAGGGACCAGGGAGATGTTTTCCAAGAACACCAAGGTACAGGGGCAGGTCAGCAGAGTCCCCTGCTTTGCCTGTCCTCAGGACAATTGTTCAGCTGTGACTGAAATCCTGAATTTCAAATGGACTCGGGGTTTTTGAGTCCCACACCAAAGCAGGAATGCTCAGCTTTGAACACGGGGGCCACGACTGCAAATCTTTGGAAATCAAAGTGAGGTTTTTTTTAATTGGGTGAGGGGGTTTCATAAAATTCAGTGGTTGATTAAAAGTACATGTTTTTCGTGGCTGGGGTCAAAGCATAATTTGAATTTTGTATTTCCCCTGTTTTTACAGTTTCAACATTAATGGTCTAGATAAGGATTGAAAAACTAATATACAGCAACCTGTTACAGGAATTATGGGGATTTGCATGCTAAGACTGTTTCTTATTAGAGCTGTCCACCTTTGCTAAATTTCATCCATTATAAAAATTGATATTTAATACAGCTTAGACTAAAATTATCAGTTAGAAATGCTTATTAGCATGAATATAATTACTCTGTCTGATATATCCTTTTGCAAAAAGCATCCCAGAGTGAAATGGAAAGGTAATATAAAACTTGTTTCTCTGCATTAGAAAATGTTTTAAAATAAAAACAAAGCAAATGTCAACAATAAATCTTAGGGTCTTTCTGTAGGTCAGGTCACATAATGGCATCTGGGGATGGAAATGATGATGAATAAAGAGGAAAAAAAACCAGAATTCTTCTTATTCAGTATAAATGGTATTTAATTTGTATGTATTTAAATATGAATCACCATAAATATTATACAATAATATTACCACATACATAATATAATATAAACATTATAATGTAAAATATTATTTAAATAATAATATTTGAAATGTAATAGTTTACAGTAAGAGTTGGCAATGAAACAAGCACATGTGGCACCCCTCATAGTCATGTCCCCTGTGGAGGGCCAGGTAGACCTTTTCATATTTAAGACCAAAATGCCATCATTACTACTCATTTGGTAACTGTTTCACATTCACCTCGTAGAGTTTGTCACTATTTTTGTTGAAATGGTCCAGTTTAAATAATTTTTGATGGAGCACAAGAAATCCCACATGCCAATACTATAAAAACCTTCATACCTGGTCAGCTCACTGCCTACTCAAGGAGTGCAGCTGCTTAATGTGGGGAAAAAAGAAAATATTAATCTGTTCCTTAAAGATTTTAATTGCCATAAAAATCCAGTCTTAAACATGGTGACTGTTTAGCCTTTTTGGGTTTCCTATAAGTTTGGAATAAGTCATCTTATATCTGGTGCTGACTGAAAAATGTAATTTGACGTTTTTAAAATTAAAACCGTCATGGTATTTAAAGATGAACTTAAGCTCTGCTAATTCTATTAAACTGCAGGCTGCCAATGAGTTATAAAGTCTAATTAATCATTTTGTCAGCTTTGCCTTCTGAAGCTAGTCAATATAAATTTGAATAAATAGGAAGCTGTTGACCCAGACACCTCTGGATGTTCTGAATAAAGATGTGGCAGTAGTAAAACACTCCAACAATTACCCACTTTGCACATAGTGTGCACAAATGTGGCAGGGAATTATATGCTAACACACAGGCGTGGCGTTAGTCTTAATTTAAATTATTTATTTGTGGTGATAAATAAAGGAATATGTGTAGTCATCCCTCCTGTGTTTTGTCAAGACAGGGGTTTTGAGGAGGAAAACTTTTTAGCCCAAGTTTGTCGCTGACACTGCAGTGTGACATGTCACATCAGGTTGCATCAATAGAGCCATGTTATGTAAAAGTAATGAAATGTGACTGATAGAACCCAAGATACTGTAACATACTGTAACATAATGTGTCAGCATTTCTTTAATGGAGCCTTTCAGGAATGCTTTTTTTTGGTAAAACACCTTAAAAAGTCAGTTACAAAGAGTGATGAGGAGAGAGAAAATATTTGCACTCAGTTGCCGCCACAAGAAACACAGAAAATTAAATAAAAAGTGCTTCTAGTAATTTTTATATATATATATATATGTGTGTGAACTAGAAATTTGGAATAGTGAAGCCCAGGCAACTGTGTTCTATGAAATTGGTTTCCTGATCATGCACAAGAGTAAACACTTGCCTGTGTTTAACATAAGATTATCGAGATGTCATGCCTGTGGTATTGAAAGTTCTCTCTATCCAGCAGAAAAACTTGCATGTCTCTAATATATCCTAACGATCCAGGACACCTCATTTCCATTAAAACCAGCGTCGTGACCCTAGAAACAAAATGATTATTTACATTTTTAGAGGTCGGGTTGCATCTTTGTCTCCATCCCTCAGTGAGCAGGTGAACCTGGGGGCAGGATGAGCCCGCGTGAGGGATGCTCCACATAAACCACCCCTGCCACCAACATCCTTCTTGGCAGGAGGGGAGACACCGAGCTGTTTGTCTTCAGCAGATTAACAGGGAAGGTTGTTTTTGTTTGTCTGACTGGTCAAGGACAATTTACAGTTCAGTTACTCTGAAGGAAAGACTTGTTGATTTGAGAGCACTCCTATTATAGCTGCAGGTAGAGGATGATGGATTCAGCCGTCACGGTGATAAAGTGCAGCCCGCGCGCTGGCAATGCACTAAATAAATAAAACACTGGTGGATCTGTTTGCTTCAGCTGCTCAACAGCACGGGCTGCCATGGAGGTGGAGGCTTCTCCAGTGGGGGAACCAAGGGTTTCAATCTTCTCTTTAGTTCTAACGTATCTTGGGCTTTCTGACAATATTTAGATTCATCCATAAGGAAAACAAGGGGGAAAAAATGAAAATAACCTTATTTTTTTGATAGGAATTTTGAATCGCAGTGGCTCAAAGATAAATTTTTATACTTCCTACAAAATACTCTCTTCACCTAGCTGAACACTTATTTTCTCCATTTTTCCCTAATCTTTGAATTTCTGAGACAGGAGTTGTTAAAAATCGAGTTTGTCCCTTGGCTGTGGGAGATTGTTCTGTGTAGAACATCCGCTCTTGGAACAGCCACTGTGACAGTGGGCACAAATTTTCTTGTAGGTTTAATTGATCTATTAGCTCAGTTGCTTATTCTCTCTTATTATTGGATATTACCCTTGATAGCCATTATCATTCCATTAGAGCAGACTTGTCAATTTGTAATTGCTTATCATTTAAGATATATCCAGTATAAATAACAACTCCTTTTTTACTCATCAGTGGGAATTGTTTGCTGTGCTACAAAGCTTTTAGCTAATAGGAATTTTTCTTCTGTGTCATGTTAGTTTTTATGATTTTTCTCCTGGTGACATGAAATAAATCACTGCTAACAGTACTAATTCCACTATATTTCAGTCAATTATATGGGTACAAATTTGCATTTTAAATTAAAATTTATACACTTGAGAAAAACTGTTAAAAACTGTAGAAGAAATCAATAAAAACCCCTATGTTTACCATCTATTTTCCTGCACATCCATGCTCTTTAGTGCAGGCAGGGTGCTTAGGCTGATCTTGAATTTTCTAGTATGTTGTGGTGTAAGTAACTCTGATACTGACAGATATTGTACTTGCATAGCTGCTGAGAAATCAGCAATAGAAAATAGGGAAAAATCTGTCCCCAACCCAAAATTTGAGTTCCATTTTTCATTAGGAGGTGGTGCTGAGTGCTGCCCATGGTAGCTGAGTGCATTTCTCTGTGCCATTTAGTGGTTAGACCAAGGATTGTCATATTCATATTTCATATTATTTTCATCTTGCAATTCAAGCAGCAAAGATGGGATCTAGACTGAGAGATCATGCATCCGAAGTCAGTAAACTTTATTTCCAAAAGCAAGAGGTTTTTTTTCCTAGAGTTTTTTGGTTTTCCTGATAGGTTTGGCTTTTTTCAAGTGTTCAGATTTGCAGAAATGATGAGAGGTTGATGATAGCACCCGAAGGCCAAGGTGAGTTACCCCTGTAAAAACACTGATCATTTATTGTCTTGGGAAGGTCTTTAAGGTCTTGGGAAGACCTTAGGGTCTTCCCAAGGTGTGATTTTTAATCTCAAGATGAATTTTTGTCTGCTTAAATACTGTGAAATCCCCACTGAGTCAGGAAACCTTTAAAAACAGGGAACTGGCAACTCTGCATGAAAAACTTTGACACACACAAACAGCAAGTCACCTCTTCAGCCCTCCAAAAAGGGGATGGGAACAGAAAAAATAAAATAAAGCTGCTTTGTTCCTCTCTGAGCCTTGAGTGGAACAGATAACATTATTGCAGGGAATACTACAGAGCCATGCTGGACACTTCTTTCAGCAAGGATGGACTCTGTTTTGTCTCATTGTCTGCTTAATATTGATGCTGCTTTAGTGGCCACAAAAAATATTTTATGAGTGTTGTTTCTTTGCTATCAGGAGGACTCACACGGATAATCACCTGCCCTTGTAATAAAAGTGGCTCTTTGGGTGTAAAGTTGGAAGGGGTGATATTGCAAATAAAAGTCAGTTTGACAGGGAAGAGTGAAATCAATGTTAATGCTGCTTCTTTTTGAAGAAGTGTTGATAAATTGAAAAGCCAAATCAAAGCATTAGATCTATATAACAAATGAGAATTAATAACGTGATAAAACTATAACATTAGAAGGTAATAATAGAGGAGATGTAAACATTATCAGTTGGGCTCCAGTGCAGACAAGCTCTGCTCTGGGAGACAGAAATCTGGCAATGGCTCTGGTTTCTGCAGGTGGCTTTGGTGCCCTCACTCGTGTCTTTAGCAAGTTCATTACTGGAAGGGAAATGAGGATCTAATATTGCAAATCAGCCTATTTCTACTCTTCCAAATCAAACTTTTGTGTGGAGGATACTGAAGTGTCAATACTGGTAAATTTAATATTTTCTTGGCTTTTTTAGAAAGTGTTACACAAGTCTCTTCTTCCAGCTTATAGGTTGATTTTTTTTTAACATTTTCCCTGTTTTGTGTGACTATTTTTGTTTTATTTCACTGAGTTCTTATCTGTGCTCACAGTAAGCTTAATTCATTGCTCTTGCTCTTCAGAGCACTCCAGTAATTACTGAAATTGCCAATGAAGAAACAACTACAAAGCAAGGAATCAAATGCATGCTATAAATAAGGTATTGAATTCTATTTGACTGCACAGGGCAACAATTTCTAAAAATTGCTGAAGAGTCCAATAAACAAGGCAGATCTTGAAGACGTTGTGTCTGTACAAATCTGCAGAGAAACCCCCTCAAATTGCTTTGTACAAATGGGAAATGAGATGAAGTTTTAACTTGCAAATACTTAAATATCTAATTACTTGTTCTAAGAGTAACCAGGGGGAAATCGTGTAGAATCTAAAATGGGGTTGTCCTTGCCCATGCCCTTCCTGTTCAGAGTGAGCAATTCTTAACCAAATTTCACAGTTCACACTTCACCCTTTGCCTGTCAGAGATTTCTAATTTCTTCACCAGTACAGCAAGTTTTGGAGGTGGAAATGGTGAATATGTTTGAGGTAACTGTGAGCAGGACTAAAAGGTGACTCAGCCCCAAGTCTGTCAGCAGCTCAGCTGCCAAACACCTATTTAAGTCCCTGACTCTTAAAATAAATATTCAGAGCATCCTTGCCAGTCAACTCCAAAATTTTCAAGTCAGTTTTCCACTGAAAACTTGATTTGATTTTGGAGTTAGCTGAAAATGAAGTGGTCCAAGAACTATACAAAATGGAAGAATTCCTGGAAGTGTGGATGTCATCCTTGAAAGCTCAAAAGCAAATCCTGTGTGGCTGGGGCTCTCTGGGAGGTGTCTCACAGTCCAGCTGAGGTTGGAGAATTCACATTGTACTGTGAGACATTTTGGTTGCCCCTCCAGAAGCAAAACCTGTGCCAATTATAAAATTTGAGAATAAGGTGACTTGGCTACAATGATGTGATTTTAATGGGAGAATCAGCTGGAAATGCACGTGCTGTACCAACTGCATGAAGATACTGTAAATGCATTCTGCTTGAATATAATTTATTGCTTTTTCCTCTGTGATTAGAGAAAGCAGACGAGCCCTTCTCTGCACTCAGGGAAATTAGGGAATCAATTTCATGAGAGATGCAATAACAAACAAACAGCAAGCTCTGGGCTAGCACAGGAATATTCACATTTACAAAGTTGTGCAGGTTAAGCAAAAAAGTTTCTTCTTTTTGCACAGCAATTTTTCATTTTGCACTACAGGCTTTTAGGGTTATTAAATGTCTAGATTTTAAAGTGTATTTCATCAACTGAAGCAGAACAGGAGCCAAATTTGGGGTTTTGATACGCAAGCATCACTCTCACTAATTCCATTATGAACTTTACATTTCTATTCAAAAAAGCACTGCCTGACTCTGCAGTGGTGTGCTGTATGAGGTATCACAGAATCTCTGAATATTCTGACTTGGAAGGGGCCCACAAGGATCGAGTCCAGCTCTGAAGTGAGTGACCCTTGCAGGGCTCAAACCCTCAGCCTTGGGGTTATGCACCTCAGCACTGAGGGCCCCTGACACTGCAGCACAGACTCTTCTCAGCAACTCACATTTCCTCACAGCTCAACATTTACAAATAATCGATCTCTTTCTGTGTTCTTGTTCTTTTCCACCTTGAAATTATATTTTATCTCCACTAGGGAGCAGCAAATGACATAAAAATATCATTACTGCTCTAATCCCACAGAAAGGAACGCTGGAGAAATGGGACTAAGACTTTTAAATTCAGTAATCTGGCAAATTACAAATGCACTTTCAATTCTTGTTTGAACAGCTGTGATTTTTGAAAACGACCTAGTAGCTTTATCTCTTTTTCTATTTTTAGGTCAGTTCATTTTAAGTCCCCCCCATAGAACTTGTATTTTGGTGGATAAAATGAGTTTTCTTTCATCTTCAAACTGCTGTAGAAGGGTTAAGGAAGGGTCTGAATGCTTCAATTTGCCTCAGATGGAAGCTCAGTTGGATCTCTCTTTTACTATGTGTAATTTTTTTAGTAGTATCTTTGCTATAAAAACACTTTGAATTAACACGCATATATATATATATATATATTTATGTTCTGAATATTTGTCCTATCCTACTTGTCTGTGCACTCTGAAGAAGAAGAAATAAAGATTTATTAAAGAGTGCACTAAAAACAAATATATCACATTCATCCTTTTTGGTCTGGTTAGACTAAACACATGAGAAAATGTAAGGAAAGTGTATATACACAAATTAAAAGAGCAAGCAGCTGGAATGGCATTGAGTTTCTTCTGGACTAATGGGCTAAAACTTAAGAAAAAAATTAAACTTTTTTTCTTTCTGTAGCTGTCAGCTGCTAAACTAAGGAATCATTTTCCAATAAAAGTGATGAATGCTCTCTTCTGGAGTCCTTTAGGAGTGGACAGGGGAAAGCTCTGAACAATACAGAGCAGAAACCCTTGCAGTGACAGAGGCTCCATCACTTTATTTCTTGCTCTGATCTCTGCTTCCTTCTGCCACTTAACTGGAATATGTAAATGACAGATATTAAAAATAGGAAATTTCCAAAACAGATTTGGGGCTTAAGTTTTCGGGTGATTTCTTGGTTGGAGAAAGACATAACTTTGTAGAAATAACAATTATGTGAGTGTATAATCAGTGCTTTTCATCCATTTACTTCTGCAGTGGATATTGCTGGGTGTTAAAAAGTACCTCTAAAAACTCACCAGCTTCCCAGAAAAAGAGGAAACTATTTTTGAAGGACAGACATTTTTTAGTTGTTTTTTATCAAATATATAAGAAAGAGAAAAGACCTCGCAGCAACTTTGGAAGCTGCTTGCTCTTAATTCTTTGTGGCCTGGAAGCTGAGTGCAGGTTTTGACTATCAGCACTTCAAAGGTGACGTTGCCAGCCCGTGAGGCAGCACTGATGGCACATTTTGTCCTGGCTTTTTGGGACATTAGGCAGCCCTGAGGCAGTCGAGAAGCCTGTTAGGATCTCATCCACCTATTCCAGCTCCATCCTGCTCTCTGTCCCACACACGGGAAATCCTGATCATTCAAATGGCTCCAACCAACTCAAACCCCCTCTGCTCCATCCTTCTCTTCCCGGCTGAGATGTTTGAAGTCCTTTGGCTGAAGTGGAGTCAAGTCCCCCGAGCTGCTGGGATGAGGCAGGAGCCACTGGGAGACGTCTGGTTTGTGCCTGGGTAACACTGCCCGCCCAAACCAGAGCTGAGGGTGCCCTCGATGCCTTTTTGGGCTACCTAAAATCAGAGGCCAGAAAAAATTAAGGGAATAAAAGCAGTTCTATTTATTGGTCTTCAGGTATATTTAGGGCAGATGAAGCCCCCCCACCACCACCACGGGTTACACCCTAAAATGGACAGCAGGTAAGGGGTTTTCACACTTTTATAAGTTTGGTCCATTTGCATTTTGGGGTTTAATCTTCCAATTACATCTTCAAGTAATAAAGTCATTTACCCCAGGTTTTCTCCCCCTCAACTCACTTTTATTTCCATCTCTGGGCCCTGAGGCAGTGAGGTGTCCTTGATTGCCAGGCCTGGAGAGGAATTGTTGTGTCTGCCCAAAATGGGACAGCAGCAGCTCACACTGTGCATGGAGTTTAGAGTTATCCACTAAAGAACTGCAGAATTCCAAATACATTAAAGATATAAAAGCTGAAGTCCTAAGGCATCACACACAGCTGTGCCAAAAGCAAAGAGGGATCATGGCTTGGAGACTCTCAGCTGAAATCCCTTGGGAAAATCTTCATCAGCAGGATTGGATCCAGCCCGGAGCCTGGGGTGCCCCGGAGCTGCTCCTGAGCACTTCCCTTGCTCTGCACAGGGCTGAGAGGAGCAGGTGTGAGCCCAGAGCTGCTCCAGGCATGGCTGGGACACGCTGGACATTTCCCCCTCACCTCGGAGCTCCTCTGGCCCTGCTGTGGAAGGAGAATGTGCTGCAGTGTTCTCCTGCTTGGTCTGGTGGGAGTTACTTGTGCCCAGGTTTCACAGAAAATGAGAGCGCCGAGGGTAAGAAAAATATCTAATGAGAAGGTACTGAAAGTATTTTCAGTTCACTTTTTCCTCTGCCAAAAGGAAATATAAACACTCAGATTTCTCAGTTTTCATGTGCCACGCATGAAAGTGATTGGGATAATTTACATGCACGCTTATTTGATAGGCAGGGAATAGATAAGTAGTGAATTAAACTTTTTCTCTCCACCATCTGTATCCAAAAGCAGGAGCATTAGGGGCATGGCAAATGATTCCGGTTTGGGATGCAATTATATTTCAGTAGAATGCTGAATGTATGGAAAATACCTGAAATCTGATCATAAGTTTGTGGATTTATTAGGATTGCAATGAACATAAACTACTGAATTCCATTGAATTATTTATGGAGTTTCAGGACATAAGATTTCTGTCATTCTGTTGACTGTGTTATAATTAGAATAACTCTGGCATCGGCATCAAGTTGCACACAAACCAAAAATAAATAGGATCAATCATAAGATCATGGTATTGAGTGAAAGAGCTAAAGTATGATGAGTTCCTAATATATGGGGGGGAAAAAAACCACAAAAATTCAGCTGCTCTGTTAAGACAGAATGTTGAAGGTGTTGGAATTTTTCACTGACACAATGGTACAGATTTCATAATATATTTAAATATTTTATGCTTCTTCCTTGTAAATCTAACATGGAATCATCAGTGACTGTTCTGGTCAAATTTACACATTTGTCAGAGCCTGAGTTGCCTCTTTGGCTGAGCTGCTAACTCTGACTGAAAGCACTCTGTAGTCTCAATGCATCTGCACCAGTGATCTGATTTCATTTCTTGGAGCTTACTCTGCAGCCAGGGGTAGAATTTTGCCCCAGCACCTCAAGTAAAAATATTCTGCCATCTTTTCTTTTCGGTTCTTTTATGAAGTTTTTAAGTTTAGAAACTAATCTTGTCAAAAGTTTTTCTAATGCAAACCTCTGGCCTTGAGAATTGGAATGGATTTTTCATCCCTCTTAAGCAGTCATCAGTTTTCTTACAACCAGCTTCTCTGTTTTCCAGGATTACTTAGTGTCAGCAAATTTCCATTCTTTTGATTTGCTTTCCTAAGTAGAACTTCTAGTAGAAATAAATTACTCTATAACTAATCCAGCTTGCATATTTTATCAGCATTCTTTCCATCATTTGTTTTCTTTGCATTTATTTTAATCTTGCCTGTTAGAAATAATGTAGTGATTTAAGAATCTACCCTGTGCAGCACTGTTGTAATATCTGTCAGCAGCAAGATGGGACCCTTTTATGCTTCATTTTACCTGAAGTTGTTCCCTTAAAAAAAGATAATTTATGATTCTCGCCAGTGAATCAAAGCTCAGCTCCTTTTTGCACCATGCTCTTGGTTATTGCTGTCCCATAGTCTAAGAAATAGGAAGTGTGGAGACCTTAGTGGGGATGTTTTAGGGGTGTTTTTGGTTTTGGAGCCCAGTGACAGCCCTGCAGTTTGGCAGGGCCGTGGTGCAAGTCCTGACTTAGGGGAACTCAATATTTTGTACTCATAATGAACATCTGGTGACAAGGCGCTCAGAGCAACAACAACAACAGCAAAAAAGAGAAGGGGAAAACGAAGAGGAGGAGGAAAAGCAAAAGGCAGTAAAATCTTTTGCATGCCTGCTACTTTTATGGCTTTAAATATTTTTTCCTTCAATCAGTGCATCTAGGGAAACTTTTTTTGATGTAACAATCAATTTTTAACAAGGAAAAAAAGTCTGAACTCATAAATATTGTATGTATTAATTGTGAAGCTTAATGGAACACTTTGTGTTTCTGAACAACTCGTTTACATAATTAAAATCTCCTTTGATCTGTGAGTAAATGATTTAATCTTAATGCTCATTAGTCTAAATGGGTCTTCTATTCAATTGTATCAAGATGCTATGGAAAATTCTCAGACCTTTAGAAAATATTTGTTAGTTGTTAAGTAAACAGAAACCTATCTGTGAACAGAAATCTTTTATCTTTGCAAAACAATTTGACTCTAAAACTAATTCAGATTAAAGCTTCTTTTTTTTTCTTTTATCTGGCAGTTTGGTTTCAAGAGCAGTTCAATTAAATATGGGAAGGGGTTGTTCAAATTATAGTCAGTAACTACTTCACTACAAAAAGAATTTAGTCCTTGAAAATAAAACATGAAATGAAAAGAAAAAATGTCAGATAGGTGCACCTCCTACTGAGGTATGAATTTTTGTAGCTTCACTGGTATTTTCTTGTGGGTGTTGCTCAGGAATCCCTGTGGATACGGCAAAGCTCAGGAACATCTGGGAAATACACAAGGTTTTTCATCTTCTTTAGAATTCATGTAACAGCAGCAGCACCATGACAGTATTTATCTGCCAAAGGTTGCTGCCTTTAGGTGTCCAGAATAGGATCTTTTCTCCACTCCTTTCCCTCTCAAATGTTGAGTACAAAATCTCTTACCCAAATGAGGTGCTGCGCATCTCCCTTGGATCTTCAGGCACTTGCCTGACAAACCCATTTCCTCACATCCTGATTCAAACAAAGAAAGCTGAGAAATTGGGCATCAGCATCACGATACTCATTTTTTCCTCAAAAGCTCTAAACCAAATAATTTATTTTGAAAATAAATATCTTTTTCATTATCGCATCTGTAATTTTTTTTTTTTAAAGCCACTTCTCATTCCCACAGGGAGCTTTTCCCTTTTTTTAAAAAGGTAAGAATTTTAATTAGCTCAGGTGGTGCAATAAACACAAACATCTGTGTCCCTTTATTAAAGGCTGTTCTCAGTCCCTTCCCTCTCTCAAGAACAAATGTATGGCACAGAAATACTCCAGAGTCACCTCGCTGGGAGCTCCAGTGCGTGGTGACCACGGCCCTGTGTCACACCAGCCTCTCCCCAGGACCTCCTGGAATATTGGGAAAAGCAAAGCCAGCACTCAGCCACTCCTGCCCTGTCCCCAGGGACACTTCTGGCAATCTGCAGTTTAGGGACATCTTGAGCCAGAAGGTTGTATCCATATTTAATTCCTCTTGAAACTCTTCCATGCAGTAATCCATGGCAGAAATGCTAATGGTGCTGTGACACAGCTGCAAAGGCACTTGGGATGAGCACTCTTGTGTACACTGACAAAATACTCAGTGTTTAAATACTGAAAACGAACATTTCGTATTTCTTTAATATTTTCTATGTATAGCTTGTTTTATTTTCCTCTTCCACGGTTTGAGCTGCTGTGTTTGTTTTGTATACTTAAAAAAAAATTTAAAACTGTCAGGGCTTTATTTGGAAGTCCCATTTTCAACACTAGTCTTAAATTAGAATTGCCTGTTTCCAAAGGTTACCTTATAGCAAGGTGAAACTTTTAATTTATGATACTAATTCACTCTTTAACAAAAAAAGCAAAATCTTTCTTGGCTATAACATTTAGATAATGGAACAATTACTGAGCTGATTTCAGTGCTTAATTTGGATTATTTTCTGCTGAAATTCCAGATTTACTATATTTTAATTATAGAAAATGTGAGATATCATTTTACATAATTCTATCTCATTTGAATTCTTTCATATTTGTCCAAAATATTTGACTATAATTCAGTCTACATACAAGCAAAATACCCATGACTTAGTGGAACTTCGACTTCTGTAAATAATTAAGGCTTAAGTTTAATGACTGGAGTTGTTGGGTATTTTTTAATCAAAACAAAAAAAAAATCCCTGTGCTATCAATTTCAGCTGAAGGAAACAGGTTTTTGGCTGTGCTGAGTGTTGAGAATTTACATAGCAAAGTGCAAACACCCAAGAAAACACACCTCTGTCCTCGGAAGGGCTGGTGTAAGAAATGTGCAAACAGAGAACGAAAGGTGGATTTGGCATGGTTTGCCTTGGCATGGCGCTGAGGATCTGGAAGATTTTTGGAATAGCCTGAGGGATTTGGGCTCCTCAAGAACTCGGTGTAGAAAAGAGCACCAGGGCTCTGCAGTGATGCTCTGCAACCCTCGCTGCTGCTCTGCGTCTCACAGAACCCAATGCATATTTTAGCTATTACTCGCTTTTAAATTTGAAACAGACAAAGAATTTTAATGTGGAAAATCTTTTTTTTTTTTCCCTCTTTCATGTTTTTGTAGCTTGAATAAGCATTTCCTCTCTCGCCTTTATGACTACTGATAATAATGTGAAAAAACTGCCTGAGCATCTCTTAAATCATTGTGAGGACTGCGGGGTGGATTTCTCATTTCAGCAACATCAATACAAAAATAACCACAAAATAGAGATGAAGTTCATTTATCCTGAGTTACTGCCTAGGGTTTACTTGCATGGCTTTATAATAATATAAATAAGCATCTAAAATTGGGAACAAAACTAAAGAATTTGAACTCTATTCGACTGATAAAGTTTGGGGGGGAAAAAGTCAGAAAAAGGCGTCTCAGCAAGAGTCTCATCACTTCTTAATTTCTGTGCAAAGAAGTGGTCTGCAAGGATTTTAGAATTGTTTTTGTGGGCCAGAGGGTTTTGCAAGAAGACATCTGGGGTGGTGACACGTTTTTGAATGAGACATCAGAGTTTTGACTCCTCTCCTTAGATGTGTGTGCTGAGCAATCCCATTTCAGATGCCAAGGTAAAAAGCATCTCCCATAAAACCAGCCCAACGTTATTGCTATAAAATGTTACAGGATCAACACACAGACATTGACAATCAGCCAGTTGAAACATCTTCATGGGCTTGGGTCATGGAGAGATGATTCTGGAGTGATTTGTGCTGAAATCTCATGGGCAAATTGAAATACGCTTAAAGCCTTAAATAAGTGCATAATAAATTGTGAATGTTAGCAATTTATTAGTATTAATACAGTATCAGTGAGCTCTAGCAATTTTTTTTCCCAAATAATTTTATTTTCTTCAGTCTAATGAAAAGTTTTCCATGACTTAAAATTTAGGGCACTTTGTGAACATATTTGGAGTGATGTTCCATTCAATGCACACTCCAGAGAGGAAATTCATGGAGCACAGACTAAAGAAAGGTGTGTTTCAAAAAGATATTAATGTATTTTCAGCCTAATTAGATTCGTCTGTACTGAAGTCACTTTTATATTTGTAAAGAATTTTTAGTGATTTTGCTATTTTGTTGTTTGTTACTTACCTAAATTTCTCTACTACATGCTGGATGATTGTCAGAATAATAATTTGCATTATTGAAAAGAATGTGAAAGATAAGTATTCGTGTTGTTTCTCTACACCAGTGGCTGGATTTGCTTTAAAAGAACAAAATAAAAAATTTCATTTCTGAACCATTGTTGACCGAGCTATAGAGCTATAAGTAGCTTAAAAATTTATTTTATAAAATTATTATTGTTCCATCAGCAAAGGAAAAGACAGCTGGAGAAAATTGGCCCAACCTGCAAAATTTTTGCATTTATAAAAAAAGGAATAAAAAAGAGCAAATATGATAGGCTATAAAAGAATAGGTAGAAGTTAAGAAACTGAGCTCCAAAATCAAAGAGCGCCTTGTCTGTAAAATTTGGGATCAAAGACTTTCTTTGCCAAATTAGAAGGATTTTTGCAATGAACTTAAATTTCTTTGACATTGGGCCTAAAGTGTTTTGCACAGGCAAAATATTTTTACAGGAGATTCTGACAAATGCAATTTTTGTGCTATTTTATAAGCAGTCATGTGAATACTTGTTCTTTGGAGATCTAAGGCCAGGGCTTTCCCCTGAAGACCAGGAAAACAAAGTGGCCCTTTATGTAAGAACACTGGTTCATTCAGGGAGAAACGAAATATCACAGGGAAGAGTGTCAGCGAGCTGGCTGGTAGTCACAGCAAAACCAGGAAAAGTAGCAGTGAAATATCTTTTATCTGCCTCAATTAATGGTCGGGGAGATATAGTTTAAAGTAGTAAAAAATAGTTAAAAACAGTTAAAAATAGTTAAAAATAATTTGGTTACTGTCACTAAACTGCTTGATTTCCCTCTTTCAGAGCAGGTTTGTTGATGGTGACTGAATGTCCCATTAGGAAGGCACTTTACAAGGTCAGGCCAATGTCCAGGATGAGCACAGAGTGAACTTTCCCAGAATATTCCCCAGCTGGCAGCAGCTTGCCCTCCCCAGGGCCTTTCTTTGGATGGATTTTTCTTCCCTGAACTCACTCAGGTCCTTCAACAGACCAAGTGAAGCTGTTTCACTCCAGCTGTGATATTTTAGTTTGTTTTAGTACAGATAAGTGCCATGCTGGCTGTACCTTCACAGGACAGCCACCCTGAAGTCAGCTTTATATTTGTAAAGAATATCAATATATTTCCCAGGGACTCCAGCATCCCTGATTGCTTCACTCCTGCATGGATTCCCCCCTGACTGACCTGACCAACCAGGTGACCAGATTTTGTCACTGTGCCCACATTCCTGATCTGCATCATTCTGAAAATGCAATGCCAGCCTGGTTTTCTAACCCAGCATTGGGATTTTTTTTTGTCATGTCCCACATTGCTATTTGCATTAAGGTCCAAACTCTGATTAATGACATAGGAATTGTAATTGCTCAAATTGAATTTAATGTTCATTGAAAGAGCTGGAGCACAAAGAAATTGCTTCATTCTGAGCTGCTACTAGAACACTGTAATTTAGAATTAGGGAATAATCCTTTCCAGTCATTATTTACAGTCTTTGTTTGCATAATTTTAATGGTAAATTTTGGACTGAAGTTATGGAGCAGATGCTCAGTGGTAGATATTAGAGAAGACATTTTTTAACTTGTTGCTCCTCATTCCCTCGGGTATGTTGGAGATCTAACAAGGTGCTTTAGGTGCACTTACCTCACGAGAGGTACCTGCTGTACTGATGTCCCACCAGATCATCTGATATCCAGAGAAAACCTTTAAATTGGCTCCTGGATCCATGCCAGTTCTGAAATATTCCCACACTGTGTATTTTCCTGCGTGAATCCTACAGTCTGGCCTTTCCTCAGTCCATCCATCCCTCATTTTCTTTAATCACTTGTAGAAGCTTATTTTTTTCAAGATGGAGAGGAATCTTTTTTTTTTAAACAGCATCTCAAGGTTTCCAAATCCCAGTTCAGAATTAAAAACCATAAATAGCATTCTGAAGTAATTTTATGGCTCCTGATAGATTACAATTAGTGATCAAACTGTGCTGGTGCAGTGCATTGTCAGCCAGCTTTTATCTCTGGTAAACAGCTCAGTAATTAGGATTTCATGGATCACAATAAGTCCCAGATTTTACTTACACATTTTGAGGTTGATGTTTTCTTCCTTGGGTTATAAATTCATGTGAAAGTCTGGCGTTACAAGTAGAAAATTGAAACAGAAAATCAAATTCCTAAGAATGCAGTCCCCAAGTCGAGAGGTTTTGACTCCCCCTTTGTGGTGATTCCAGAGGCTGCCTCATGATCCATTTGCTCATTAGAAACTATTTTTAGAAGTTGTTGGAAGTGCAGACCAGAATTTTCTCTGTGTACTTATATTCCAAAGGTGATCAAATATATGCATAAAGGTTTTCTTTTATTATTCCATGGGTTGCATTCTGTTCCAGAGACTATGAGGTATTTTATAGTTTTATTATGGGAAAGAAAAATTTCTCTTTGTATTGTTTTCATATTAATATAATTACTGAAGCTCTTTAAACACCCAAGTATCAGAATTTCAAAGTCTCTTGTCTTTTTCAAAATACCAAGGACACCAAGAAAACTTTGAATGTAATATTTTTCCTGAAAAGGAACTATGTATTTTTCTAAAGCACAGCACACTATTAAATGAACTTGCAATATTTTTGGGGATATTATGACAAAGTATGGACTATTCTAGATAAATTACTGACATACCAACAACTGAGACACTGAAATTCAGATTGCTTTTGAATATACAACTATTTTTAACCCATAAAGGCAGGGATTATGAAGGACAAATAGCCTTGCTTGACACTGCATCATCATAGGTTGCTCCTATTAGCTCTTCTAATAATTCATTGTTTTACAAATGACACCTCAGACCACATTCACACCAATCCCTCAGCTTGGCCAGCAAGGCTCATTTCTCATGTAAAGATGAAAAAAGCAGGAAGTAAATTAGAAAACTGTGCTAGCTAGGAAATGTTTTACTAACATGAGAATCCCCTAAAAGCAGCTCTCTGGTAAAAGAGAGCAGTGCCAAATCACAAAATAGACAATGAGTGAGAGTTTCTCATAAATAAATGGAAGGCTTCAGGAAGGTACTTAAAGAGAATTAGACATTTGCAAGAATTTTAGCAAAATTAAATTACCTGAACACTTTTAGCTAGCCATGGATGTTGTTTAAATGTGAAGATCAAGTGAATAATCAAGAGGGATTTTATTATTATTATTTATCACTATATATTCTATTATTATATATAGTAATTATAATTACATATTCAAAACCTATTTAAATATATTTAATATATAAATTATTCTATTATATATTATAATTTAATAATAATAAAATTAATAATGTCACCTCTTCAGGAGGGGCAGAGATGAGTGGTGGAGTTGACACTGACATTTCCTTCCTCAGGAAAACCAACTTTACATTTAAACCAGAATTTGGGTGAGATGTTAGAGAAGCTTCACTCTGCTCCCAGGATTCCTGCCTGCTCCAAACTAAACTCTGTCAGCCACATTTCACCTCTTTTGGCTTCTCTTCATGATTAAATAAGACTTCATTATAATGGCTAATCTTTAAATTAATTCAATTCAATACTTACCATTTTACTTAAATCAGAAAAAAGGAGCAAAGGGGAACAACATCAATATTTTAGCAGGCACAGAGCACAGAAATTTCATAAATAAATGACCCATCAGTACATAACAGATCCCTACAGACCACATCCTGTTGTACAGCCTTACAATTTAAATAATTGACTAAAAGAGCATTCCTAAAATAAAACAAGCTTGCTCAGAGGAGTTTAGAAACAGAAACAGAATAATTTAAAAAAATTGACCAGAAGATATTTAACTTAAAAGGGAAATTTCCAGTCAGTCAGGTTTCACAGACACATTGAGTTGTAATCTAAAATTTGTACAAATTAACATAGTACAAGATGTATTTCTTTTAATGATGAAGTATTTTAATGTTAGGCTCAGTGTGGGAGAAAATTTATATAATATGTTTTTAGTTTTCTAAAGAGCTTCTTTAAAGCTGAGAAAGTTGTCTCATCTAAAGCAAAAATATTTTGTCACTTGGAGACCTACTGGTTCTGCTTAGGAAAAGCTTTTTTACAGGCAACCAGGTAAGCTACAATTTTCTTTTTAATTCTTCTTAGCCAGTGGATATTTGCTTCTTTTGTAGTTGTCAAGTGATTGGAAGAAATTCATCACTATTTACCTCGATTCACAGAAGCCTTTACGTGATAAACAATGAAACACCTTTCAAAACAGAAACTTTGAAGCTTTCCCTTGTGACAAAGATATCAAGTAGAAATTCTATAGGAAATCTGTTTTTTTAAAAAAAAATCAAGATTTGTTTGTTTGTTTGTTTCATTAGGTATTTTCTGTATCAGGCTATAATTCTTTCTTCGTAATGTTTTATCCCCAGAAGAACAGAGTCAAACAAGAACTGCCTGTGCAAAACAAGAAAATATACCATTCCCTGTTCATCCTTAACAAATAGACCTGAGAGATTTTGGCAGGGAGCTTGAAAAGCCCACAGCTTTTCCCTGTGGGGATAAGGGCTGTCTGATAGCTCGGGAGGAAAGATCTGTGTGCTTTATTCCTGGGAAATCTGTTTGAAAAGCCAAGTCCATTGGAACCACGGTGAATTTTCACAATTCGAGACTGTTTGCATTATCAAAGGTATTTAGCTACACTGGAAATTTAGAGCAGCACTCCAAACACTGATGAGATTTGTGTAAATTCTCACTGTTCTGTGGCATTTTTCACCTCCTGGTAAGAGTCTCTTAGAAAGGAGGAATCATTGGGTTTCTTAGTTTGTGTAAAGAGTTCAGTTCCTGGAGGAGCAGCTTTAATATCTTAGGTTGGAAAAGACCTCCAAGAGCATCGAGTCCAGTGTTTGATCATGTACTGATTTGGAGGTTTTGCACTGATCACTGAGCTAAGCTGAGCCCAGCCCAGTTCAGGCTGAGCCCTGGCGTGTTTATCCCACAAGTATCTGTTGGTTCAGGTTTGTTCTTCACCAGAAAATTCCTGAGAACAAACCTCAACCCAGGAGAAGGATGGGGAGGGGTTAGGAAGCCTTTTCTATCTTTGTTTATTAAGACTTTCCATCCTGTTATTGCCCCAGCAGAAGGCACAGTCTCTTTTTAGGTCTGTGAGGTCACATGAAAAAGAAAAACCAGCTTCACAGGTGCATGTTATTAGACACACAAAGCACTTGTTAACAGAAAATATGAGATGGCTTACATTTATCAAAATTATCCCTGACGTTTCCTTTTGCTCATCTGAAAACAATAGTTTAAGCTCCCAGAGCAACATGTAATGTGTGAGGGGGGAAAAAGCCTAAACCACAACCAGAGTTGTTATTTTTTATAAAAGACACCCAAAGGAATATGTGGTGAATAAGTTGTGTTTGTGGTAAAGACCACAAAGAGCCGTGTTACATATGTGTTTATTACAATTAAGTGGATTTTAAAGTTTTCTATCTGAATTTCTAATATACTGACAGCGAGGGATTCTCATACCTCTGAAAACACAAAAATCATAATCCTGATGTTCTGTTATTGACAGGATAGACATTGTGCCACGGGCAAGGCAAACACAAATGTGGCCATTATTCTCCCATCTGTGGTTTCAGCATCATGGCAAAAGGGGCTACTTTAGGGATGAACAATCCAACCCTGGTCAATTAGAGGTCCCTGTACTAAAACTGCAAATAGAAGGGCGCTTTAGCCACAGTTTCAGGGATTGTCTGTTAATTATTTACTTGAAAACTCTGCCTGAAAGACACTTTTTTTCCTCCCTGGAGGCTGCTATTGTGATGCTAATAATTATCTGTATGTACTTTGTTTGCGTGTTAATTGAATGCTGTCACTACAAAATTTAACTTGGATAGTTCATTCTCAAGATGATGTGTATCAATAAATAAAATATGGTACCTAAAACAAAAGCAGTTTTGCTTGCAGAGAAAGAGAGAAGATGAGCTTTAAAAAGAAGTCATTTAGTAATTGCATGATGAATTAAGGCTAATAAATCTGCTTAATTGTCACATTTGCCTTAAATTAATAATTTATACCAACATTTGGTGTGGGCAGATATGATGAATATTTTTGTGTTGCGATAATCCTGGAAAGTGGCGCTTTGAACACTTTAAAAACCAATTAATTGCAAGTCCTGTCTGGTTTTACACATTTGTTGTAGTAAGTGAATCAACAAAGGTGAGAAAATTTCACAGAAAGCGGTAGGGAGGACAGAGCTTAAAGCCATGGAACGCTCCCGGTGTAATCAGAGGAGCTGCAGAGGTGCCAGGCTGTGTCTGCTGCTGGGGCAGGTCACCACCACCAGCTGCACTGGAGAACTTCTCCACCCGTGGTTTGCAGCTTCCCGTGAGCTGGAGGGGAGAGCAAAGCTGCTCATCCGACACCAGGGTGTGATTTGGGACTGGCTTTTTTTTGTTGTCCCTCTGTCACACCTGACCCTCTCTGCTGCCTGCTCCCACCCCCCTGCTCTCACCACAAACCCTGCACTCGCTTTTTTTAAAAAAATTTTATATGTTTACATATCATTTAACATAAAGTGCGACGCTTCAAAAATAGTAATTTGTTGATCACAGGTTTACTGGAAAAACCTGTTTTGGGTGATTTGTAGGTTCCTGTCTCCCTTGGTGCTGGCCTAGGGAAGCTCATGGCTCCTGTGCTAATGGCCTGACTCTTCTCCTGCTGTTCCCATCCTCCTCCACCTCACTTTACATCTTAATGGTGTACATCTGTTAGTGGACAGATTGCACAAGATGAACATAAGGCACTCTTTTCCAGGGTCAGCTAAATTGCCAAGCTAGGTCCACTTAGGCTATTGAAATGTATGTTCAAAATTCCAGAAATTCTACTAATGACAGATATCTCTGTCATGTTATGCTGCATGATAATTATACTTATCCAGGCCGGTGTGAGGTCAGAATAAAAACGTTGTTTCAGCATCAGAGATATATTGGGGTGAGTAAGGAATAAGTGTAATAATGTGGGGTTTCTTGTGACTTCAAAAACTGAGATTTTTAAATTTTCATATTCAAACTTACTTTGTTTGGGATACACATGAAGTCTGGGAAGTTTGGAATCAGCAGTTTTGGAGTTTACATGTGTTGAAGTGTTGTTTTCAAACGCTCTGGCTGTGTTTGAGGAGTCAGCAGATGTTAACAATTAGGAAAAGATAAAAAGAAACTGGGGTACCTCTTGGCCCCACTGTTCTTTGTGTACACGTGTTTCCTGAGATTTTTCTCTTTTTTAACTGTGGGATTAGTGCAGAGTAACAAGGCACTGATTTGTCTTGGTTCTGCACTGTGGAGTCGGACAAGGAACTGTCGCAACACATGGCTTTCAAATGAGTTGATTGTAGACATATTGTCTGTCAGTCAAAACTACAATATTGTAATTAGAGCAGGCCCTGTGTCTCCATACGTGCTTCAGATGGCAATGAAATAATCTCAGGAGTGAGCTGTGGGGATGCTGCAGCGTGGATCAAAGCTTATATCCTGTTCTACTGCAAATTTTAACTAATTCACAGTTGGAATTACTGAAAAAATAATATTTTATCCTGTCATTCTTGTAGAGTCTTTATATTTTTGAATGCTGAAGTGTAATATTACACAGGTGTAATATTTCTCAGTAACAATATATCAAATTAATGTGTTGGAAAACCCTGAGAAGCTCAAGAAAGTTCTCTCTGTTTGTCCTGGTTCCTGTGACTGACTCAGTTGGTCGCTCTGTTTGAAATGGGATTTGGTAGTGGAGTTGATTTTTATACTTCAGTTCATATGCTAGAAGTCCATAGGATAAAGCTTACATATTCCAAATATGGAGAGGAGGGAGATTCAGAATCATTGATGGAGTACAAAAAATATGCAAGTAAAAGGTATTGTTTGGATGCCCCAGGAAAAAAAAGCAAACTTTGGGGAAGAGAGGAAATTCTGCTGTCATAAAACGAAGCTCCCTT
>QUSF01000018.1:11261247-11387291 GCA_003676055.1 Chloebia gouldiae | reverse complement strand
AAATGAAATCATCTTGTTTAAATAATTGGTAAATATTTCATTTAAATGAAGTCATCTTGTTTAAATAATTGGTAATAGATAAACAGGAATAAGAGAAAGCAGGACCACAACAGCAGCGTGGCACTGGTACAGCTGATGCTGATGATGTCCTTGTTTCATAAAACTTACAGAAAAATGGATGTTTACTGGATATTGTGTTCACCTGGAGGGGAGCCAAGGAGCTCCAGAAAAGACATGCAAGATAAAAGTAAACCCTTGAGAAGGTAAAAAATTATTTAAAAGTAAAGGGGGACACAGAAGGAGAATTGAGTAAGTCCCAGAGTTCCTCCCAGTTCACCCTGGGCACTAACTGGGATATTGTAAATTCTTTGGTTCTGTGAGGAGCCCAAATTCATGTCATGGACACAGTCAGTGGCTGTGCTGATGAGTCAGACTTCTGGTTTTGTGATTTACAGGGAAGTCATTTGAAAGTAGTGCCATATGGGATGATGCTTGATTTGTAATTCTAGAAGTTAACAATTCAGTCTCCTGCAAATCCTGAGTCTGTCAGGGATTTCTCAAGTGATGTGCAGCATAGAAAATGTCCACTTTTATTTTTCTGTTCTGAGTTATTTTATACAAATCAGCCCTGGGTTTGCTGGCAGAGGACATAAAAGATCAGGGTGGTACAAAGGAGGGAGAAGCTGGTTCATTCTGGGCCAGTAGAGCCATTCCCAGAGTTCTTCCCCAACACAACTCCATCCACTCCTGAAATCAAATACTAATATGTTTTTTTAAATACCTGTGTAAAATTTATTTTTCAATACTACTATATTCTGCATCTCTACATCCATCTACATAAAGAGTTCAATCTGAATTTAATGCCTTTGTAATAAAATCTCTTTTTTTCCGTATCTCCTATGGTCTCTATCAACCATGGCAAGGAAAAGAAAATTTTTTTTTCTCCATAAATAAATGCACTACTTTCAAAATAATTTGAAAGCAATTTTTTAGGCAGTCAATACTGTATTTTTTTATTTATATTTAAAAAAAAAACAGAAAGCTTTAAAACTTCTTTTGTTTTAGTACACTTATTATAGTTAAGATTTTTGGTTTTTCTTGGCCTCATAATTGACATGGAAATCTAGGTCCTTGTAACTGTCTTTTTCTTGGTGAGAAAGAACGCTCGGCCATTTTTAGTCATTAATTTGCATGAATAAGGGTTCTTCGGCCCTGCACTTACAAAATATATGTAATCTCTGGTACTCTAAAAGTATATTTGATATCAGAAAACAAAACTGTGATTGTGCCAGCATGTGGTGGCAGCAAAGCAGGTGGTGCATGGTGATGAGAAAATCTCCATCCCAGCCAAGCCTAAGCCACCATGTTTGTATTGTACAGATATCTGTCTGCATGCCTGATTTAGCCACCTAAAAATGTGCTTTAGCACTAGAGAATGAGACCCCGTCTCCCCGGCCTGGCTCTGTGTCCACGTCCACAGCAAAAAGCAGCTGCTGCCCAATTTCCATTAACCTCCCATCCCTGTGGGAATTGACTCGAGGTGATAAGGATGGGCTTGGCTGTTATCACTTCTCTGATCGTTCCAGCCTAGTGCAGGACTAAGTTTCAGAGCCTGTTCCAGCTGCCTCCTTCGCTGTTTGCCAGGATTTACCCCTGGAAATTCCCCAGGAGCGCAGTGGGAGGAGGACGGGGATGGGGCAGACGCTGCCACTGACACCACAACAGCCACAGCTCTTGCAGGGGCTTTCCCCAACCCTTTTCAGGAGACTTTGTAATTCTCTTTCTCTCTCTGATATACCTTAGAAGGTCACCAAATAACTCTGCTTGTTTTTTCTTTCAGCTTGCATTTTTTTTTTCAATTTGATCATCATTGATTTGTTTTCTTGTTTCTCGTGGAGAAATTCCCACTGGCAATGCCAGTGAGGTGCAGGAACTCATACACACCTTGGTGGTACAACCCCAGTGCCACCTTGGGACAGCACTGCTTAGTTGATTAATAATGTTGTGGGTAGAAATTGTGGGAGGAAATCCTTACCAATGCTTTAAAAGTCAGATTTCCAATATCAATTATGTCAGTAAAATATTTGTGCTTTTCTCTCCTAAATTCATAGTTGGCTTAAGAGCTTCTGGCTTACCTGACATCACTTCTTTCATAGCATCTTATCCATTAATATGTGTTCTTGCTGGAAATGCAGGGCTTCTTCTCAATCTCAGCACAGAAATCTTCAATTTCAAAGTGGGCAAGAATTTAACTATTTTTTAAATTGCCTTTTTTTTTCCTGCACAACTGTTTTTTTCCAGCTCTCCTCAATTGGGCTTCATGTGATGGTTTTAGACATAACAGCTTCAGTTCGAGTTGCCTCCCTTCAAAGATTTGAAAATGTGCACAGATCCTGATCAACATAAATTAGCATGGCTCTGCCTTCTGTTATCAGTTATTTCAACTATATGAAACAATCTGTTTCTGTTTCAATATAAAATAAGTTGGTGTGCACGTTTACAATACATAGCACTTCCAGACATAAGCGGGAATACCTGTTGAAGGGCCCTGTGAGTAAAGACAGCCTGTTAAGGATCTTTTTTATGCATGAGAGGAGCATCCATGCAGTCACTGTGTTTGCAGGAACGTGTGGGACTGGTTTGGAATGCAGAACAACATTTCTGCACTGTGGCATACCCTTTTCCTTATTTATTTATATATTTTTGCTGGGGGGTGAAAGGTTGAAGTGGTGATACCATGTCATTATAATCCATAGGAATTCTGGCAATAATTCAAGGGATTCAGGATAAAGTTTACACTGGAAAAAATACCAGTAGGAAAAGTAGGAGCCAAGAAGTGTCTGCATGGCTACCCTGCTATTGTCTGTCCCTTTCCCTTACAGAAGTCTTGGGACAGGAGGTTTGTGCCAACATTATTAATCTTTATCTTGTGCTGGCACTTAGCTATCAGGATGTCTCTGACATTTGATGGGGTCTGGAACAAGCTCTTTTTTTTTTGTAATAGAATTTTTATGTCTCTGACTAGCCAAGGAAAGGAAGAATGAATTTTGTGAGCACGGAGTAAATATAAACCAGAGCTTTTATTCTTTTCCAAACATTATTCTGCTTTTATTTTTGCTTTATAGCTAAAGGATGTCAGCAGCTCAGAGCACAGTTTTCCATCAGTGTTCTTCACTCCAATGTCTGAAATCTCTGGCTCTGTCTGTGCCACACATTTGCTGTTCCATGGGGTGAAGTGTCCCTGCCCACCAGCTGAACACCTGAAGTCCAAGTGAAGTTGCACCTTCCTGAGATGTCCCAGAGTGCAAAACAGACACTGCCACCACGGGTGGGAAACCAGGGTGTGGGAGCTTTCATTTACTCCTCCTTTTTCATCCCCACCAGGGAAGCACCCTGAGGGCCTCACAGTAACTGCGCCTCTGGGAGAGGGATGGACAAATGCTCCAGATGAGGTGAAAACACGAGTCCTGTCTTCTGCTGGAGTGTGTAAACTTCGGGTGAGAAAAGATACAGGAGTATGTTGGGCAGGAGATTCTGGAAATTAGAGCAGGTGAGTGCAAGGAAAACACTCAGATTCTCTCTCCTGCATCATCTGCTTTATCCTCCCAAGAATTAGCACATCTCCCTTCATTAACAGATTGTTTTGAAACAAAAGATGAACTACTCATGGAGAATAATACAAGTATAGAGAATATATCTATTAATAAACTCAGCAGACTTTGTTACAAGGTTTTCTACCTGAGCTCTGTTGGTAAATGAGTGCACAGAAGGATCTTGGAGTTTAATTTTTTTTTCCCTACTCCATTTATTTTTATACCAGGCCCCAGTGGAGGCACCTGGAATATTACAGTTAAAGGCAGCCACAAAAATTTGATTATGTTTAACAAATCATTGCTATGCAGTAACAAGGTAAATTGGGTCCATAGAAATAATTTTCCTAGCATTTTAGGAAATCTCTTGATAGAGCAAAACACAAAAGAATAACCTGCAAGGTCTGTAATTTCGATGTTTTATAGTAGCTGAGGTATGTGAATAGATAAATTATCTACTGAGACATCAAAGGGAGGTATTTGTGAGTGGGTAGTGGCTTGGGAAAGAGGGAAGTGATTAGTGGAGTGCCACAGGAGATCAGTATTAGGACCAATTTTGTTCATTTTATAAGCCAATGGTCTGGAAAAAAGAGAAGACCATGCAGCCAAGGCATAGCACACACTTAGGTTCCTGTGTTGGGAGGCAGTGGCAGGCCATGAAAAACAAGAGCAAAATTCAGAAACATTTATCCAAGATTCAGACAGATAAGGAGCTATCAGTTTAGTTGAGTGGATGTGAATTGTGTGGAAAGACTAAGGAAAAGAAGGGAAATAACATATGGAAAGACTGCAGGAGGATGTGGCTTCACTGGGCACTGTGGGTTAAGGGGAATATTTGAAATAATTTTAGTGATTTTGAGTGCCTATGATTTGGTTTATTTCACTTTTTCAGTGAGGAAGATGGTTTAAATTCCATATAGTTAGAAGCTTATGTGAAAATTAGATAAAAATGTTTTCCTAAATTCCAATATTTTCAACTTTCAAGCTTATTGAAAGAATGAAGAATGAAGATCCTGGGTGGTTCTGCCACCTGCTGTCTCACACAAACCCTAGGACCATGGAAATAAGATCATGTTACAGAAGAGGTGAGAAGGAAGGAATGGGTCTAAAGGGTACCTGTGGGGGAAAATACTGGAATATGGACAATTTTAGGGGAGATTTCAGTTCATTGACTCAAAACTGAAAATGAATCCCATTTTTTACTCATTTTGAAATTCCCCTGCTCTGTTTGCCAAAGGGATTAAGGAGGTTCCAGAATCCGAAGTGTGTTTACTTTTACTTGAACATTAGCAGAAATAGCAATTGCCAAAGAGCACAAATGTCTCTGCAACAATTGTTCCAATTAAACAACAGAGCCATCATTAGAGAATCATTAAACTTTGAGCTTACAACATTTCTTTATTGAAATAACATCTACAAGCTACCGCTGGAACATTTTGGTGTAAGCTATGGAAGAGTTTATTGTATCTGAAATTTAATTTAAAAAATAAGCTCTAAGCCAAGTGCCCTAATAAGAAATTTTCATGTGCTTAAGGAGATAAAATAAAACTAAACACTGCCTGAAATAAGGACAATTTCTACTGAAACCTCTTCCTGAAAATTGAGTAATCTCAGTAGTTATTGCATGGTTTTCCATTTTAAAATGTTTTATCCCCTAAAGGTTCACTTCTAGTTTAGAAGGAGGTATTTGTCTTGGGTAGCTCATGGGTAGTGGATGATCTGCTGTTATTAAGCTTTTACCAGCACAGAGTCATTTTCTCTCACTTATTCTGCCTTTAATATTTTTTCTAATGCATCTAACATTTGCACAATTTGTTCAAAACGCTTGATTCAGCAGACGTGTTTTTTTTATTCAAGAGCTTGAGGTTTATGTTGATGCCTGGAAAGATTGCAGCCTTTTCCTTGTCCTAAGGACATTCAAACACAAAAATTAATCTCATGCTTTGGAGGCCAGTGGAAATATGACCGTGAGAATTACTGCTTATTCAGTTGTGCTAATTCCTTTTTCAATCAATATGAAAAAGCAATAATTATTAGTGTAATTAATGTTTTAGGAAATGAGGGAATGATTAGCTCAGAGTTGCTTTATGTTGCGTGTCTCTCGTGGTGAATAAACAAGACTCCACAGAACTGAATGTGAGCAAATGCAGTTGCCATGAGCTGTGAGCTCCAGAGCCAACGCTCAAAGCTGCACAATTTCCCTACCCAGTGCTATTGAATATTGCCTGGTGATGAAGTGCCTCTCCCTGCAACTTCCAGTGGCAGGACGAGTCATTTCATCTCTGTCCAAATAATGGTGTGTTTTGTTTTAGGTGATATCTGGCTTCTGAGGCCAATAAATGCCTTTTCTGGTGGATGGATGTTTTATGTGAAGCTGTGTATTCCCTTTGAGTTATGTGGTATTATCAAAGAAAACCAGAAAAGTGTATATTTTCCAAAGAGACGTGTAAAGGTTTGTAATTGTTTTCATCTTTTTTATATTTCTGCTTCACCTTTTGAGCACTATTAACTGTGATGGTCTTCTTTCAGCAAAGGTTGAAGGGAACTGTTTCATTTTTAAAGTGTTTTATTTCTTATTTCCTATCGGAACAGGGAATCAAATGGGGCTGTTATGGAATGTTTTTCCCACTGGCATTCATTGCCTTTGAGCTCCCCATGAGACAAGTGGGCTTGAGGAGTGAAGAATCCTAAAACACAGGTCCCAGTCCTGTATGACTGAAGGCAGAGAACCCTGATTACCCTGATTATGTGAGGATTCATCAGGGATCTCCTGGAGGAGAAACATTAAAGCCATGGAGTGTCTCTGGTTGAAACTCCTCGTGTCTTAACAATAAAATCTGTAAAGGTCTTTCCTGACTTGACCAACATCCAGCATCTTTAATATCTGCCTTTCCAAAGACATTTACTCCACGTTCACTCCTGTGCTTTTGGGAGTAGGAAACAACCTTCTGCACATTTCTGGCCAGCCTAGGTCCTCACTGAAATTCCAAGTGCTTGTGCCAGCTTGGAGAATCCATGGCCTGTTTGAGAAGGTGACCTTGGTTTTCTTCTTGACATGTTCCTTTTATTTTTTTGTCATATATTTCCTGTTTAAGACAGAAAATAAAAAAGCTGTCTACCTGGAGGTGCAGATTCTCTTAAGAGTGTGACAGTGTGGGACAGGTACTAAAATACAGAAGTTCTTTGTGGGAGAAATGTTCTGAGCTTTAAAAAAACCTGAATATCTATCTTCCTAATGTCCAAAAAAATATATGGAAGTGGCAAGATTTCACTGCAAATTCTTTAAGTTTTCTATTTTTGCCTGTGTTATTTGAGTCATTTGAGGTGTTACATATGGGAGTAACAGCACCAATATAGTCCGACCCACTTGTTCCAATCATTCTTGTGCTTGCCAATTGTCCTAGGTCAGATTTGGCTCAGTTTTATGTGTACAATGTGTTTTGTGTTTTAATTTGCTGTAATCTATAACTTGCAGACAGATATTTTAATTTGTCCATGGGAAATAGAGCAGGAGAGGGGATGCTGAGCAATAAAAGCTGTGGGCTAAAGCCATGCAGTACCAGGGTGCTCGTGCTATCTGCCAAGGGGCTTGGGCTGTCTGTCAATGGCAGCTTAGGAGATGTTGGGAAAACAGAGGAGTTGGTGATTTACAGGAAAATCCCAGCAATCTGCAAGGCCTGCATTCAAACCCAGCCTGAGACATCTGCAACTTTGGCTGTTCGCTCTTCACAGCCCCCAGACACAAAGTGAAATAAGATTTCAAGGTGTGGAAACTGAGTCTGGTTTAAAATCAGTTAGCAGCTGTTCTCTCTGTTGGGTTTTCTACTTCCTTTTTCCCTCTTTTAAATCACAATTTGTGTACTCTGAGGCCTGCACTGCTCAGAGCACTGGTTTAGACATCTATATTAGCTGGGAAATGCTATTGCTTGTTTTTTTCTCTAAAATATCCCGCACTCCAGCACTCTGTTTCTCTGGCAATGAGATCTACATGCTCTGCAGTGTTGCAGCACCACAGCTTGGTCAAACAGTTGTTTTGTAACATCACAAGAAGAGTGGAAAATTAAATGTTTATTACAGAGTGAAGCAATACTATTGCTCATATTGTAGTAGGATGAGTCAATGTGATCTGATTCTGATGAAGACTTATGGAGTCTAAAAATAACTCATCCCCAGAGCAGAAAAATATGTGAAAATATACAGTCTATCCCTTAAATCCTGAGCATTAAGTTAAATTAATAGAAGAACTTGTAGAGTGCGTGATTGAATCCATGAGGGATGTAGTGTGATAGTGTATATTTGCCTAAAAGCTCGCTCTGACAGCAAAAACAATGTACCACAGTATGTTTCTTTCTTATCTAATGGAAAGAATAACACACAGAGGCTCAGTTCTTGTAATGAAAACCCCCACATTAATTTTATTTTTTGATGTGTCATTGTAATTCAAGAGATGTTTTTAATCTCAGGATTGCTCGGGCACAATAAACCATTTAAAAAGTATTTGGCAAAGATCCCTGTGCTTAGCAACAGCTCCTTTCATTTAAAACTGTTTTTTGAACCAAGCTATTCAAAGCTTTGTTCCACTTATTAAAATAAAGTATCTTACTTCAAACAAGTATTTCAGAGAACATAATCAAGCGGAGAGCATTCAAATACAATGCACAGAAAACATAAAAGGTAGCAGCATAAAAAACTCCAGGACTTTGTGTATATTTCCTTGTTTTTCATTAAGAAAAACTGTATAAAAATATACTCACTGCGTTATTTCTTTTAGTGTCCTTATGGGATACTTAATATTACATTTTTTCCCACATTCTGAAATTCATTGCTAGATTTAAAGTAGCATTTAAAAGCTGTGCAGCATTTTAGTGAATGAAATATTGCATTAGTGGCGTATTTTCCAGTCATCTAGGTGACATAAGACAGCCAGAGAGGAGCCAAATATAGAATAATATCTATTTTTTTGCTGTTGGCTTTGTGCTCTTCTGTGAAGTACAGTGTCTATTCACGGCACGGTGTCACCGTGGAAGCTTTTCCCAATAAGGTGAAGACATGCTGAGCTTCATTATGTAACTTCACATTAAGAATTTATTTCAGATTTTCGTTAATGTCATTTTGGTTCAGTTCTGCCTTAAGTTTGTTTGTGTTTGATAGCAGAGGCATTGCCCAGGCAAAAATGGCTCCAGGAGCAGGCCAAATGCAGTTTTCCTCCAGTGAAGGGATGTGTTCTTTCCTTTGTGTTTCCTTTTTCACCTGTACACTTTAGGAAATAAGGATGGATGCACCATGCCAGGATCCTCTTCTGTGAAGAGATTCCAAAGTACAGTTTTGTGGGATGCCAGATGCTTTTTCTGCTCCTGGGTGCTCAGTACTCCCTGAAGGTAAGAGAGGTTGAGGTGAGGACGAAAGAGGACTGAGCATAAAGAATAATCTTGTTCTGCAGATTTTGCTGAGTTTAAATTTTGCTTTGTTTAGAAATGAGAACCCAGACTTGAAAAATTCCCCATCAACAGAAGAGCCTGGATCTGTGGCTCTGGCTTGAGCTCTGACCCCATTCCTCAGGCTGTGGTTGTAGGGTTACAAACACAGCCAGAAAAGCTCCTACCCCACCATGGGTTCATAACTATGATATATCAGATATAACTGATAAATCACCATAATTTTGGGAGTAAAACCTGAAAAGGAGTTTTGAATAATAGTAGCTCTGCATAGATCATGCTGTATAACTTTTTCAAGATGGCAGTGGCTGTAAAATCAATGCAATTTTTGATCTCACATTGTGTGGGCAGAAAAATGGTTATTTCCAAGATGTTAAAAAGCTAATCTATTCTGTTAAGTTTTTGTATCTTGCATAGATATAGCTTATTTCTTTTTTTTTCTTTTAATTTTACAAACCAAGTTGGGAGCCTTGACATTTATTGGGCCCCCATATTTTTCATTTATATTCTCTCTAGTCTTCACCATCTGTTATGACAGTAAATAAGTTTCAAATAAGCCATATCTTCCTCAGCATGAGTTGCTTTTTCTGCAAAAAAAAATAAAAGTTGCAGTTGGATGTGATATTTGAAGTCACAGCTTGTCTTCAAATATTTAGTAGCGTATCCCTCTGCCAAGGGATATCAATCTGCCATTTGCCTTGCTTACAGTATAATAAAGATTATCCAAGCCCTTCTTTCATAGACATGTCAAGGCTTTTAATTACTATAGCTCAGGAAGTAGCTCTTTCCACTGGCTTTTTCCATTTTGCTTTGGATTAATATGGTGCCTTCTTATCTTTTAGCACGTTAAATTCCAAAAGGAGGATGTAGTGTCTGATTTTTGTGGATGTGATCTTCCCTTGCAAATAAATTCTTCAGCTGTACCAACAGCACTTTGGTTGTTGTAAAAGTCAGTGCTTGATGGAACTCAGGAAGTTCTGCAAAGAAGTTGTTGGGTTTTTTAGTTCTGGTACAGGTAGGCTGAGGGTAAATTTGAGGTACATTCATTTTGTGCCTTTCCTTTACACCGTACAAGAACACTCCAGTGAGAAGGGTTGAGACTTGGGAGTCACCTTTGTACCAACTTTGCTTTCCAAATTTATCTCTTCCCTTGATTATGAATATTGTGCCACATGGAGACATTTTCCTCATCCTTGGAGGACAGTGGTGCAAAATCATGGGTTGGTTTCACAGGTTGTCTTCTAAACTGCAGCAAATCACCCTGGAACTCTCTCAAAGTAGCTCCTCTGACAAGGAGGAAATTTCAACTCATTCCACTCAAAACTGAACATATTGCTAGAACAGCAAACATTCTTATGGATTGTGTTTTTTACAGATTTGCCTGTTCCCCAGGAGCTTCCCAGATGTGTCAGAGGTTTTCCAGGATAAACCAGGAATAAATTCTCCTTGTCCCTTCCACCCGTCACATGTAATTCTGTGGCTCCAACTGGCCCCATCCCAAATTATCTTTTTGCCCCATCCTTTGATATTTCTGAAGGCTGCACATATATTTTGTGAGTGAATTTTAATATCTGCATCTTTCATCAGTATGAATTGGTACTTCCAGAATGGCACCAAAGAGAATATTGTGACTGAACATCAGCTCTGCAAAACAAAAGGAGGTTGACTGCAGTGTGATTTATGTGGAAAGACTCAGGCAAATCCTGCAACAGCCACAACATTCATTATCCAAAGGTACTTCTGAGTAAAAAAACAGGTTTTACAGCATTAAAATAATGTTTTTTATAGTCAAAACTGATGCACAATTAAGATTAACCCTTTTGTTTGTAAGAGGATTTCACTTTCACTTCAATGTTCATAATCTTCTTACTATAAAAATAAAGCTTTTATTTTTATGTATGCAATTGTTTTTCCTTTTCACCTGTAAATAGAGTAATTGCACTTTTTTATGATTTTCCAGTATTAGATTAGTTTTATAGCATGCTCTGAAATTTCATTCTCTTTCAGCATCAATCTTTGTTTTGTTTTTATTACAGAATTATACTTACAAATAACATCATTTCATAACAATAAACATAAAAATACAATGCAATACAGCAGTTACAGCTTTATAGAGTAAACATTTCATTTGGAAGAAAATTCCACTCTCACACTATTATTTCACAAAAGCAGCAAGGTCAGAAGCTCTGAGGGTTAATAACAAAGCTGTTTGTATCCTTAAATTGGGGAACAAATATTCAGGGGTCAATGACTACACCTGTGAGAAAACACAGAAAGAGAGTTTCTTGTCCACAGCTTAATTATTTTGAAGAAGGGGTCTTGGACAAAAAAGTGATTTTCAATTTGGAGTTAGTGTACAATGTAGGGTAAATTGTATCAAAGCCAAATGATATTCTACAAAATTAAATTTCTTTCACCTGACATTGCTCTGTGCCAGGTATTTCAAGAGAATTAAAAAATTTCCATGCTACTTTTGCAGACTAAGCACACTCTGGGTAGTGTAGAAAGATGGCAAATATGAAGTCAGAAGATTAGTGCAAGGCAGGAGTTGTTTAAGCACAAAATGTTTTTCTTAGACTTACAAGAATTTTCCAAGGTGCTGAATGGAAATAGGTGTGAAAAGAAGAAATACCAGTCAGGAGATTCATAGCAAACTTGGAGTAGGGAAGGGTTATGCCTTAGATGAGGATATCTCTTGATCTGATCATTTGCCAAATTCTCTCTTCTCTAAGTACAGATTTACTTACCATAAAACACTGTACTGGACCAGCAGCCTTTCCTAGCTTTCTTTTACAGTAGTTGTAATATTAAATTAGAAATATTTTGGAATTATATCCATGTCAAATAGAAACTTTACAATTAGAAAGACACTCTGGCCTAAGAGTCCAATTTTCTGATAGCTATATGTCATTTTGATTTTTGTCACTTTGCAATGCAAAACTGTACTTAAATTTACACTGAAGAACTTTTAGAATTACAAGAATCTTAAATGAGGAATTTTGTCTCATGATACAGTGCAAGATTTTCCCCACATGGAATGGCTCCCTCTGAGATTCCTGGCACATTCTGAAAATTTTTGTCTCTTGTGCTCAGCTAAAGCATTTCCATTTTCCTAAGGTAAGATTTCATTTTTCAAAGATTCTTCTTTAGAAACCCAAGATCTGTTTGCAAGTCTCTCAAATCAGAGCCTTTTCCTAGCTTTACTTTATTTCTTCATTTTTAAGTCATAGTTACTAAAGAAATGCTATGCAAAATGGAATAAGGTGGATTTTCCTTGCACTGTCTTTTGCAAAGTTTGTTTTCTCTTATTTCCTTTTTACCAGTATTTGCAGGTAATGTCTTTAATTACGGACCACAGACTCCAGTCCCCAGCTCCACTTCCCTTTCCCTGTTCATTTCTAGTCAATATCTGTGGTTGATATTGTCAGTTTTGCAGCATTTTGTCCTTTTTTTGCCTACTAAGACACCAATACTTGCCCTGAGAGAGATCCTGTGAAGAGTTAACCAGCTGGCAGATGATCAGCTCCTGCTAATTTGAAAGGGTCTATTTCAGTCAGTGCTTCCTGACCTCCTTTTTCTCTTTTCTAAGCTGAGATTTTACCTCTTTCTTGTTTATAATTGTGACAGCCCCATCCCTGCCTGGCCATGGAGTGAGGGTGGGTGCAGCAGGCTGAAGGCTTTAGCCCATAATTATAATTTGTTGGTGATGCCATTGAATATGGAACTACTGAGCCACAGTGTTCCCACTGCTGGCCTGCTCACAGCACAACCTCTTTTTTTGCTCTAATAACTTCATTGTTTCTTGCTACTCGCCACTGTGTCCTTCTGAGAGTAATCCCATGTAATTGCATGACCTGTTTTCTGTGTGCTTCTCTCTGTGACATCAGCAAGTATTTCATATTTGGAGTGCTCATCATTTGATCGACCTGCTGAAAATCGACAGATTTTACTTTGCTGGTGTTTTTTTCTTTCTTTTTTTAAAGTTCTGAACTTTTTCATCCTATTCCACTTGCCTTATATCCAAATTCTCCCCAAGCTTTTTCCTACAAATATAAAGAACATTTTTTGTAATACCTCCTTCAGTTGCAAAAATTGTCATTGAGGCTTTCTAAGAAATTGCAGGCCAATTTGTGTTTTATTTCCTTTACAAACAATAACATCTCCCTATCTTGGCAAACTCTTTTTTAGCGATTCTACCAGTGTCTCACAAAAAACCCTCAAAAAGCCTCACCCCACCTAATCTTCTTGCTCTGGTATTCTGTAGTAGATAGTTATCATGATAAATGCACATGTTCTTTATTGTTGTATGTAATCTTGCTCTTTGCATTGCTGATCTTGAAGTAAATATATAAAGTGTTGTCTTATAACAGAGACAAATGAAGGGAGAGAAGAGGCAGAACCCTGGAGTGCCATCCTTCAAAGTCAATCTCTTGGAGGCCTAATTCAGCTGTAGGAGCAGAGAGGGCAACCTTGTAATATTTGCCCTTTGAAATGCTATCTTTCAGAGGTGACCTTTAAGCTAACTTGGGAGCCTGACAACCTGGGGCCTCAGCACAAGATCCTTCTCTCTGTCAGCCCCTCACAGCTGCTATCCCCTCTGCCTTTGTTCAAAATAGTTCCTCCTCCTGATTTTATCTGCCTGGCTTCATAACTTCTCCTGAAATACAGTTAGCAGAGTGTTCCCTTTCCCTTGCAGGTACTTCTCTGAGTTTATGGTTCTGTTGTGTTCTTTACAGACCTTATTCCTTCTAGGTTAAATTTCTTCTCCCTAGTGACAAAACCATTCAAGGACACTACAGTACTCTGGGGAGGTTCATAGTCCCACAGCACTGCATGCTCCTTTTGGAACTTAGGCAAATGTAAACCATGAAGATAATCAGGAAAGAGCTCGAACACTCTTGTGACCTGGCAGAAGTGAAATATCCACGTGGCAACATACAAAATTAGGGAAAACTATATTAAATGCTGTGGCTGCTTTCCAAGAACAGAGGAGCCTCCACGAAGACTGAATCAGCCATTGCCATCTCTAGCCATGACCATTGTCCAGGTATGCTCGTGCTTGTCCAGGCTGTGACAAATGCAGGTGTGTCTAACAGCAGCTTTTAGGAATTCATGTGTCCATTTCCATAGCTTTTGGAGCGCTGAACCAAAACTATCCATTTAATAAACGAGCTGCAGAAGCTAGAAGGCAGATTCTTACAAACGTATTTGAAAATCCAGTAAAACTTTTGGTAAGAGATCAGATCTGTATTACAAACATCGAGAGTTATTTTTAGCTTCTTTAAAAATATTGAAAACCTCTTGGGGTCCACATTTCTCCTAAGGGCTACTTCACTGAAAATTCCTCCTGCTGGAGCTCACACCTTCACCCCTGGTGACACTTGCAAGGTCCCTCAGAAGCAGAGGCTGTTTTCTGGGACACCAAACATTTCCCCACAGCTCCGGCAGCCAGGCCTCTTCTCCCACCCCGTTTCCCTTGGCTCATCTGCACTGTGCCATGACCTGAGATGGAATTTTGGCCTGGAATTTGGCCTGGAATTTCAGCGTTTTTCCAGTGCATTACCTGTCAGCACTTGGTCCCTGATTAGCCAGGCAGCTAATGGAACCCCTCTGCTATCTCTGAAATTCTCCATTTTCTGCACTGAATTGTGTTCTTGCCTTGTCAGTGGTTTGGGGTTTTTATCTGTACAATTGTTTCCTTGGTTGTCTCCAATGTGTTTGTTTTTCTAAATGATAGCCAGCCCCTATTTTGGTGTAGCACCATATTACTTCATCAATCACTTGAAGAGGACGTTGACACAGTGTTAGGTTCTTTTGAGTAAAACAAGGCTGGTTTTATTATTTTGTTGTGTATTATTTTCCACTATTCCCATTGGACTGGGAAAATTGAGTTTTCATAGGCCTAATCTTCTCAGCTAATGTTATGAGCTAAAGCTAAGTAGCATTTGTTGGAAAACAAGAGCTTCATTTTGTGCTCAACTCATTCTTTTGTTTAGCAGAGATGTAACAGATACTGTGCAGGAATTCAACCAGTTTTTTTTATTCACTGTATGGCTCAAGTTCTAGTCAGATGGTTGCTATTTCACTGGTTGCTATTTATATTTCAAATATTGCAAATATTATGTTTATTTTTTAAAGAGAAGATTTTTGACTTGGTATCTACAGTAGAAATAATGTCATGTAATGCAACGAACAAATTTGTACAAGTTGTGCAGTATGATCTGAAGAGAAGAGACAGCAGGAAAGAGAAACAGAATTTACAGAAGATCTGAACAGAAAAAAACCCTGGTTTGGCCAGAAGAAGGCCTGTGACCATTAGATATGAATTAATTTGTTAGATGGAATAAAGGCCATGTGAAGCGTGAAAGGGAAATGGGTAAGATGGAGTCAAAAATCTTTTCTCTGCTGGAGAAGAGCAGCAAGTTTGCAAACTAAAAAAGTACTGGTGGGCTTGTAATTAGTAGCATGAGCAGTATTTTGGGGAAAGGAGTAAAATGTATGAGTGGTTTCTGTTCTGGGAAGGAAGGAAAGCTGCCAGAGGAGAGGGTTGCTGGGTGTGTGAGACCATGGATGGAGGCTGGGGGAAAATGACACATTCACAGTGACTGTAGATTCCCTGCAGCAAGGGAGAACACATAAAATCGGGGGCCATTCCCCAAAATTGTCTGTTTTGCAGAGAATCTGAAGTGCTGAGGGGTTTGTGTAATGTATCTATGCAGGAGAGAGATGGGACAGGATTTCTGTTCAGGAAATCCAGAACAAGGGAACAGAGATGTCAGGCAAGATGAACTCACTGGAGAGGAACCACCTCATGCTTGGATGTTCTCCAGATGAGCTCCTGAACACACAGGGAGGAACTTTGGATATTCTGCACATGCCAGTAGTGAGTGTGAGTTTTTATGGTGTATCCTTTTATCCGTGTCTGCTTGAATTAGACTTTCTAGTCTATTCAAATTCTCATCAGGTAAGAATTTTTAAATGTTTCTAAAAATTTTTGCATCATCTTTCTCAGACCATTATTACAGATAAAGGCAGAATTTTTTTATGAAATAGCATACACTTGTCAGCAGTATAGTTTCACCTTTCTCCCCCATCATTCTATAATAATATTTATTTCTTGATTACACCTGTTCAGCTTTGTTGGATCTGCCTTCTGACAAGTTTAATACAGTTGATGACATTGATTTAGAATTGTGTAAAATCTATGAGTGGAATTTTCTTTTTCTTATGAAAATATTAGAATGGCTAGAATATATAAGTTTTTAATACAAGTTATATCATATAACAAATGTAATGTATTTTATATGGCTTAGGACCAAACCTTGAAATACTCTGTTCATTCTTTGCCATGGTGAACACTGACCACTTTCTTCTACCAAATATTTCTTGCTCCTTAGAGAGCTTCAACATTTGTAAAGAAACTTTCCCTCTTATTAATTATTATTATTTTCTTTAATTAATGCTGTTGAAGAGATAACAAATTTTTAAAATCCTCTGTAACTGTCATAACCCACACAACTGTCATAACAATTATTGAAAAAAAAATCATGTGTGGGGTTTAGTGCACTGTCCAGTGCAAGGTGTCTAAAATTCTGACTTTACTCTTATAATGACAGATTTGGTAGTGACAGATATCTGGTTAGGGAAAGCTCAGATGTTCCTCTCGGGGGCTGGAGTGGAAGCCACAAACTGCTGTGGAAACCCCCTGTGGCAGGAGTTTGGGGAGGTTTTGTTCCCTGGGATCTGTCTGGTGTTCCACGTGCAGCCACTTCCCTCGGCCATTGCAGAGAACGTGGGGCCACTGCTCTCACTGAACAAAGATTATTCTTCATGAGTAATTTTCTTGCCTGTCGTTTTTTGGATAAGAAGCAATTTTTAAAATGTGTTGTCAGAAATCCATCCCTTATGCAATAAAAAACTCAAAAGCTGTGCCTGATGACATACAAGATGTCCAGATCTGCATTGGCTCCTTCTCTGCAATCTGTTTACAAAAGTTAAAAAATGCAGCAGAATGAGTTGGTTTGTAAAGGTGCTTTTTTGAATGCTAAATCATATCTGCAAAACTGAAACACTAAAATTTGTCTTGTTTCACTACATGAGAGTCATCTGAAACAAGTTGAGTTTAAATTGAAACATAAGATAACACAAATAGAACAGAAGAATAAATTACATAAAGTCCATTCCTCTCTCTCTCAATGAGAAGAAATGTATGAATTGAATTTATTTGAGGTTTCTGTGGTAGTTTGTGTATTCGCAAAACAAAAATCTGAAAATTATATATGTGCAATTACTATAATCTTTTCCAGAAGTATTGATCTTAAACAGTTATGAGATTTTATCTCATGAATATACTTTTGATGATACTATTTTACCCAAATATTAATTACTAACACATTTTGAATTTTAAAAATGCGTATGCCAGATATTTCAAAGTCATATTTTGATCCTGAATGAGTAATCTGACTTTTAGAACTGTGGTGTACTCATTTGCCATTGATGTAATGTGAGCTAAAAGGCTTAGCATATCTAAAACTAATTCAATAATTTTATACTTCTCTTGAGATTTCTATAAGCCTGCGAGGAACTGGAAATTCCCAAGCAGTGGTTAGGAAACTGAAAAAATAAGTAACTTCTGTCTGAGGTTTGGATTATTGCATGGAGTCATATTTCTGCTGCCCCTAAGTGCTCTGTTTCAGCCATGCTAACAAAGCTGTGAAGGTCTGGAATCACAGATATGGAATTCCAGGAATGGCAGCTGAGCTCAGTGTGTCACTGCCAGTGCATTTTGGTGGCTCCCTTTGAAGGGCAAATCCTCCTTTCCCTCCAGCATCCCTCAGAGAGAACATCAGGGACCAAAATCCCTGCATCCCCCAGGCCAGGTGAGCCAGGGAACCCCGCAGGGTCAGTTCCTGGGGGCTCCCCAGGGGAGCAGCTGAGCTCCTGTCCTGCCCTGTTGGTTTAGGATTCCTGAAATGCCCCTGGCTGCCTGTGCTCCATGGATTCCCAGCTGGAGCCAGCCCTCACCCACTGATGGCTTCTGTTTGGCAGCACCAGCACAGTGAAACAGCAATCATTCCGCTTACCTGGCCAGTTCAAACCGTTGTAACAAAATTTTTTTAAATATTTCAAGCATGCCTTGACATAGTTTTAAGAGTTCCTAAAACTTTCTGTTCCATTTCTCATCCAAAATGACTGTTTGCAGACAAATTTCAGCAGCATTGTGGCAGAGGGGATCATCCCCATGCCTCTGTCACTTGTCCCAAAGATCCTGTTGGCTTTCCTTGGCATTTGTCTCATTATTTTTTAGTATGTTTGTGTCCATCCCTGAGCCATAAAGGGAAAATCCCACTCTTTATTATCCAAGTAACAATGGGATTACAGGTCTGTGAGGGACTTGTTTTGTTTGTTTGGGGTTTTTCTCAGTGTTGCATGACATGGTGCTATTAGTGTTTTTACAGAGTAACAATGATGAGAGAGGAAACTGCATTCCAGTGGCAGGTCACCTCCAGGTTAAAAGAGGAAAAAAATAAGAATTCTCTGTCATAATTGCCTGCCATGGAAGGAATTGTGCCTGAACATTAATGCCAAGCATTTTGTACTGAGTTGTCATCTGAAATATACCTGGTGCAAGCCAAATGTATGCAACAGGGTACAATGCAAAGTTATTTACATGAATATAAAAGTATATGTGGGGGTAAAGGAGTTATAGACCATGGGCTATAGACAAGTTTAAATTCTGGGTCTGTTTGAGCCTTGGAGTTTACATTATTCCATCTACTAAAACTCATCAGTGACTGTCCTGATTTCGCAAGCTTTATGATACCAAGACCATTTTCACAAGTCAGATTTTTGGTTTTTTATTCTACAAGCATTTACCAGATATTTTCACCATGGTCTTCCACAAGTGCGTAAAAATGTGAACACAGGGGTCAACACAATGTTAACATACAGAGAAATATTACTTGTTTTCTTTAAGGTAGGTAAACTTTCAGAGAAGCTGCCTGAAGAATTCTATCAGCAGGGAATTATCATTTCTACATACCTGGCATTGTATAATTTAATGCTGTCTTCCCTTGACTCATGTAAACTACAGAGGAATAGCAAAGGTTGCCTGTGTCATCTAATCTGTTGAAAAAAGTAATTTTTATTTGGCTCTTTTAGCCCAGGATGCTCTTGCTGCTTTGTGAATGTCCATGTTTTTCTTTGTCATTACTGCAAATATTCAAAAAGCTGGAAAAAAAAAATATGAGTCTCATTAAGGTACCTTTCAAGCTCAAGCCATGTGGACTGAATTAGGGAAGAGTATTTTTTGTACTGGACCACAAAGGAAATTATTTACACTTGACTGGGCACTAAAATGATCTTTAAAGAGCAAGTATTAGGCTGAAATATAAAGATAATGAATAAAACTTCAGAGGAAAAAAAGAACCTCAGTCAGTTGGTTTAGGTTTGATTTGGTACCAGAAGAAACCCTCACTTTAAATGTGAAATATCGTGAAACACTTCACTCTTTTCTGAGAGGCAAAAGCTTGAATTCTCACAGGTCTGGTTCAGATTCATCACAAGTTTTGCTGGTTGGCTGAATCCAATTCCTCTAAAATACAGGTGTGAACTCCAAAAAAAGAGAGTTTCTATGCAAAATGTGTGGTGTTTGGTGTTAGAAATGAGTTCAGGGAGCCAGTCTCTCAGCCTTCCTTGGTTTCCAGCTCCATCTGGGCCTGCAGGGGCAATGCCATGGATTTGATACAATTCTGCTTTTTGAGAAGTTATTTATTTATTTGATGGGCCATTGGAATATTCTGACTGAACCCACATATATCAGCTAATGCTACTTGGGGATGGAGCAGGGAAAAACCCCTGTGAACTTTTAATATACTTGAAATATCTGGTGCATCTGTATCTCCATTAATCAAAATATTCTAGTTTTGAGGAAGATAATGTGTAGCATCTTCATTACTGTTTTATATACTATTACCTTCTCCAGAAGCATTAGCACTAAAAAAAATTAAAAGCAATTTAGCTGCACTAATATTTAGTTGTTTTCAGCGCTAAATGTTTAATTTCTTCAACTAAAATTTAATTTATTATAAGAACAACTTTAAACAAGCTAAAATTGCTATTTGCAGAAATAACCACCCTGATGAGATTAAAATCACAATTTCTCAATTTGCCTGTGGAAACATATTAATGTAATGGATTCTGTTCTGCACTGAATGACAGACAGATTGATGTGTCAACAGAGAAAAGAGTTATAACCATCAACGTGTCTCTCATTGTTTGACAGTGATTTACTACTGTCCAAAAGTCTGTTAGCTCAACTTTCAGATTGAGTTATTCAGACTTATTCCGAGGTGTCACCCCTCAGAGACTTTGTCTGTCAGCCCCTGCTGCTGCAGGGGACCCCAAAGTCCTCTTGGAACTTCTCCTGTTGTAGGGACAGGCTCCAGCTCAGGGTGCAGACTTGGGGTTTAGAATAGCTCTGCTGGAAACTCAAAGCTGCGTTTTATTTTTATGATTTCATTTTCAGGTCTGAAAGGCACTTTTTTATATTAAATGGATAATCCCAATGAATGCCCATATTCTGTAAAACCAGAAATTTTCTAGTACGTGCATCATCAAGGCAATCTTGGAGATGCAACATCTGCACATTATTTAATGAATGGGTAGCCCAGGATTTGGTATAGAATTAGTACAATTTTAGCACCTAAATAATAATTTCTGTGCTGTTATATCCCAAGGTTTAGCTCAGGCAATGGGGAAAGCCTTGAAATCCCAAATCCTTGCTGAATCAGCAGGAAGAATCCCTTTTCCTTTCAGCTGTTGTAGAGTCAAAGCATTCATTTTTCTCTGTGCTATCACTGGATTTTCAGAATTTATTGCATTAGAATATTTTCATTTACCACTGATAATTTTATCTTTCCAATTTTAATTGTGTCTACCTTTATTTATGATCTGATAAAGCAACTTGCTGTTGATTTTTATACAAAGAAAATCTGGTCTTTCATAGTTGATTGGCTTACTAATCTATTTGATCACCTTTGTCACTCTTACTAAAATAGCTTGCAAGAACTGTAGACTGCACTAAAAAGTAAATTTTGCAGTATAGCGTTTGTCACAGTAGGAAGCTGCTTGCCTTCATTCCTAGTGTCATAAAGAAAATAGTGCAAGTACTGGTTTCAAACTTTAAAATTAATAACTTTAAAGCTATTTAAACACCCTCAAAAGAAAAGAATAATTTTGATCAGAATGGACAGGGCTGCATTTCTGTCTTTGGTTTTTTTTTTCTCTATTAATACTTCCCAGCATAATTTGCCTAGTTCTCTGTGCCTGTGCTTTGCTTTTTCTGAGCTAGGTTTGACCAGCCACCACATTTTTCACATCTCTTGGAAAACCATTGTGTCCTTGGGCCCTTTTGCAGCCATGTGACTGAATTTTCACAGGAGTTTTCTATAATCTGTGTTGGCATTAGCAAAGGACATCCTCATGTCCCTGACTCTCTTGGCTTGAATACGTGCTGATAATTATATTTGAATTGAGAAGTAAATTTAAGGGTTCAATACATACAGAGTTAACAGTGACTTAATTCTCGTTTGCTCTATCACCCTCTGCTGCCTGTTCTTAAAAACTTGCTGGTTTTTAATGACATAATTTGGTATTTGAATGAAGCACATCAGGCCCTCATCTCAGTGTCAGAGTTCTGCACGCTGAGCTTTCAGAGGTGCTGATTTGGGTGTTTCATTCCTAGAGCACCTTGATTTATGTGATCAGCAGCAGTTTATAACAATGAGTCCAGAAGAAAGTTGGAATATCCACTGAATTCTCAGGGAGGAATGAATGTTGAATGCTTGCCATTAAAAGCACTTTAAAAATAGCAAAATAGTTCATGAAAGCAATGTACTTTTGAAATTGATGGTTTATATTTGGAGGGGGGATTCAGAACAGAGTGAAATGTTCCTCAGGCTGCATTTGGGATCACAGTCAGGCATTGCACAGCACGAGGAGCAGAGTCCAGCACAGCCCAAAAGAATTCTGCAGGCTGAAGGGTTGTTTGTTGTCCAAAGTCCCAGCATCAATTACTGTGACAAATAAAACAAGGTCTGAAGAAGGAATTGCAGTTTCCCTCACAAGGAACTGATTCTATTGTAATTCAGCCATCCCATCTGTCAGAGGAAAATCCAAAGTTTACAATAGCACATAAGTGACCTGAGCCCTGTGTTGTGTTGTAATGTCCTACTAAGTCCCATATTAAATATATTTAATATCATATTAAATAATATGCATCCTATGAAAACTATTAGGTGACAGAATCATGTTCCAAATTAATGAAATTTTTTGGGGAAAATTTATATATAATTTCAGAATATTCTCAGGCAGCTTTGGTTGTCTATTGAGTCATATTTCAGCTAAACCTCAGGAAATCCCTTCAGCAGCAGCTGAGCTGAGGGACGGGCCCAGGATCACACTGAGCCCTGCAGGGAGGTTACATCAAACCTTAATTTCATTTCCCATCTTCAGACCACATTTTATTCAGTTCTAGAGAATATTAAGTATCTTTTCCACTCTAAAATCTGATGGAATCTGGGTTCTTTTTCCCTTTGTTTTATGGCTGTTGGATCCCTCAGTAATAATGCTGGGCCAAGAGGAAAAAAAAGAGTTATAAACTCTTATGAACCAAATTACATTTTGTGTTGTTGATTTTTGTTCTGTGCTAGTTATTCACTCATCCTTGAGTGAATATCACACAAGTGATAACCCTACAGAGGAATTCAGTTATTCTGCATCCTTGGCACAAACTGACACATTTCCAATACACTCTTTATTTTTCGAGCTCCTTATATTTTTTACTTTCATGCCAGAAATCTTCAGATTTCCTGTATTCTTTAGAGCAGGAATAATACTCAGGTGTGTTTCAGAGGTGATATGGAACCAAACACTCCAAAGTTGCTGGTAGAGCTGTAGCAGCTGTGGAGTCAGGCATAAAAGCCACTGCAACACCCTCAGTTTTCCCACAGTGCAATGTGAAAATTAAAAAGGATTTGATAGATATTTATTGTCAGGATTTTTTGGCTTGTGCATCTCATTTTTTTTAAAATATATATTAGTGTCCTGCCAAATCTTTTCCTTTGACTCTCTCTGATTTCTGTAGACTTTAAAACTATTGCCTAGGGACTTTTCAAGGGAAACAGACTTTTTTATAAATTACCAGCAAAAAGGGTAAAATTTGGCATTAAATTAAAAGACAATAAATCACTTTTTTTTGCTGTTACATTAATTATCATCAAAGGTTTCATTAACTGATTTCTTATCAGAAAAGTCAACAACAAAATTGGAAACTGGACAATTTTCTCCCACTATCAAAAAAGAAAATATTTTGCAGCCCCTTTTTTCTCACTTTGTATTTTCTAGAAGAAAGACTACAGTATGCGGATTGGGCTCAAAAGTCCTCAAATCTCATCCTGCCTTCTTTGTTTTAACTGGAGTTGAAAACTGTGATATCAAAAAAATCTATATGTTAGTCTGGGACCATATGAAAATAGGCTTCTGTAGATCATTAAAACAGAAATATTGAGTTTAGGATGTTGTGACCATTTTAAATAAGCTTGCATTTTTTCAATAATTATCTAACAATTATTCAATAATGCAGTAATTATCTAATCATCCATTAGAATTACTCTGCTATCTGCTAAACCCTCCTTGAAGCTGAGGTAAAATTACTTTAAATATCCTTGTTTGAGTTCAACATATCTGCCAGCTGAAATTTCAGCTCAGCTTTAGTGAAGCATTTGGGCTGCTCAGTAGCCATTTATTGGGAAAAAAAGCCCAAACCCCACAAACTCTTTCGTGCTTCTGTAAGGGATTTTTCTGGATCCTTTTTCCAAGGGGGGGTTCAGTGGTCATGGTAAGAGGGGTTGTCTTTGCACAGAGGGTCAGCACCAGCACAGGGCTCCTGCTGAGTTCCTTGGGGTGCCTCTGGGAGGAATTCACAGAATTTCAGAATAACTGGGTTGGAAGAGACCTTCAAGGTCATCGAATCCACCCCAGCCCCAACACCTCAACTAAACCCTGGCACCACATCCAGGCTCGTTTAAACACACCCAGGGATGTGGCTTCACACCTCCCAGGCAGGCCATTCCAGAACTTTATCACTCCAGCAGTGAAAATTTTTTCCTACTATCCAACCTGTATTTCTCCTGGTGAGCTCAAGAGGAGGGAAGCTTTGGGATGAGCCGATTCCCTGGATTTACTCCACAGTCAGAACATGGCAGCATTCCTTACTCAGCTCAGGAGCTGCCACCTCACCCATTGCCCAGGACCTGATGCAAGAGGTCTGTGAGGTTTGTGGGCTGTAATTATCCCGAGTAATTTAAGAATCCATTTACCTTTTGCAGATGGAGATACAGTTTAATCAAATGCAGTGTAAATCAGCCTTTATTAGGTACATTCTGTTGGCTATTATGGAGGTGTTAGCGTTTAAAATGCTCCTGTATTAAAATGCTTCCCAGGTGAACAGGCGCAGGTTTCAGTTGTAAAACAGAATTTTGCAGTAATGACCAGCAAAGCTCTTTTTCTTCAGAATTTGTGCTACTGTGAACAAAGACTCTTGATAATTATAATCCACATACTGTGGTCGCTCTGTAAGCCAAATGACTTCTTTGGAAAATGGTTACTGAAGTACTGATTTGGTCAATTATTAACCAAAAAATTTGAAGCTGAAAATTTGCAGCAATGCATATTTATATTAAGATAAGGGTTTCCAGATTTGCTTTGAATTACTTCAAGTGAAGGAATGCAAATCCAAATTCCTCCTGCAAATCTTTGGTTGTGTATGAGTTGAGATCTATTTATATTTTTACGTGCAGAGCTCTAGTTTTGCGAGATAATAATTCTGTATTAATATTATTCTTCTTTTGGGGGGTTTAAAATGTAAATCATTTGTGGATTTCTCTCATTAATGGTGATGCCTTGTGAAGGCTGACCTAGAACAGAGACTAGTTGGAGATACAGAGTAAAGTAGGGATTTATTAGGAGGCTTCAATGGATCCACCTTGGGCAGCACAAGAGCCCAGCCAGGCCTTCACCCAAGATGAACAAAAATGGTCCCAAAAGTGCTGGGATTTGATACCTCTGTGACTCAGAATAGCTTTAATACCCACTTTTCCAGGGTAGGGAATAGAAAATTCCTTCAGTCCTTTGAGGATCCAGTCTTTGAAGGAGCATTATACCTATTTTTATAAGGAATAAATCTGGCGTGGAGTCAGCCTGCATTTACTGCAGAGTTCTGTGTTTGGTGACTCAAAATAGTGTTTAATGTGCTCGGTTAGCCCCTGGTTATAGCAAAGGCACTTGTTTGGTGGGGCAGGTGAAGTGGGTTGACTCACTGGACACAAAAGCTGTGGAAAGCTCTAAATGGCAGCCCACAGTGATGATAAAGACAGTGATCAGACCCAGAGACAAAAGGTGCAATGAAGGTGCATTCCATTTTCATATGATGTATCTAAAATTCAATCGTGGGTGCAGCATGAGCAGGGTTTCTTCTCAAAAGCTAAATGCTAATCATCAGCTCTGGTAGATTTATCTGTTAGACACTGCCCTCTAGATTTATGGTAATTGTGAGTTTGGCTTACCCTGAATCTTGAGAAAATAATAGAAATGGAAGGGATGCCAGCTGGCCTTTTTGTTCCAATGAATTAAAAAGAAAAGGAAAAGCAAACATTTGATGGGGCTGATAGTTGTTTGCTTTCTGGGCAAAAAGCAGCATCTAATTTCCATTTATACATCCCTCTCAGGGCTGGTGCTTTCAAGTTTCCCCACATAAAAAGAGTGGAAATAGTTTCTCAGTTAATAAGTGCCACTACTGGGTTTCCTGGGTAAAAATGAGAGCTTTTGACATCTGCCATGTGGTGTCCTGATAGAGCTTGCCCAGTTGGGATTTGATGCTGCAAGGTGAAATGCAGGCCCCGTGTGGCCCAGGTGTTCTGAGTTAGTTAAACAGGCAATAAGTGCAAACTGGGCACCCTTGGCTGGTAAAGGCTTCACTCCTGCCATCCCAAAAATAAAGGCATAGGGTCAAATCAAATCAAACCTTTCCTTTTTTAATGCTGATACTGCCAGTGATAATTCAAATAGAAATGGCAAATATTTTCTAGATTGAGGGTTGGCCTTTATGTTTTATTGTTATCTGTGTATGAATCCATGATTTTGTGTAACAGTTTATTGAGACATTAAATATTATATTTAATACCTTTGTTGCATATGTTTGTTTAAATTACCAACTTTTGAGTAACTCAAATACTTTTGTGTTTTATAGGTAAATAGGCAGTGTGAATATCCTCAGTTGTCCTGAATTAATGAAAGATTTACATCTCTTTATTTTATTTTTGCAATGACACTGGAAACAGATTAAGGAGCATCAGGCTGGGGAGCTCTGGATACTGGAAAATAAGGACAGGGAAACAAAACTTAGTTTTTTTCTGAAAAGCTAAGAAAGAACTTAAACTATGAATCTTAAGGTCTTAAAAGAAGAAGAAGATTATGGTGGTGGTGATAATAATAATAATAATAATAATACCCTCTAGCATAGCAATGGATTAAATTCAGCTGTTTTCAGGGATAACTGTGTCATCTATGCAAGAAGAGGGGATAAAACCCCTTCATTTCTTCTGGAGCACCTTGAAAGCCATTTCTGGCAGTACAACTAAAATCTTGGATTTTTAGTTGAATTCACTCTGCTTCTTTGCATCCCATCCTGTTTAAAATTAAAGAGATCCTGAGCTGCTTTGTTTTAATAATGCACTGGATTCTGGGTATTTTTCATGCTTTCATTCATTTATTTATTGCAATTTATTAATCTCCATTGCCCACTTGGATTGAAAGTCCAAAGACTTTACATGCTGTGAAATTTCCTCCCTGCACTGGCTGCTTTAGGATCTTTTGTGTCCTGTAGAACATCTCTTTCAGGAGTTCCCATTTCATGGTTCTCTGAGATTTTTGGGTTTTACAACTTTCAATTTGCCTGGCATGCTTGCAGGATTTAACACTAAATAAATGCAGTGACTTTTTTTGTCAATCTCCCAATTATTTCTTCCTTCAGGTGGAATATAAATAGAGTTGAGCAGCAGATTAAAGTGTTGCTGAAGGCTCTGATCCTCTGCCATCATCCTCAGGAATGTTATACATGTGTTTTTTTTCTAACAAAACAAACAAGAAACCCTGAATATGTTTTTTTTCTTTCATACTTCCTGGAAAATGCTTTTTCTATGGTACAGTCCCTCCTGTCTCTGAAACTATTCCATTAGCTGCCTTTGCTCTGTGACATCATGTTTGTCAAAGGAGAGATAAGAAAGAGAAGGAGCTTTTCGTAAAGATTGTTTATGGTGGAGGGAAAACAAAGCAGTAAAACAGAACACATAAAAAATGAAAATTGCCATATAGTTTAATGAATATTTTGTAAAAATCATTTTCTATTCTCCTACAAATTCATGATAGCAGCATTGCTGGCTGCTTGTACATGATTTAGCATGTCAGATTATATTGCAGCAAGCAGACTATCTACCCTTTGACCTTGAAGACTCCTACTGTGCTGCAATAAATTTTGGGTTCTTAAAAGCAGCGAGGGAAAATGCTCCTTTAGACAGTTACTGAGCTTAAATACCTTCAAAAAGAGAGTCAGTTCTTTTTTATTCTGCTTTGTGCTAACAGATAACATTTTGTCATTCTGGATTTATGTGGAAAAATGTTTGGAATTTTTTTGCATCTCTGACACGGTGTATGTGTGTCTGCAGCTAAATGTCATTTTCAGCACAAGTATGTGAACCATGTTAACAGAGCTTTTCCAAGACAGTGTTTGCTGAGCTGTGAAAAATGTGAGAACCTGATTTTTAAGTATTTCAGCTTTGTGACAAACAATTGCTGTGGGATGAAAACCTGGAAAGACACCTTGTGGAGCAAGGGAGCCTCATTTCTTCTAAATTTCTTCCCACATTCAGGGGACCTGGAACCAGAGTTTCCCTCAAGCCCAGCACTTCTTCACCCACCAACCCACAAAATGGTGTCAGCTGGCTCCAAAAATGCCTAAAACAAGTTTGTTGAGACAGAAAATGTCAAAATCTCAATGCTTCCTTCTGTGGGGTCAGTGATTTCCTCTCAGGATGCTGATTTGCACAGAATCCCAGGTTTGGGTCGGAAGGGCCCTCAAAGCTCATTCCATTCTTTCTAATATCCAATTTAAGCCTGCCCTCCATCAGCTTAAAGCCATTCATGCCCACCACGTTAGTACTTTTATATTTTCTGAATTGAGTATCTTTGAGATTTCTATTATTTGTCAAATTGAAGTTGATGAGTGGATCCTAAAGTCCTGATCCTGGGGGAAGGGCAGGGTTGCTTCCAAAGGGGAAAAAAAAAACCCAAAAAAACAAAACAAAACAAAAAAAAAAAACCAAACAAAACCCTGTATATAAAGTGTCTTTTAAGGAAAAAGTAATTTTGTGATGTAGTTGAAAGGACCCAAGTAAGCAGTTCCTATGTATTTTTTTTTTCACAGAAACCTGTATTTTGGTCTCTAAAACCTTCAAAACCATACTTTGCAGAGCCTGTCTGCAGAAAATATACCTGCTAAATCTATATTTTATAAAGATTCTGTTACATAAAGGGTTTAATGTTGTGGAGTTTCCCTCTTCTGTTCCCTAATGTGCTCCTTAAACTCTTCCACAATTGTAATTAAGCTTTCTCCTGTCTCAGCCTGTTTAATCACAGGAGTTTTGGACTAATGACACCTCATCCACTGATGAGCCCAGATTGCATGGCCACTTTATTCTGCTTTGTGGTAAAGATATTGAAGAGCCTCTTCATCCAGGAATAAAAATAAATAAATTATCCATGTCTCAATTGAGCGAGGTAAATTGTGCCCTGGAGCACTCAGAGAGGCTCCAGCTCCAGGAATGTTGACTTTGATCCTCAGGAATGGATGTATTAATGTGTGTTAATGGAGTGGCTGCATCATTAGTGTAAATTAATTAAACATTTTGCAAAGATATGCAGCGTGTTGGCCCAGCAGAAGCCCAGGTGAAAAAGGCAGTGACAGTTTTGGTATTAAATTCATTTTTTCAATACTGAATTGGAGGAACCTTCTGTGAAAGAAAAGGGAATTTCAATTTCTGTGTCGCTTCTGTCATTCAGATAATGACAAATGAACAAAACTTATTGTAACCCAACTACAAAAAACCACTTTTATTCTGAAAATGCCTTTATATGAAAATTGACCTGGACATTTAAAGCTGTAACTTTCCATTCTTTATCATGTGAAGATGAAGAAACATTGGCTTTTTCTTTTTTATTTTCTGATTTTACTGAGTACTTGCATTTTATTAATAGTATCTTAAACCATGCAGACTTCCTTATTCAGTACTAAGAGAATTGTCAGAATCAAAAACCAAGAAGCAGTAAATTTTTTTTTATTATTATTTTGACTTATCATTTCAATAAAGAAATTTCATTACAGGAAAGTTTACTTTGAAATGAAAAGCGAAAGAAAAAATCCACACCAGTCATAAAAATTATGTTGAAATTATTATAAAGAGTAAAAATAAAAATATTAAGATGTATAAGCTAGGCTTTATGTACAAAACTCTCATATGATAAATAGTAAAAAAAGAATGAAGCATGAAATATTAAGAGATGAATTTATGGCCCAGTGACATCGCCTATGGAGGAGTTCATGGTTCTAATGCAGGCTCAGTGCTGATTTTTATTTACTTTAAGTGTTCATTGAGTGCAGTGTAAAACAATTGAGCAGCTCTAATTTCAGAACGGGCACTGGTAATCCAATGAAATACCTCATTGATTGGGATGCTGCCTCTCCTTATCATTCCTTCTGCTGTTCATGGAATTTTAATTTATCTCCTCTGTGCTGTCACACCTTGAGAGGAGGAGGAGAGGATTTTTTTTTCCCCTGAACTGGAAGAAACATTTTCCTGCAGCTGTGGCCACGACCCAGCTCCAACACTCACCTGATAGAAGGAGCTCAAAATTTTTGTTACACCTTGAGGAATTCTGTGTTGATTGAAAAGATCCACACATGACTCGAGTTTCTATTTTTGCCTAGTAAATATTAGGACAAAATATGTGAAGCAATTTAGTGCTGGCCAAGGATTACAGCAGGATTCACTTAGCAGAGAATTTTGCAGATGTTAAATTACAGGGAAACAAAAAGTAAGAATTATCTGTCATGTCTGTAAGCAGTGACTGAAAATACCTTTACGAATGGCAGTGGATTTAGGGAACTCTGCTGGTTTTTAATTTACTTTCAATAATTCATTAACATGCACTTTCACCTTAATCGCCAGTCCCCACAGGATTCATGTGCTGTGCCAAACAGGCTTGCTTAGAGGCAAAATTAATTTTCTACAAATAACTTCCCTCTTTTTCCTGATTCAGGAGCAGCAGAAGGTAGCACAGCTTTGGTGATTTGATCTCGATACATGAGATTTCAGCACTTGTTTTAGCCAGTATTCTTGTGTATTGAATTTTCATTTTTAGACTGCTTAAATATTGGGTGTGACTTCGAGAAGGATATGATTCATTTTGATGGAACAGCTTCTAGGTATCTGTATTGGTGCTTATTAATTACTTTAGCAGAAGTGTTTTGTTCCTTCAGTTCCTCTGGAGGATTAAATACCACATAACATATGTTAGATTTTGGCAATCCTATGTTTACCGAAGTTTAAAAAATATTTTGAGCAGTTGTGCATGAAATTATTTAATATCCCTCATGAGAGGAAACACTAACAATGTTAAACCCAAATACAACCTTTTTCTATGAATACTTTTTTCATATCTCATGAGAAGGTGCTGAATGGAATATGAAATGTCCACATTTTGAGCTCTGGAAAATCAAGCCAATGATACCCGAACACAAATATTTAGAGAGAAAAATGTAGGACTGAAAACAGTTGAAAATAACACATATTGGCCCAGTTACAGTCCCTAAGTAGGAAAAAAGCTGAATTTGTTTCAGAAGTATGTCTAAGTTAAATATTTGAGAGCCAGATTATTGCACAGAAACACAAACACATTGAGGATGTAGCAAGTTCTTAAATTTTCTTTTTTTTTTTGTGCCATTATAGAGATGATGACACATCAGAAGCTAATTCCTATAAATTTCAGTGACAGCTGAACTGCACCTTGTCAGTTCCTGTACCCCTGATCACCAACCCCATCCCTCAGATTTTCAAAAAACTTATTTCTATTTCTATTTCCCACTGAAATCAGGGAGCTGTGCTTGTGGAAAATACCACTGGCAGCTGTAACTCTCCTGTTGTGCTCTTACCTACGTGGTTTTAGGCAAAAAGGGATTTTGCCTTATATATTCTTTTGACTTCCCATAGGACTGAAATGGCCCTTTTGAATTAAGGAGTGACTTTGCTTGGTAGATTTGATGCTATTCTGATTTTTCGGGATAAGTCCCTCCCTTCCAAAACTCTTGTTCCACAGCAGACTCAGTCTCTTCATAGCTGTTTGTTGCAGAAGTAACTGTGTCAGAACTTTGAAGAACTCTAAAAATGAAAGCTTGAATTGACATTTTACTTGGGAATATCATGACAAATATCCTTAAAAAACCAATCCTTAAAAGATTGGTGCTCCTGATTGGGCTATCATAATGGAAGGGGTTCATTTTTGGGTTTAGGTGACTCACTGTGAGCTGTCAGAAATCTATCTGAATATTCTGTGTTCCTTAAAATAATTCAAAATTGGAAAAGCAGATTTGCAGAAAACTGGCAATACCTGAGTGGACCTCTCCATAGCTTCTGATATTAATCACACTGGGAAAAAAGACCTGCTGTGGATTTCCTATGTGATTTCCAAAATTGTTTCAGACTGTGTTATGTGTTGTTTGTCATTAGAATGTGATTAGAAGGAGTTACAAAGATCTATTTATTCTGAAATGCAAGACTGAGATAAAAAATTTATAACATCTCACATGTTTTTAATTGGTTTAGATTCCATTCATCTTTTTTTTCCTTTGCCACATGAGTAATATTCTCCAGCTGTGCAGTCTCTCAACCAGGTCTTTGGAGAGCACAAAAGAAAAGGCAGAACCAAAGCAAGCAACTTTCCCTTTTGAGCACAATTTCAGTCATTCAGCACAAGAATTTAATTGTTCTGGCTGTACTGGAATACCTCTGATAAAATGAGTGATAAAAGAAAATTCAGATTTTTATCTTATTGCTAAAATTAGATAAAACTTACTGAAACCAAAGACATCATTAGGCTTGAACATTTCTTCCCCCAGTCCCTGAGTGAGGCCGTTGGAGTTTTCTTGAGGCAAAAGAATTCTTTTTCTCTATATAAAGCACATGGAGCTGTCCCTTGTGTTGTCTTCATGGGTTTTGGAATGATAAAGCTGAGAGCGTTGGATTTCCTGCAAATGAGCTTGGATGAGGTTATTTTCCAATTTAGGAGGTTTTTTTGGCTTTTGTTCTTTGGCCTTCAGGAGGAAAATAATTTGTAGACAAACATGTGCACCTGGGGCTAAAACAATAGGTACTAATGCATTTACAGAGAGGATGGGACTGCAGCCCTCCCAGGCTGGGTTTCCAGGAAAGCACTCAGCCATGCCTTGCTCCATGCCAGCAAAATCCCCAGTTTGTTTTGCTATTTGCACTTATGACGACTTTCCCCCCATGTTTTGGTTGATTTTTGGTTTTTTTTTTTGTTTGTTTTGCATAGAAATTAACAAAAGATAAAGACAATTGTGAATGAATAATTTTTTTCCCCTGAAATAGTGTAAATTTTATTTTTCAATTAATTAAAATTAAATTAATTAAATTAATTAAATTAAATTTTAAAAAGGGGGAAAATGCTCCTTATTTATTCTGCTACAAAAAGCAAAATCTTATGAAGTTATGTATAAGGAGACTGATATCGTGGAAGTGATTGAGGCTAAAGCAAGATGATATCAATCACAGAATTATAATTTTGTCTAAAAATTTGGAGGCAATTCTATTAGCAGCCTAACACAGCACCCTAACACTGCAGTTGCAGGTGTAATATTTTTATGCATTAAAATAAATTCAAGGTGAACATTGTCAGATCATTAAAATTATTTTAGATATTCTTAATATAACATCTAATAGTTTTACACCAAAACTTGAATATTGATCTAATTTGTTTTCTGCATTTTCTTTCCTATCCTATCTATCTACCTCCAGCTGAAGCCTTACTCAAAGAGCTGAGAGATATGAAATTCTGGCTGGATATTATTTAGAATATTTGCTAATGTCTTCATTTCCCCTTTTTCCTGAGCTGTAAAACAATTATTCTCAAAATATAATCAGACAAGTCTGGATGAAAATCTACCAAAAGGTATAAAAACCCCATGAGAGACATATGATGAGTGGGTGGGTTTTCTTCAGAGTCCATCTGTAAAAGATTTTAGAAAAATGACATCCCACAAATCTTGGTTAGAGGGAAGGATTGGTTCTGAGATATTCAGATATGATAGTTAATGGAATTGTGACAATTTAACTGGGAAATATTTCTGAGAAACGTGTGTTGAAATCTCAAAAGATCGGCATGTAAGAGAAGAGCAGCACCTTGAGCAAAACAAATGAAAAAATAAAAGGAAATAGATGATACAGGCAGAATGAATTATTTGAGCCAATGAAGTGTTTCAAGTTCTATTTAAATAAACTTCTTGCACCACTACTGAACTGGGAAGGAACTGTGTGTGAGAGACCCCAGACAGAGGTGTGAGCAAAGGGAAAGAAGAATGGAGTGCGAGTTCTGAGATTGCCACCAGTGTGGAACAAGGAATAAGGGAAAAGCTGGAATCAAACCGTGGAAGGGACGGATGGGAGGAGATCAGAGCTCCTGAAGGGCGCCAGGCAGGGCAGAAATTCCTGTGTGTGAAGGGATGGTCAGTGAGTGAAACAGAGGAAATTGATCCTGGAAGTGTGAGTGGGGATTAATTTGGTTTGCCCGTGGGTAAAGCAGATCAATTCCTAAAGCCTTGCAGTGGGTTGGATTGTGCTGCTGGTGCAGGGGAGACATTTGAATATGTATGTCAGCGTGAGGGGAATTGACTTTGACTGGGCAAGACAAAGTGACTGAGAATTGATTTTTATTGTGGGAGGAAATTGATCCAGAGAGAGGAGGAAAATCACTTTGATTAGTGTGTAAGGAGAGCTCCCACAGCAGCAGAGAACTGACAACACAAGAAATGAACTTTGATTTTGGTCATGACATGGTTTTGATCGTGGTATTTGTAGCAGTTGGCAAGTGCCCTCCAAGAGAGAAGATTTTATGTTCTGTTCTGTGGGATGGCACTAGTCAGCTTCCATTCAGAAGAGCAGTAATTCATATTTGAGCCAAAACCACTCGTTACTGAAAGCAGCATTGACCAAAAATTAGAACTAGAAACTGTATCTTGAATCATTTCAGTATATTGACACTGTCAGTTACAAGCATGATGAACTTGTTGAATCCAAATTTTCAAGTTTTAATTTATTTTTATGCTTTTAAAAAGCTGGCATTCAGATTTATTTAATGTTTCAGTTACCACTTCCAATCCAAGGGAGGTCCTTTTACTCAAGGCTGAAAAAATCCAATTTAAGCAAAAAAAAAAAAAAATACAATTTAAGCAAGTTTACTACACTGCCAAGCATTGTGTTGCTTTGTATTTGGCACCTGGCAGAAATTTCTTCCTCCTGCCACCAGAAATTGTTTAAATCTGGCTGTAAGACTCACAAGTGGGATTTCTTCTTCAGGGCAAGGAGGGGATGGAGATCTCTGGGCCTGGAAAATGCAGCTTCAGTTGTGTCCTCATGGGAATGTTTTTCAGGTACAAGGTGGAAAAAGTGACCTGGTGGAACAGGAGCAAATCGTTCCTGGCCAAGCTGATTGATTTCCTTGTTAAATTAACAGCCTCTCTGGACTGCCACTGTTGATTACAGAATATTATTTCTCTGTTGGGTTTTTTGCTATTGAGTGAATATTGGTATTTCCTTGAAGAGAATGAGATTTTAGTAACTGTTATATCATCAGATTTCATGCTGGGCTTTTTATTATCAATATTTTTTTCTAAGTTAATTTTTAGTCCATAATTGGTCCATCACAAAACTTTAATATTCTTTTGCTATTACCTATCACCCATAGGTGTTCACTAAATTAAGTACCTAGTAAAGTCTTTTTTTTAATGTTAAGTGAAGGGTTAAACTTTCAGGTTCTGTGTGGAAAAAATATATACAAATACTTATCTATGGTTATATCTTAATCATTCCTTGTTTTTAAGGAAGTAAATATATGGACAAGCAGGAGCAAGTCCTTTCTTAGCCACTGGGCATAATTCAGGAAATTTCTGTACAGAGAGATTGTGGAAAGTGAGACTTCTCCAAGAGTTTATGAAATAAAAATGGTTTAAAAAATGTTGTTAGCACTCAGAATTTTTATCTCAAATATTTTGCAGAATGCAAAATCCAAAGCAATCACAGCTTGTCATACCAAAGCCAAAATCTGTCTGGAACACCAAGTGTTAAAAAAATAGATGGACAAAATAGTTTAAAAAAAGCAATGATGTGTAATCTAGACTAGTTCCACTGTTTCTGTGCAGGTGGCTCATAAATACTGTGATTGTCAGGAATTTTGCTCTTTCTTTTTAGTTTCCCTTGTTACCCTTTCTGTCATTACTTTCATCTGACAATATTACCTTAGTCTGTTTTAAGAGGATTGGTTTGTCATAAAGTATTTTGTTAAGTATAATGATAAAAAAAAATGTAAGGAACCTAAATACTTCAGTGCATATTTAGTGATTCAAAATCAAACAATTCACAATTATAGTCCAAGCTTAACTTTTGGCAGGTGAAGTGGTTGTCATAGAATTACGATTATCTTTTAATGGGTGAGTTCAACACATCATAAAGACAATAAAGATACAAGGCAGTAATGCCAGTTCCAAGTTCAGGAAAGCTAAGGAAGGGCTGGTTTTAAACAAAAAGGGTTAAAATTGAAACAAGCACTGTGAGAAAGGAAATTATTCTTTTCGTATAGGTTTTCTTTCATTAGGTAATATATGGGATGTAATAGGAAATATATAGGATGTAATAAATCTCCAAAACAGCACGAGATTTTTCTCAAACTTTAGAGGTCTGTGTGATACATGGTATTTTATAAATATTGGGTGCTTAATTGTCTGTGTGAGAAATAACTGTTATTTATGGCCATTTTACATTGGAACTAAATTAGGAGCTGTAACCAAAGCTATCACTCCAGGGCTTATCCAGTAATGTCTGGATCCATGTGATGTATTTTAACCTATGCACATATCCATTTTAAAAGGGCTTTATCTCCTGCTTGACAATCCTTAATAACACAATAGACCACTCCTGTATCCCCTTTCCATCCATTAGTCAATATATCCACAGCAACCAGCAATAACCCAGCAGCAAAAAGCCTACTTAAGTTCTTTAAAACCTCCCACCTGAATTGCTGTAGCCAGGAAAAACAAATGGGCCCAAAAATGTGTGGCTATATTTTTAAATGTGCTGAGCACCTGCAGCTTCATCAAAGGATGCTGGATGTCAGCACTTAACAATTTAGCCCACCAAATTAAAAATATTAACCATGTGCATTCATAAAGGCTGCAGGGATCCCTCCTCAGCTGGGGATTGTTCCAGGTTCTTTTTTGTGTTATTTTTGCCACTCTGCCTGGGTATTTTTGTGACTGCCTGTCCCACACCTTGCTGGCCCTGCTGGGATCTGCCTGTGCTCTTGGGGGTACACTGGTTCCAGAGCCTGCTGCTTTGGGATCATCCCCAAAACTAAGAAAGATCGATGACCAAGGTTTTTCCAGAGCTGGTTTTGAGTGCAGCTCCTCACCCCAAATGCCTCCCACTTTTCCTTTCCCTCAGACCTGTCCCCCTGTTGAAAGCTGTCATCCCAAGGAGTGCAGACAGAAACTGCAAAAAAAAGCAGGGCTGATGTTTCTCCAAGATCTATCACCTTTTATATGTCTGTAGAGGGTAGCTGTGAGCTTGCATTTTTGTATCTGGATCTCAGAGGACATTTGTTCCTAATAAAAAAAAAATTAAATTAAAACCTCATAAATACGAGACTACAGTGCAGAATTGGAAGCTCATGCTGAAAGGATTTACAGAACTCTGCTTTTTACTGTTGCTCAACATCATATAAAAGGTTTGTTTCAATGTCACAGACCCGGGATTTTCCTGGAAATAAGTCTGTAATGAAATCCTTTATTAACTGCTCACAGTCATGCGGAAAAACAAGTATATTAAATAAGGAGAATAAGTTCTGGGTTGGGGGTTAGTTTCTCATACAGTTTTAAATTGAGCAGTCTGAGCATTTTAACAATCTTCCTACTGCTATATGACACCTTAATAATACTATTTAAAAGGTTTGAATTGTTATTTTTGATGCTGGGTCTAGAAACATGGATGTCTACCTCCCTCTCTGCCTCTCTCTATTTCTCTCTCTGTAAACATATCCCCAGTTTCCCAGCAGGTTCAAACACAGATGGCTGCCTTATTGCGACAGAAGCAAAAATGCTACATTAATGTTTAAAGAGATTAAAAATCCTCTTGGCAGCAGTGGCATATGTTACCAGTTAATTGTAGCACTGGAAGCTTCCCTGCTGTTTTAAAACATGGACTCATTTTACTTGCTTTCTGCAGAGCAGTATGAAATGTCAAATTTGTTGGTATAAGTTTTGAATCCGGTCTGACAAAAATGAGTCATTAAGACAATGTTGTTGTCCTTCTCTAACATAGTTTTTGAATCCAAATAATGTTCTGCTCCCATGCCAGCTCTGGCAGAAAGCTGGCTCCCTGCTCCAACCCAGCGATCGTGTGCACACTTTATGATTTCAGTGGAGGGCTTTGCCTTTGGAAGGCAGTTTTGAGCTCTTCACCTGCATTATTTCCACTCATTGTCATCCTGGCCAAGGCAGGCTGCTGGTTTAAATGACTTTACAGATGTAATGGTGGCTTTTCCTGGCCCAGTCTCCAGCTGGAACAGAGCAGTCAGAGGCAGCCACGAGCAGTTCTGTGGCGCTGGAGCTGCTGGTGAGATCTGTGGGATGAGGGATGAGCACACTGCTGAGGAACGTCACCCTTCCCAAATCCCTGCTCCACATCAGCAATCCTCAGCAGGGCACTGCTGGCACTGTGCAGCCACTGCACACTACTGGGGAAAGAAATAGGAAAAAACTGTTGAAAACCTGAAAATTTCTATCATTTCTTGCTTGAAGTTCTGTTGCCATTATTGATTATCCGGTTCCTCTTAAATCAGGGAGCAGCTGCCACATCAGATATACCTTAGGACAAAACAAAGGCCTCAGTCTTCCTAACTAGCCTTTCAACCTCAAATGCTGTTAAAAGAACACTTTTGCCTGAGAAAAAGCTGATGATAAAACTTTGTGTTCCTGCACTGAATGACATCACCTCACCCTGGTTAGAGCTGCACGGGCTTTATGGGGCTTAAGTATTCTGGAAAGTAATTGTGGCATAAATACACTCGCATGTCAGAAAGGTAAACAAAACTTAGCCTCACGCATTGTCTGTGATCCTTTTTACTATTTGTTCTTTGCCATATGTGCACATTAGGTTTTACAGACAAGTAGATGTGATCTCTGCCCCTCAGGGGTTTGCAGAGGAGATTAAATATCACATGGAGATGAGACATTCTTGTTGGTATTCTCAACAGGGAGGGCCAAGAGTAGGGTCGGCATGAACTATCCTGGCTTGTCTGAAAAAGAGACCTTTGAAATCAAGGCTGAAACACATCAGTAGGAGGGAGAGCACAGCTCATTCTCATTTCTTCAGGAGGCTTCAAGACTGCCCAGAACATGCCTGGCATTGATTTCTACATTTTGAAAAATCTGTGCAAACCCACTAGGTTTTCCCTAGTTACTGATCAGTCTCGCTGCTCTAAGTTCATGGTTCCTCCTCCTTTTTTTCTCTCCTGATTTGATTAGATCATAAATTCACAATATAGACAGTGAAAAATCTGGCTCAAGATGTCTAATTAAAGAACAGCTTGTTTGCTCAGGGATTTGAATTCCCTACCATGGATTCCTGTCCTGGGAGTTTGATTTTTACAGCACCCGTGCAAGTCACTGGGTTACAGAGTCACCAAAGGAAATTCTCTTCCTTGAGTATAAAAAGTTCAGTACTGACACAATTTCCAGTTACATAAATTATATTTGTGTGCTAATTAATACAAATCTCCAGAATAGACCTCCAGAAATTAGCAGGAAATTTTACTAAATTCTGGAGAAGGGGGAATGAGCTGGTTTTTGTCACCCACTTTGTTTCCTGCTAATGGAAAACCAGTGGTACCATGTTCTTGCTCAACTGAAACAGAACATTCATTCTAGATTGCAAACCAGATCATATCTTTGAGCTTTTTGCATCAAACACCCAAAACCCAGTAATGCTGGCTACTTTCTAAGCATGAATAATAAATTAAATTTTCATATGGGACATTAATATTCTGGAACACTTGATTAGATCTTGTTTACATCTTACAGCAACATCAGAATACACAAATGATGCACCAGTGATCAACTAGTTGCAGAGAAAAAGATTTTGTAAAAATTATTTTAGGTAAGAGATACAATTTTTCTCTGCCCAAGTTTTAAACTACTTTTTTCAACACTCAGTGCTTATCAAGACATCTACTTTCATAAAATACCTTCTGAAAGACTGACTGAATTCAGGGATTAGTGTTAACCATTCCAGCCTTTCCAAAAATTCGGGTAGTACTTCATTAAAAAATCATCCAACAGAAAAGTGAACTCCTTTTACCCAGATATTCAGTTTGAAACATAAGATCAAAATATTATTTTGAGATGGATAAATCTCAAAAACCTTTTCTACAGGCAGATTGAAGATGCAGATTGTCTTCTGTTTGTGAGGGCACTTGAGATTTACTGCAATATTTGTCCCACCACTTACAGCTATTCTTTGCTAAAATGCTAAAATCACATACACAACTTCACAAATGCAGTTGGAAAACATTCTCTAATTTTCTGTGCCGCAATAGGCATCACTTACACTGTTTAAATTACAATTAATGGTGTCCTATTATTTGTTTACATTTTCATTGGAGCAACAAGATGAGTGCAGATGTAGCAGCAGTACTAATTCCTTGGGATTCACAGATACCCTAATTAAATTATTTTCATACTTTGTTTTCTGCAAGTGAAGTTTGCAGTTGTAAAAGAGGGTGTTTTTATCCTTCCTTCTCCTATTTTTGAACTTGTGATTGTAGCATAAAACACTAAAAAATGAGTCTTTAGCTTTGAAGTTATAGTGAATATGTTAAATACATAAACAAGCATATTTAGTTACTTTGCATTATTCATGTAACTGCAAAAAGATTCACTCTGGGCAGACAATTACTGTGTATTAACATCTTGCCTTAGGGCAGTTGAAATGGTTTTTAATGAGGTGTTACCAATCCTGAATATCTTTCACTTGCCACTTGACCCAACACTTTATTTTTTGCTGTACATGGGACATCTTGAGATAAAATACTTTATTACAGGGATTCTGTTAATCATCTGCTATACTTACACAGAATTTCTATTGGCATAAAAGGTATTTATCAAACTAATTCATATTGGTTTCAGTAAGGATAACTAGTACCTATAGATTGAAATTAATTGCAATTTTCTGAGTGTTCAGCTCCAGAGCCTAAGAAGCACACTGCTAAATTAGTATTCAGGTCATGAAAACAACTAATGAGGCTTCAGACCTATAAAAGTCCACTCAAACAAACACCTGCCAGTGTTTTAGAGAATATTCTGGCCCTGGCATCTGCTATGACCTGAAGGGCAGAGCAATATGAACTTAACTAAGACAGTATTTCAGATAATTTGAGATCTAGAGAGCAGAGCAATAAAGAGAAGAAAAATGGTTCTTCCTCCAGTGTGAGGACACACATATCCCTTGCTCAGCCAAACAGCAGCAGCTTGAGTAGAAACAGGATTCCCAAAGTTATTTTCTTCAAATAATATGGTTCAGGTGCTTGCACTACACCAGTGGGACTGTTCATAGTTGTATCTGGTGGATAAAATGATATTTCTGAAAAGCTTTGGTGTAACAGTGACCACAGGGTGAATTTTGTACAGGAATTGCTCACAGCAGCAGCTCTGCCATGGGAAGAGTCCTTGCCAAGGACTCTTGGCATGACCAGAGTTTGCAGCCACGCCTGGAGCCAGCTCTGACCTGTCCTCACCTCCACTGTTTGCTCCAGCAAATCCCGTTTGGATCCTGGGGTACAGAGGAACACCAGCACGGAGCTTTTCTCGGGCTGTTCCTACCCTGATCACAGTTCAGGCATCTTTCTGTCCAGCTCTGCTCCTCAGAGGGGTTCCCACAGCAGCACGTGCTCTGCCATGGCACCAGCTGGATGCCACCAGCAGCTGCAGGGGACAGTGCAGGGGTGCAGTAATTAGAACACCTCAGCCTTTTACAAGCCACAACATGACTGCGTTTGGCCCAGAACCACTCGTCTAGACAGGGGGAAAACAGCCATAGCACAAATTAATTTATAAAGAAATCACAGCTATCACGACCAAGAGGTTGACCACTGCTTGGTTTGGTGCTGGAGCATATGGTGCACAAATATAATTCATCCTCCTGGCTGGGAGGGGATGCAGGGGAAAGGGGAATCTCTCTGGCATAGCTGCCCATACAGTGCCAGTTACTCTGCTGGAGCCTCTCCCTCCCTGTATATGTAATCTATGTTGAATTAATTTGTAGTTGGCTGAATTTCAAACACATCAACTTCGTTTTCATGTATGTTGATGGGATTTTCTTTTGGATCTGTTTCTTATGTTAATTAGCCCTCCATTTATGCTACATTGTAATGAGGTTTAGCAACTCTGCATGTGCAAGCCTGGTGGGAAATGGGCTGGATGTGCACAATTCCAAATTTTGCAGTTGCCTGGTTTTGATATGTTGTAGATTTTCCTGTTTACCAAGTCATGGGCAGTCTTAAGTGAGCCAATCAGTTATTTTCTAAGTTTTCAGTGGAGAGGTTTTAGAGTTTTTAGTTTAGAGCTTTTTTCTGATGGAATATAAAGCAGGTTGTATTAACTTGCATTTTGAAGGAATGAGGGGAGATTTTGGCTGGGAGACTTGGTTCTTCAGATCTTCAGTGGAGAAATTAAAAAGAATAAATGGGATGGGTTTGCTGTGGCTTCCAGTCAGGCCTCTACTTGGAAGGGAAATACCAGAGATCTACAGCAAACTGCTCTATATTTAAGAGATTAATGCATGAAAATATTAACTGTCTTTCTCTATATTTAAGAGATCAATACAAGAAAATATTAACTGTCTTTTTAGCACAACAGAGACACAAGTTTTTCTGATACAATATAATTTCCCCATTAATTGCTTTGCTAATCTCTTCAATACTTGAAAAACACCTAATATATGTTTATATATTATACTATATATATTGTTATATTATATAATATATATATTTGCATTAATTATATGTATATAATAATTTATATTTTTATTGGAAGTGCCAGGGTGAGCACATTTTTGGGGCACAGAGGCTTCCTGCATGTCCCTGCAGGAGCTGGTGGCACAGGTGGGATATCAGCACGTGGATCTGGGATTTTTTTGTGGGCAGAAATTCTTGCTCTGCCCTTTCCCCAAGGGAAGCAGTGCAAGGTGAGCAAGGCCAATCCATGCCAAAGCTCAGGGTGATCCTACGCCCAAGCTCAAGGGGCATGGCCTGGCTTTTAAAATCTCTGTTAAGCAGCTCAGCCTTGCCCTGAAGAAGCTCAGCCAGCCAAGCAGGGCAGAGCCAGCCCGTGCCTGCCTGTGGAACACCTCCCACTCCTCAGCACATCCACCTCAGCTGAGCTCCGCACATAAAAGCTTTTTTCTTCAGGAGCCCGAGGCAGGAGCTGTAATTGCCAGGTGAAAAGTCCCTTCTTTAAAACAAAACCTTATTTATTCCTCCTCCCACACAGCACAACTGTTAATGGTGCAGGAGTTAAGAGCAATTGTCATTTTTCCCTTTACAACTAAATCCATTTTCCCTTATAACAAGTAGAACTTGATAAGTACAAGTTTCTCTCAAGCAACATTCCCTTTTGAACACAAGATCTTTCTCTCTCCAAATACATTTGCATAGCAAAAAAAACTATTCCTGTTGCCTACTGAATTACCTTAAAATATTTAGTATTTTTCTGCCATGTTGTGGGAAAAAAAAAAAGTTCATCTAGATGATGTGGCTTAGACTGTTCCCATTTCTCAGAAGAAGTTTGCAATAAATATTCATCTTAACCTGAGGCATTGTCGTTAATATTCAGACTCAGGCTTTTCAGCTTTATATTTTAAATAAGTGTTCTGGAAATGTATGAATGGACCTTCATTCTCAACAAATCCATGGAGATGTATTTTTATATGTAGAATTATTGATAGGATGGTTATTAACTTGTGTGTCCAAACCATTTGGTTCATTCAGCTATTACAGTCAAAATTTATTGTGTTGGAACATGCCTAAAACTCTTCTCCTCACTTAAGTGAAATAATCTGTGTAGTACCAAAACCAGATTTTCTGAAAGGTATTTGTAAGATGTCCTCCCATGTGAGCACTGAGCAGTGCCATTATGATAAGAATTATATCAGCATTTCCTGTTATGTAATCACTAATGGGGAAATTATGCTTTATATTCTGTGGAGTGTTGCAGACATCATGAAGCAGGGGGAGAACTGAGCCCGAGTTCCCCCTATAAATAACAAAATCAATACCCAATGTTTATCTGTGCTAAGGTTTGTCTGCTTTACCACAGTGAAAATTGGAGGCTGCACAAAGAATGAGCATTGGATAAATAATAAGCCCTGGCCTTTAACGGGGCATTTTAGGAGGTCAGGTGGTCAATGCAGTAGAAGCATTGGCTGGCTCTGGGAACCCATCCAGCTTCAGACTGTGGTCAAATACAAAGATGACTGAAATCCCAGTATTTCCTGAATTTAACCTTTTAGGAAATCAGACCCCAAAATATATAATTGAATATGCCATTCCTCAGGGAAACCAAACAGCCTCCTTGCCTACTACATCCAGCTCTTCATCTCCATGTGGTTCTTGCAGTGTTTTAAGTAAATCAATGTGAAATAGAGAAAGTTTGCAGCATTTAGTTGAATGAAGTAGTTTTTAGAGCAGGAAAGAGAAGGGGCAAGACTTTCTTAACATGCACTTTCTCAGCAGGACTTGCTGCACAGTCACCCATGGTCAAGAATCTAGAGAAGAGAACTGTGCCAAACCACTTGCAGCCATGCATTGCATAGAAACAGAGGGGAAGAGAAAAAAATAGAATAAGTAGGCAAACCTATGAGTGAACCTTATCATAAATAAATCAAACTTATAAGTACATCATTTTAGTATGCTTATTGCTTTGCTAAACTAACACACTAATGACTGTTGTCTTCTCAGGAAGAAAATCCCAAGAGTGTGAAGCAAGACTTCAAAGCAGCCACTGGAAATTCTGCTCTTGACTAAGAGATTCCAAGGGCCCCTGAGGCTGGGTGGGAAGTTGTGCACAACTAAATCCCTCACAGTGCCTTCTTCACTGCTTGTCTGCCATCTAATCCAAAAACCCCTCAACCCCTCACAAAGCACCAGCAGTGTCCTGTTCCTAACCCTGTCCATACCTGCCTGTCCCAATGGCACAGCCCAAAAAGGGCAGGGCTGTTCCACACCTGCCTTTTGGGAGCATCCCTGGACAGATGAGGAGATGCCAGGTTTTGACACAGCAGCCATAGAATTGTCCCATGTCTTTTCCTTTAAATCACTGTAGTTACAGATGTGCCCTTGGTTTTCCCCATAAGGACATAGCACCATAGCATGGACAGGGATTGGTCTCAGTTAAAGGGGATTTTTGCCAAAGTTTTGTAGAACTCTTGATTTTTTTTTTCTAAAACAAACCAAACAAGTGTCCCGATCAGGGAGGGAAGACAAGGATATGTATCTGAGAAAAAGCCAGGGCAGTGCACACATTTACCTGTTCACCAGCTGCCAGGGAAGGACAGGATTGTCTGAGGACAGGAGGGGCACTTGCAGCGTCTCAAAATCACAGAATTATATTAATGGGTAAGCTGGATAAGACCCCAAAGATCAAGTCTGACTGTTGATCATGTTCCCAACATCCACGTGTTTTTGGAATGTTTCCAGAAGATGGGAGCAAGCAGTGGCCTCCCACCACCCAGTCTAAGGATCTCCTGGCCTTATCCCAAGAATAAATGGAATGCTTGAGCAGCATTCCTAAAAGCACTCGTGAGTGGGCTATGATAGCTGGGTTTCTAAGTGCCAGCTCTAATTTAAGAATATCCTAATAAACAAGCATGGCAAAAAGAGCTTTGGAGTTTTTTTTAATTGTTAACTTCATTGCAGAGCTGATTAATTGCAGAATTTGGTCTGTAGACATTACTTAGGAAAAGGAGACTAGATCAATATATACAGTATGTATTACACAAATAAAATTGTTTGAAACAGGGTATTTTGCAAGCTACTGAAGGCTGATTAAAAACAGTTTGCCTAATTTACTTTGGCTGCCTTGCAAGGAGATTTTAATTTCATAACCACAAATACTTCATCCAATGTACTTCTCCCCCCACCAAATTACAGTGGATGAACACACAGAGGAACAGAATTAAAGTTTGGAAAAATTTAAATGCAGCATGTCTTACATTTCCAGTGTTTCTCTTGGCAACCTAAATATTGTTTTAACTTTGTTTTAACTTGTGGTGTGATTATACATTGGCTCACATAGGGGAACTGCAGAAGTCTGCCTGCTGAGCATCATTAAGCACTTTGGTGCTCGGTGGGAGTTTGTTCATTAGGAAGAGTGTGTTATGAATTTTACTCTGTGAGCATCTTTGTCTGTGAGAGGGAGGGAGAATGAGGTAATGAGAAGAAAATAAAAGATCAATCATTTAAACAAAACAACTAAATATAAATACTTCTGGTTAAAGGAATTAAAATATTGCCCAGAGGAAAATAAGCATCAATATGAGGGCTATGAAAGAAGTCTCCTGAAACCTGTTGCTGCTTCTGCTTTTGGATATTTGCATTATTTCCTCAGAGATCCACCAGTCTGCCATATTTTGCCTTTTCTTGGCTTATCATATCCTTTTATGCACTACGGTATTTTTTTTTAAATCTTGGGACATATAAAAGTATAACTGTATTACATAATTTATTCTAATATTTACCCATATTTATAAATAAACTCTACTTTCAAGAAAGGGAAGTTTTAATTGGTAAAGACTTCAAATGACATGATTTTTTTACCCATTTTATAAACATCAAAATTTTCACAGCTGAGAATAACCTATTACTTAAATCATTTTACACATTAATTCCTTGGTATAAAAGACTCTGTGGTCAGAAAGTGGAATGTTGAAATTGGTGAAAAAGGATGTATTTTGTAGGATATGCAAAATGCATTTAATTTTTCATTTCAGTATTTTAAAAATCGCCTAATTTTATACTCATAAGGGCTTCATTCTAAGGTTTTGTAATTCTGTGGGGCTTCTATGATGTGTTAGTTTATTTAGATCAACATGGATGTGGAGAAAAATCAAACCCACCATTTTGCAAATGTTTTCACAATGCCAATGCAGTGTCAGACCCACCTGGCATAAGCATCATCCATAAGATTTTCCAACATACTTATTTTAGCTTAATATGTTATTTACATATAAAATGGAATTTTAACCTATGACATAATCCCCATAATAATTAAAAATAAAGAAACAAGTATTGAAGAAGGAGAGAAATGTGAACAATGGATAATATCTGTTCCTTTAAATTATGTCTCCAAATATTTTTCCTCTATGAAAGTAGCAAGAGCTTAAGCAACTCCTGCTGTCTTGTTGTTCGACATCCACTACTGCCCATCTGCCTATTGATTGGTAGGAAACTCCAAATGGGAATTTCATCTCATTAATCATGTCACATCACAGGGATTAGGACAAAAAAAATCCTTTATGCTTCACAGCAGCCATCTAATGCCCAGTAAGACAAGTGAACGAATATGATATGGATAGAATATCTTCCCACTAATTAAAGGTCATCTGCTAAAAACTGTGAGTCAGGCTGCCTCGAACGTGCTCTAAGCCTGCACATCCTTTCCAAAATGGAAGCAGCAGTAAATATGTATTTCTAATTCAAATGTTAGCAGAGCTAGAGAATAAAACTCATCCATTACAGAGCACTGCGGTGACAATACCGGCAGCAGTGGTTCTCCCTGAGCAGCTCCCTGCAAAACCCAGTCCCATTGATTGTCTCCTGTTCTCCCTCACACACCATCAATATCCATCCACAGGGCACTTCCCCCGCCACGCTCCGTAATCCTCTTACAACAACACCAAAATCGCGCCTGTTCTACTCATAACCCCCACAATCTGCGTTATAAAATACTCGGATTTTTCTAAGCCTGTTTGGTACTGTAACGAGCAGGAAAAAGCAATTAAAATTGCTGAGATGTGCCTGAGCAGGTGAGGTGAGGTTTCCTTACAGTGAGGGCACCATGGCAGATGAGAGGGACACACACAGCCTTGGAAGAAAGCCAACTGATTAATGGAATTTGACCATGCACAACTTGTTGAAATCCCTCTAGAACATCAAACGCCACATTATAATATCCTTACTGAGGTCCCTGCCAATCCCAGGAAATCGATAATTCCTTTATAGGAGTAAGATTATTTTTTTCAGACATATTTCCCAAAGCAAGATAAGTGGGACGTATTTTGGGCTGGATTTGTTTGGTTTTGTCCCTACAGCCAAAACGCCCAGCTGCTAAAAGCGGGGAGGAGGGAAAACCCGGACCAGAATCCGGAACGGACTCGGCAACAAGGAAAACCCAGACCGGAATCCAGCCAGAGTCTGGATTTGTCCCGGCGTCTGGAATGGACTCGGCAAAGGGGAAATCCCGGACCGGATTTCTCCAGGAGTCCGGAATGGGGTCGGCAAAAGGGAAAGCCCGGACCAGATTTTTCCAGGAGTCCGGAATGGGGACGGCAAAAGGGAAAACCTGGGCCAGAATACCGTCAGAGTACGGAATGAACTCGGAAAAAGGCAAAACCCGGACTAGATTTCTCCAGGAATACGGAATGGGGTTGGCAAAAGGGAAAACCCAGAACGGAATCCCACCAGAGTCCAGAACTGAGCCAGCAAAAGGGATGATCTTCTTGAGCTTGCAGTAGTTTTGCTCCATTTTTTTAATTTTTCTAACATTCTAAGCTATTATTCAATCTCTCAGAGCATTTTCCAGAAGCAAGATATTGTTCAGCATCCCTTAACACCATTAATTCTACAAAGACCATGACTTTAGCAGAAATATCTGAATTTTTCCATTGACGTCTTTACTTAGAGGAGGTTCATGGTGAAGCCAAATGTAATGAGAACTAGAAACAACTGTATTTTTGATACCACCAAATCTCTAGAGAGGAGGCATGGGATGAAGACAAATACCTGTCACGTGGCTGTATTGCTCTGCTGAGAAGATTTAAATGTTTTACTTTTTTTTTCATTCTTACCCCCCCCTCCCCCCACCAGACTTGCTTCTTGTCTCAGTCTATAAACCATTTTCTAACTGTCCTCCTGGTTTCCATCCAGATGAGTATTTCCAAGCCCTCACCTAATACCAGATCTCTTTTATTTTTATCAGTCCTCACACCATCCTATTTCTCTAACTGCAACTCAGTTTATCCCTTCAATTTCTGCTTCCTCTTTCCATTCACAGCTTAATCTTCTTTCTGTACTTACTCCTCGTTCTCTTCCCATTCAGATCCACATTTTCCAGATTACCCCATCGAGGGTTTGCTGACCCTCCCTGTAATTCTGTTTTCACCCTTTTGCATTTGCAGCAGCTCATTTGCCCTCTCAATTCAGAAACCCCTTCTATTAAAAACAGTGTCACTGAACCCAAAGGAGATCCAGGTTTTTCCCCTAAAGCTGCATCCACCCTCTCCTGGAGCATCTAGGAGCACAATTATACCAGGGATTGTTCATAATTCAGCTTTTCAATGGTTTTCTGGGTGTAAGGATGTGCAGGAAAAATAATAATAATTAAACATTCTATAATTTACTTTTTTAAGCTCTTTAGGGCTACAGGTGTAGAGCTTCACGTTACATGTCCCAGAACAAGCTGTGATGCCAGTCCAGCACTCAGAGCATTGCTCGGGCTGTTTGCAGGAGCTGCTGAGCACCTTCAGGCAGAACTTAAATTTAAAATAATTGTTTGAAAGAAAAAATGGGAATTATGCTGCTTTTAAACTGTGTGGGTTCCTGACACAGAAGGTCTTTGCAAAGTTCTGTGTGATGCAGCTACATATCCTTGCTTTGAATTTTGATCTTATAAAGCTGTCAATATTATTCACTGCTTGTGTAGTGACAGGCAATCACCTCAAACCTGACAAATATTGAGTAATCCACTCAACCTTTTGCCATTCAGAGGGAAGCTGACAAATCTTTCTTCTTGGCTATCTTGTTTGTAACAACTTTTTTGACCAAAGAACAGCACTTTTTCTTCAGGCAGCAGAAATCTCCATCCCAAACTTCCTGACATTCAGTGAGCAAGTCATCTCTGTGCAGGAACCCACACAGTTTAAAAGCAGCATAATTCCCATTTTTCCCTTCCAACAATTATTTTAAATTCCTCTTACAGTGAGAGAACAGGTTTAAAATAGGCTCCATACTTGAACATGAGTTTTAGCATCCAGCAAAGCAGATTTCAGTGAATTGTGAAGCATTTCTGTTACCTGGTGCCAAACCCAGCCACTCTGATGTGAAGATAAAAACATCCTGAATCTGCCCAGCAGGATAAGGAAAGCACATTTTATGTGTTGCTTACACTCTCATTGGTTCCTTGCCAAAAAAGACAGTGTTTTAAAAACTTTTAAACTATTCACTTTTCTAACTTAAGCACTGCAGTGTTTGTAACCTTTCCATCCAGATTCTGGGCATGCTCTGGTGGTCCCTGGCAGAGGCTGGACCCTGGCAGTCACCTCTTATTGAAATTATGGGAGAATCCAAAGAAGAGAGAAGTCAGTGAGGAGGGAACAATCTCTCCACACACGTTGTTCATAGCACATATTGATTTCTAGTATGTCATGGCAAACAAAATTTAACAACCATAATTTTATGAAAATGACAATTGAACGGCACATCTGGTGAGAATTCATTTATGCTTTTTACATTTTTAACAACCTGGCTATTTTTACTCTCCTCATCCTCTCAAAGGGAGTGCAATGCAATGAAGCATGGAGCTGGAACTAGGCCACACCTCAGCTGGAAAATGTCAAATTCTATTATGCCATCCTCAAAAGCATAAATCAGAGCTGCACATTTTTAAAGGTATAAATGAGGGAGGGAACACCATAAAACATTTATTTGAACTCATGCTATGTATTTATAGTACAGAATGGTAGCGTATGGGATTTATGTAATGTAGAAATATACCAAACATTTAAAAGTTGAAATCTATGATGCACATTATCTTCTCTCTGCTGAGAAATCCCTTTGCACACTGACCTTTCTTGAATTTAATTTTTTCTGGTTGTCAGCTAACAAACTAACCTGCTCAATGTTGGTTCTTTTGTCACTTAAAATCCTTGATTTATGTAGGACAATAATTTTAATTGTCTTAAGTTTAAAGAAATACTTGATTAACATAATACACAGGAATCTACATTTCACTTTTTAAAAATAATAAATTGTACTTTTCATGTATTATTTCCCACGTTTCATTGCTTAAATTATGTATGGGGAGGAAGCTCTCTTTGGCAGCAGTACTACTATAGTTCATAACTATTCAAATAAATAAATAGTATTTACTGAGCATTTAGGAGGAGGAAGGAAGGTTGTTAAACTTTCTTGCTTTCTCTCACTCTTCCTGTTTTCTTCAATATTCCTTTTATTCCCAGAGGCTTTAACTCTGGAAGTCTGACCCTATTTACAATAAAATTGTCTTTCTGGGTGTGTTCTGCACCTTTCAATTGTGTAACACAGTTTTTAAAGGCTTTCCAGGATATTATACAAATGGTTAGATGGCATTTATGGGGACAGCTGATATGCTACATAGTAATGTGATTTTATATATATATATATACACACATATATATATATTCATGAGATATTTTTATATTTTTGCCTGCCATTCAAGCTGGAGTAGGGGAAGGTCTCAGAAGAGTATTTAAAATACTTGTACAACATAAGAATATGTAGTAGGTTGATATGAATTACAGATTATGGTATATTCAATCTATTAAAAACAGGCTACATTCATTATTACATTATTAAAACAGACTCAAACTCAACTCACTGCCACCACTAAAACATTCTACAAATCACATTACTTATCATCTAGTAAACATGTAGATCATCTATGATCTACAACTTCTATACCCCTACAGCTTTTCATATCCTGGTTAAAGCTTTTGAGAGACAAATTGTCAGTTGAAAACCATTTTGAGAGGCTTTGCAGAATGGAAGCCTCTGTTCTGAGGCACATTTTGCCCTGCCCAGATTGTCCTACCTTAAACACAGCGATGGCATCACAGCATCCTCAGGTGTAAGAAGAACAGCCTCTGGAGGGGTATTTTGTTACAGTCAAGGCAGCCAGAAACACCACACTGAGTAAGGTACCAAAGGCTCCTCCTCTACTGCTGCCTGTTCTCCTCTTTTGCTCCCTTCCTCTTACATGCATTGCACCTGGGTGCCCTCTGTGCCCTTTTGGGATGGGGCAGAGCTCAGCACTCCGTGTCTCATTGCCTTCAATACCATTCACCTGCCCTGCACAGTTGTAGCCCATCAGGGATGAGGCTCAGCCCCCTTCCCAGGCACCACAAACTGTGTGCCTGCATTGTTTCTTCTCATATCCTTTATCCTGAGGCATCTTGTGCAGCTGAACTTTGAGGGCTTCTCTCTGACATAGCCTGGGATCAGTGGATGAGGATTTTTCCCAATGAATATTTCTGTTCTCCTCTGTGGTACAACAGAAATGTAAATGTGGAACAGCCTGTGCTGCTCTGCTGTTCCTGTAGGCATTTCTTCCCTTGTTCCTGCCTCACTACAGCCAATTTTCTGTGGTTTGGGAGACATGAAACTGTCAGAGGAGCAGGGATGACCATCTACTGCTGTGACCAACACTGGTGGACAAACCTTTGAATCAGGCATTTAAACACAGATTAAAGTGGAGGACGGGTTGGGGATACTCCTGAGCCTGTTTTGCTGAGGACTTGCATTCCAGAGTCTCACATCTGCTGGTGCTTCCTGGCTGCTGAACACACGGGTCCCTGTGTCACATTGCTGGAAGCCATCCAAGCAGTGACAGGGGTTTGTGTTGTCACACTGATTCATTCATCTGGAATTCCTAATCCTGGATCTGAAGGTGAAGGCAGTGCAGGCTGTTTGCTCAGAATGGTCTCAGGTCACCCTTGGATGGGATGGGGCAGGAGGGAAAAGTGAATTTTCTCTACTCAGTGATACACACATCAACCTGGATAAATACATAAACTACCTGATCTTTTCATTTTCTGCACTGAGTAGACCATATAGGTTTTTTGCTACTTTTAGGAGAAAGCTCTTGATCCTAACAATGCTGATGCCATTTAACTTTATTTTGTATCATTTGTTACCAGCTTATATCTCCACACTGTTCTTGTGCAGTAGATATTTCAGTATTGAACATTTGAAATCTTATCTACCATTCTGTTCTGACTGATTTAATCTCCTTGGCTTTAAATTGTCTGTCTGAAATCACTGCAGAATGGATCAAGAGGGGAACACTCAGCTCAGCTTAGAAAGAGGTTAAGAAGCTATTCTTGAGTTATTCTTAAGAGTTCTTAACCTGTTCTTAAAATTTTAAGGAGCTTTTCTTAGACTGAAGTATTGCAAGGAGTAAGTTGAAGATTTAAAGGTGATAAAATAGTTTAAAAATATTATGGATTGTCTTGTACAGCCTCAGTAGGGATTTCTTTCCCTTCCTGACCACTTCAGTCTGGGCAACACAGCCCTGTGTCACAGCCACTCTGGGAAGCAGATGATGAATCAGACATTTAAAAAAATGATGAGGAATTTGAAGGGGAAAAAAAATAATTAAAAAATAGAAGTCAGGGCATGAGCAGCTGGAAGGGGAGGCTGTTCCCTGGCAGCAGGGACTGAGCAAAGGGCAGACACCACCCAGTGCAATCAGTAAAGGGTTAATGCTCAGTGGCTCTGCTCAGCCCTGGATAGACACTTCTCACTAATTTCCAGCCTTCCTCTCTAACACTTAGCTTAGAACTCAGCAGAAACAGTTTGGTGGGGTTTTTTTGTTTGTTTTGTTTGTTTGGGTTTTCTTTTTTTTTTTTTTGCATAGACATTTGGCAACTTGTGAAGTATCAGATGAGCACTGGTGAATTTGAGAACTGGGGTGAACATTTGTGTCAGGGGAGGGAAAAATCTTCACAGCAGAATGCACCCTCTAACCTGAGAGTGGAGGCACCTGAAAGAAAGTAACTTTAGTCTGTTCCAATTACATTAAAAGCCAAATCCTGCACTGCTGACACTTTGCAGACTTTACAACTACTGAAATCTGATTGAAATCTGCACACTGCAGACTTAGTCAGTATAAACTGAAGGAGGTTCAGGTTTAAACTGGGGCCTAAATATAATTTACCATGGGAGATTATGGCTGAAAAGTCCTATTTAAGTGCCAGCAAGGCAGAGAGAGCAGCTGTAGGATCCAGGAAAGCAGGATTCCTGCTGGGGAGTCCTGTCCAACATCAAGGCTGTGGAAGTCAAGGCAGTGGGGGTTCTCCTGCCTTGGTTCCTGGGGTGCAGTCCCAAAGAAATGCCCAGGTCCAACTGCTCAGCCTCCCTGATTTTTTCTAACCCCCCTGGTCCCCTCTCTATGGATCCTCATCTACATGATAAAACACTTCATAAATCTAAAACATAATTCACTGGACTATTGTTAGGGAATTTTAGATTTATCATCACCCCTACTAATTCCATTTAATGTATTAATTTACCTTCTATTAATTTATCACAGCTTTCTGGGCTGGCTGGGTTTTTTCCCTGCTCATCTGCGAGGTGTTGGGTGCTGACAGTGACGGAAACCTCACAGGAAGCATTGACAAGGTCTGAAAAATAATTCTGGAGCCCTTGTGTTGCTAAGGAAGTTTCATCAGTAGAACCAACGATTTGAGATTGTTTTCTCAGCAGTGCATGAGATAAATGAGAACTATTTCCAGATTCAGTAATTTTGAAATCTGAAGGAACGATCTTATCAGTTTGCTGGCCACCCTGAACGGAATGCATCAAAAAAGATTAATAGGGAACAGGGATACCTGTTTTCTTTCAAAGCAAAAAAGCTCTGCAGAAAGATTTTATGGAGCAGTTTTTACCTACTTCACTTTGCATTAAATATAAAATCTATATGTTCTGTATAACTAGCTTTTCATCTTCCACTGCTGGGATAAGCAAATTGGCAAATGAAAAGAAAACCAGGTGAAATTCATTACATTAGAAAAGAAGATTCTCTAGGAGGTCTGAGCTGCTGGAATATTTAATGTGGCATCTTCCAAAATTTTCCCAGTGGGTAAAGGAATCTCTCAGGAAAACTTTGTTTACACAGTTTAACCTAAGATGCATCTGTATGGAGAAAAGAAGGAAATTTGCTTTTCCATCAGCTACAAAATTTGCCTGTTTTGAAATCCACCATCCTCAGGTGCATGACAAAAAATGCTAAAGATAAATAATGTGACTGCAAAAGCCCATGTCCAAATACAAACAAAAGAGCAACTTTAGTTTGTTGAATCTCTTCCCTATGTAGCAAGCCCTGGCTATTTTAATAAATATGAAATATTCCACTTCCATAGGAGCAGGCCTGGGCCCAAGAGTGGCAGGTGATCTGTTCCTGGGGCTCCAGCATTCTTGAGCCATCCGAGGGGAATACATGACACAAATCTGTGCAGCTCAATTTAATGTGCCTGCTTAAACGAGCACAAACATTCCTGTGCAGTGCATTTGCAGCACAGAGATATTTGTGTCACAGTATCCCTGCTCAGGATATATTTGGAAGGTAATTGGAGGGGATGAAACCTTTTAAATGAATCATTAGAATGTGTAGAATACTTCTGAAACAAAGAAACAAAAATCTGCTTTTTTTTTTTTTTAAGTTAGTTTAACTAAGCTACTTCCAGACAAAAGCATATTCTGGTAATGACAGTTGTTGAGTGATGAAAACTGTATTTCACTTAAGAATCTATTATTTTTATTAGAATTGTAATCCTTAATTTTTACTTCAATACTAGGAGTCATAATCCTATTTTAACAGCAATTAATCTGGTGCTCATTTACCACTGAGCAATTTTCAAAGTGCATTTGACTGAGTCACAAATAAAACCTCTCCAGGCTCAAAGTATTTTGATTTTACCACGTGCACCTGATTTGGGAGATTTCTGGTGGTTTCTTTTGCCAATAAAAATAGATAACTTCTATTTTTGGGTTCTAAGTTTCTAATTCTCAGATGGTGCCATGAATCTGAATATATTTCCAAAGTCTGAGCTTCCAGGCCCTCCAGCCTCTGCCCAGCTGGTGTCAGTCAGCAGAACCTCCCTGCTCAGCTGGCCTTGTGCAAGAGCTTTTAGGCAATTCCCTTTTCTGATGTTTTCATTTTCCTTTGCCTTTTCTCACCTCTCTAGAGCAGTTTCAGACTATCAGTCCATGAAGGCCTGAGTTATTTTGGGGCACAGCTCATTTGTAACTGACTTTTTTTTGTTTTTCTCCCAGGGCAATATGATGGAGGTTGGAAGTGTTGGTTTGCTTTTATATAGAGGAGTTAATCTGATCAAAGTGCTCCAAATGTGCTCTATGCAAACAAATTCCTATAAATCTCAAAGCTGGATTTAATCTGTGTCCTCCTTCAGCTTTTTTTATCACTCCTGTAGTGAAAGTGTCTTTTTCTCATGTGCATTTCTGTCATGAGCTACCTAATTCTGCTCTTAAACAGAATTCTTTTATTCCACAGAAATGAACTTGGCGTATGAGTTCTCACCTAAAAACTGGTCCAGAGCAGCCTGAATAGGAAGATTCTGATAATTAAGATGACAGTGGATAGCTGTTTCCTGTCTTTGATTGCAGAAGAAATGTCCAACCCTTGGCCAACACGTCCTGGTGGCTCCTTCCCACGCAGGAGCCGTGTGTGTGTGAGTGTGTGCACGTGTGTGTCTGTGTATTTTGGAATCAGTCACGTTCCTCAGGCCCTCAGAGCACATCCTGTTATGAGGAAACAGCAATTCAATTGTGTCTTGGTGCAACAATACACAATTTTGGAAAAGTTTCAATGATAATCACCAATAGATTATCAGGCAATGCTTCCCCTGAAGGCATCACACAGCCCAGCCGTGGGATTTGGAGGTTTTGATAAAAATGGAGAACTCTGCCCATTTTGTTACACTCTCACAAGAATTTTAGTTTTAATCAGCAGTGACAGAATCCCAGAAAGGTTTGGGCTGGATGAGACCTTAAAGCCCATCCAGTGCCACCCCTGCCATGGCAGGGACACTTCCACCATCCCAGGCTGCTCCAAGCCCTGCCCAGCCTGGCCTGGGGCACTGCCAGGGATCCAGGGGCAGCCACAGCTGCTCTGGGCACCTCTGCCAGGGCCTCACCAATAATGAGCTTAACTTTAGGTGAGGTTTAACTGCTCTGTCAAAAGCTGTGGCTTTCTTTTCTGAGTGTGCAGCTTTTGTTCTTGGGGTGCATCTTGGGGCACAGATACATTTCTACCCATCCTCTTTTATTTCTCTTCCCAATCCTCTACCCAATCTTTTCATTAGCTTTTTTTGGGGGGGTTGGGTGGGAGTGGTGTGCCACCAGGTTCCCTTTTTTTGTCAGGTATTGTTATATAAAGAAAAATTAATGCAAGCTAAAAAGTAGATGCCTTTAAAAAGATACCAATAAATCATTCAAAGTCTGTCAGTTTTCTACACAGGCTGCGAGGAGAATAGATTTAATGGATCTACATACAACAGAGATTTTCTATATTGCTTAAGTTTTCTTATCTGGCAGAGCTTTGCATCATTTGGAACCAGCCCCAGCCGTGGGAAGACTCCACTGATTTCTCTCAAGGAGTGCTTTGGTTGTGGGGGAGTCCATGTATAACTTCTCTATAAGTGTTTCTGGATGTATATTTTGAGGCACAAAGCCTAAAATACAGCACAGAATGTGACAATGCAGAATATAGAAAGAAGCTGTTGATTACCATTTGTATTTTTAGACCCCTCGTTTCAGGAGGATGCCAAAAGCAAACTGCAGCAGTCAGATCCAACTGCATTATCCCTCATGGCAGCATAAAATAGTGAGACAATTTCAGAAACTAGATTAAGAATCATAGTTTTTCTTGCTGCACAAAATTGCTGAAATTGTATAGAAATCTGTAGTGTGGATCACAAGTTAATGTAAAAATTCCAAGCTATTTTTTTTTTCACTTTGTCTGTTTAAGCTACTGGGCAAGTTGTTACATGAATAAATTTATTTTCTTCCTCTGAAACTGTATAATATTAAATGCTGTGTTGTTGGCATAAAATATAAGTTGATCAGACAGACAAAGATTATTATTCTGACAACTGTATACACAGGGGTATCATTGTACATTGAATTTCAGTGTGTAATATGGTATAAATCTTCATGAGAGACTCAACTTTTATTGGCTGCACAGAAGGTGCTTTTCCTTATTAAATACAGGAGATGGTCCCAGGGGGATTTTTATAAAAAATATCTTTATCCATTTTTTTTCCCAGTCAGTCTCTGTGCCCTGGCAGGCTCCTGGATTCAGCAGGGTGAGGAATTCTCCCTGGAATGCCTGGATGGAGACACAGCCGTGCTTGGAATGTTTTACCTTAGCAGAACCCACACAAGCCTCACCTTTCCCTTCCCACAAACTCTGCCTGGAGCCTGCAGGACACAAAAAATCACCTTAATTCAGTGAAATGTAACCAGTGAAACCCTGAAATCACTCTGGGTCTGCACTCTGGCTCATTCCTGTTGCTATCCTCTCTTTCCACCTGCTGAGGATTTTGGGGACACCCACAGGCTCTCTTCACTTCTGCACAAAAGGAAGGGCAAAGAGGGAGGGACCCTCTTGGGGAATTCAAACTGCATCCATCATTTTCCTGGCCAGTGCAGGGCTATCAGCTTTTATTGGCCATGAGTAATTAGGAGATTTCATCACCTGTCCATCCAGAGGGTTCCCCCACCCTCCTGAATCAGCAGGCCTGAGGAGGCCGTGGAATTTTATGGTTCCTCTCTTCCTCCAGGTTTATGAGTGAGTTACTGGCATGGCTCAGCTGGGAGGGCTCTGGGCACAGGGGTGGGACTGCACTGGGAGCTGATGAAATGCCAGCTCTCCACGGATTCAAATATTGCATTCAACAAGTCACTTCAATCTCTATCTGACATCCCCTTCCACATCTGTAAATGAGAATCGGGTGGATCTTTCCTGTGAGGCTCTCTGTGCCCCCACACCCACCCTATTCTGGGATTTTCACATGGCCCTGTCCCACAGAATGGGTGAGGTTTGGGGATGAAGGCAGGGCTCAGATCTGGGCTGTGCACCCTTTCTTCAAATCAGACAAAATCAGGCTCAAATTTCCAAAATTTCTCTTCTTTGCTATGAAAAACTCTCAATTGTGACTTATGAAAACTTGGCATTATTAATTTTTTTACAATTTATAGCATCAAAGTCTTCCCAGCTGTCCAAAATTATTTCGTCCTGGTACTTTCTATTATGACTTTATAGTTTGATGCACTTAGAATACACCAGCACTTTTTATCCCAGTAACAACTACAAAGTTTATATGCATCACCTTGATAGCATAAGGAAGGACTATGAAATGTTGTCTTTCTGCTACGGATTTGTGTATTATTATGTTGAGAGAGAGTAACAGCTGTAAGGACAAAATAATACTTATTTCACCACCCACGGGAACATGAAATTGCATATATTGTTTTTAAAATTAGCTATCACATGTAAGGTTCAATTGTATATAGCTAAATAATAAAGGTAAGTGCATTTTTAGGTGCTCTTCAAATGAGGTCACAGTGCTGATGAAGTTCTCAGTATTTCTCTGATTTTATGAGATTCCAGGGGCAGTGGTGAGATGTGTGGCACACAGGTACAAGTGGCCAATTTAAAAATGCCCTAAATATAACTTGAAGGGCTAATCACATTTACAGTCCACAAAATGTGCATGAATGCATATTGATGTGAGAAAACCACATGCACTGAGGAAATAATAAACTATTCAAGTGAATATGTATTATTCACTGCTAATTTTAATTAAGACCCAGTCTTAATTCTCATGTACAGAAAAGATATATTTTGGTACATAGTTTTCACAGCCTCATTTTGCACTCTTTTCTTCAGTTAGAAGTGGGTAAATTTTTTTTAAAATTTTTAGGAGTGGCCTCTGGGTCTCCATCCTTTGCCTGGATGTTTGCAAACCCCACAGGGAGGGCTCAGGGCAGGCATTTCCAGCAGACTCTGCTGCCCACGGGAAGGACAGCACAAGCCAGGAGGAATAAAGGGGAACAATTCTTTCTCAAACACTGACCCAACTGGAACATTCAAAATTTTCATCCAGGAGGAGAAATTATCACTGGGGCTGCCCTCCTCCAGGGCATCTGGAACTCAGAGCAAAGCTGGGTAGTTTAGCATTTATCTTCTGAAGTCACTGCCAAAGGCATACAGGCAGAATAAAGAATAACACCATATTGATAAATATGCATAATTTCCCCCTGCCTTCCACAAGAATTATACAAAATGGAAAGGGATAATTTGACTCATAGTAAATATAATAGATCAGAATTTATTTCAGGGTGGGTTTATATATATATATATTTTTTTTTTTTCCCAGATTGAATCTTTTTAACATCAGATTTCAACCTACTGTGAGTGACTTTTGGGTCTGATTTACAAATCCTTTAGCTGGAGAATGTAATTTGGAAACAAAATAAATGCTTCCTTGGCTGGGTTTTTTTGGTTATGAGAATTTATCTGATTGGGGGTGGGAGGAAACCAGAAGGGAAACTGAGCTGTGCTTGCTGAAGGAATGAGTTTGTCACCTTTAGAACTTGGGATCTCCACTGGCCACCTGGTGGGATGGGGAATCCCCAGAGGTCTCCTGTCTCCCCCATCCCTCTCCTGTCCCTGTCCCACCACAGTGGTTGTGGCTTTTGGCTCCTTCTTATGGCAGATCTCCAGCCTGAGTGTAGGACTGAGAAAGGAAAGGGTGGCACACAACAATCAGACAAAATCAGTGCTCAAACTTCCAAAATTTCTCTTCTTTGCTGTGAAAAGTTGTCAGTTGTGACATATGAGAACTCGGCATTATTAATTTTTTTTACAATTTATAGCAGAGTCACTGAGGGCAGCAATCCCATCTCCAAGCTGCATTTCAAATGGCAAAGGAATTCACAATAAGGTTTTACTTCCAGGTTATAATTTTGTGATCCCGTTTCTCTCTCAGGAGCAGAAGATCTGAGATGCAAATTGGATCTGCATTATTGTTTTTGTCTCTGAGGGAGCATCTTTATGGAACACTCAGCTCTGACAGAGGCATGGTGAGAGCTGGCAGGTCTCTGCCTGCCTCCCACCACACACCTCATCGTGGTGATCTGCCTTCATGTTACCCTTTTGACTATAAAGAACATTAAAACCAGAATGCAGAATGCCTTAAAATCTTTTCAGCTCACAGTGTGATATGATACAGTCAAAGAAGAGAAATTACTAAACTTTGCTAATTAGCAGATGGATTGCCAAATATCTTACCTATTTTTATTTTATTTTATTATTTTCGAAAAGCAAGTAAGAAATGGCCATAAGAACTACTGGCTACTGTTCAGGAAGACTTAATGGAATGACCTGTGGTGGTGGCACTGAAATAAAACATAAAAACAGAGATAGCAGAAGGTAAGAATGGCCAGACTGTTGAACACAAAGGTGTCAAGCCCAGACCCTCCACAAGAATATTCCAAGGCACATTCAAAGGCCATCAAGGCCAAGTAACTCTGTGCCTACCACTCCATAAGGACATCTATGAGGATGTCACAAGCCAAAGGTTGTACCTGTGTGTTTAATCACCCTAGACAGCTTAATCTTGATTAATTTAGCTGCTCCTCATGCAGGTTATGCTGTACAGCATCAAAAGCTTAGAATTAAAAGTACATTTTTTTAATGTTAAATGATACTTGATTTGTAGCCCTTAATTCGTCCTTGTAGATTAACATAATGTTTCATTACACCATGGCAGAGTTACAAATATCTTATGACAATTTCAATTGTCTATTTGTTTATTATCTGGCAATAAACCCTCCAAAAACCTTATTCCCATGGTTTTGCCTTCACTTCCATTTCACACATGGTCACTGACGTGATTGCAGAAGTCTTTGAGTGGAAGGTGGGAACAAATTACTTCCTGAGACCTCATCACCCTGAATTATTCCATCAGTCAATACAATCTAGAGTCAACAGTTTCCTTCAGTGCCAAGCAGAATTACAAACACCTAAACCTGCTTTTAACAAGCATGAAGAAGCAGAAACTACCACAGATTTTCTGCACAGAAGAAAAGTTGTGAATTTTCATCTGAGCATCCCTCTCAGCTCTCCAGCACAGCAAGCAGGACACTGAGCATCCTGGGCTCCATTTAATCCCAGCAGGCTGCTGGCCAGGCAGTGTTTGTGGTTTGGTGGCACTGGGAAAACCTGGAATGAGTGTCTGGTGTCCTTTCCCCACTCCTCCTCCCCACAAAAAGGACATCAGGCTGGTTGTTTTTCTTTCCTACCTGGTGGGACGTGCTGACGTGATTTGGGAAATGAGTAGGTGGTACAGGATAGTTACAGGTTTAATGTAAGAGCCTGAACATCTGCAGACAGAATAAAAAATTTTATTTGCCTCCCTCTGGCCTTGTATAGTTCCAATAGACAACTGGGCCAGGGTTTTAATATTGCCAAATGTAGGACCAAAAAGAAGGCCCTAAATGACAGGACAGGTGGGAAGGAGCACAGGCAGATCATGTCACACCTGGCTGAGCACACCAAGCACCGCTGGGCTGGAGGGCAGAGCTGGGAGCAGGGGCCTGGAGAAGGTGGGGAGGAAGAGAGGAAGGATGGATGTTCTGGGAGGTGTGTCAGGGATAGGAAGGAGGTGGCTGTGAGGATGCTCTGGACAGCTCAAACCAGCAGCAGCTGGCCAGGAACACCCTGATATTCCTGGAGCCACTGTGGGGACAAAAGCAGGGGATGTGACTGTTCAGCCTGAGGATGAAGGCTGAGCTGGAGCACAGAGCATACTTGGGTTTTCTGCCCTGGCACAGGGAATTCTCCCAGAGCAGTGCCAGGAGCTCTGGGCACCTGCACTGTTATGGAGATAACTGCATGGAAAATGTCAGGGCAGGCCCTGCAGGGCAAATGTCTGGGTTTGGGGAGAAAAACCCTGACCCCTTCTCCGCCCTCAAAAGGGAAAAAAGCAGACTTAAAAGCAAAATATCTTCTATGGTTCTTCCAAATATCCAGCAGCAGTTTATCACTGGATTAAAATCTCTAAGAAATAAGTATCAAGTGGTGCAGACTTCAGGCTCACTGCCCTATTCAGGAGGGAAAAGAATGTTTTTTATAAAACTCCTCAAACTTCCAAAATTAGCATCATCAAAGAAAAAGTACCAGTGTATTTGTATATTCAGGAAAATGACTCCTGAAGGAAGTCTTCCCAAAATTACTTCTGGCTCTGTGTAATTCAGGGAGATAGATGCATATGCCCATGAATTGTTTAACTGGAGAAATGTCTTTTCTTCCTGTATAGCAGATGCACAATGGGAATGGTTTATAACTTAGTCTTTTAAATAATAAATAAATGCTGACATTCTCAGCTGAGACATCTTGATTTTTGTGTACTGTGTAATACTGAAGTGTACAAATATTTTTTTAGAAAGAATTATTTTTCCCTTTTTAAAAAGAACATGAAACCTCAAGAATATGATAAAACATCACAGTTGGTTTCTAAATACTTTGCATCTTAATATGGTTGAAGTTAAGGCAGTAAGTAATTTCTGAGTTTTTCCCTTGAGCCGCGTAGCTCTTTTCATATGTAATTATTCTCTGAGTGCATTAGATAATGCTATGGTTCCCACAGCTGTATACACATCTATAAATCATTAATGAGGCAGTTAACTGAAACAAAACTATAAAAGATTTGCATTACCCGGCAGAACCCAGCCTTAATTGACTTCCAGTTATTTACAATTAATTTTTCCATTTGGAATAATGATTGCAAGCAACTTAGGGTTTTTTATTACTGAGGAATTAGATGCTGACTATTCATCAAAAGTTTTTACAGAGAGGCTGTGTCAGTGGACAGCAATGAGCTGGAGGCAATCTGATTTTTACATTACATACTCTGCCTCACCCTGGCTGAGGGGATGGGGTGGGAGGGGGCACGTGCAGTAAAATGCAGACAGGAGCCAGCACAAACTTTTTTTTGTCCTTTTTATCACATACCTAAGTTTAGCAACAATTAATTTCTTCTCTTTATAGCATCCAGCTGAAAGGCAATGGGATGAATAGAGCTGGCTGCAGTTCTACACAGAATAAACTGCATGAATGAAGAGTGAGTAAATATTTATTTCCATCTTACAAGACTGTAAGATAGACACTGGGGAATAAACAAGGCAGAGGCTGTCGAGTAAATATTATTCCATTATGCTATTTAAAAATTACTTTTATAGAGACATGGAGCACTGAGTAAATGCTCGTTAAGTTGTCATTGTTTGAGTAAGGCCCGGGAGTGGGGCTGTGTGTCAGAGCCTGGACAGACACACGGAAGAGATCAGCTCTCTGTGCCATGTGAGCATAACTCTGGCTGACACTAATGGGCTGGGGATGTGTTCATCAGGAGGGGATGTCACCTTCAAATTCCTAATAAAACTGAAGTCAGAAATCACCAGGCCCATTTGCAGCAGCTGATGTTATCATCCTTACCCTTCCCTTTCCACAATGCTTGAGCACATGGCAGTGGAGATTCCTGTTTGGGAGCCACAGTGGGAAATGAGTCCTCTCATTACTGGGGTGCACTACACTGCACCCTTGGAAATCAATCCTTCTCTGGGCAAATGAGCCTTTAGTGATTTCCCCTTGCTACCCTTTGGGTACAAAACACATACAATAAACATTTGGGTTGTTGTCTGTTCTCCCCCCTCAGCTGCAGCTGCCATGCTGAGCAAGTTGAATGTCCTGCTTTATTTTCTTGTTTAAAATAAAATAATTTTGCTGTCCTTTGGCTAACATTTGAGACTCTCCACTCGTGCCAGCTGGCTGGGCTGCCCTGAGCCAGGCACTGCAGGTGAAAGCAGCCCTGTGGACACAGGGAGGGCACGGGCAGCTTTGATTTCTGTGCACGTGGTTTAGACCAAGAGACAGCCCCTGGTGAATGTGAGGGTTTCATTCTGAGTGATGGCAAAGCAAGAGGCTGCTCTCTGCCTTATCAATAGGTGCCAGCAAGAGGCCACTGGAATTGATCTAGGAAATGACAAGCCAACGCTGGTAACCTTGAAAACCCTGCAATCTCCTGCTGGAGTCATTTTTCCCAGGTTCTGTTCTGCTGGGCTGTGCTGCAAAGTGTAATGTAAAGTAAGGTGACAGCCTGGCCATGGGTCATCCAGGCTGTCAGTAATTCCAGCCTTGGCAAGTTGGCCCTGCCTCCTCACCAGTCCATGAACTTCACAGACACTTCACTTACTCATGCTACACTGGCTACTGCATCAGTTTAGCTGGAAAAGCACTTCCATGTGTGAAGTCTGAGAGGCTTTTCCTTTGGAAATCAGGGTGGTACCAGATGAGCAAACTATGTTATTATTTTCATTAAGATATCACATCCTATCAACACACAACATTGGCAATTGCATTTCAAATAGCTGTGCCTTCACAAATTGTACAGTACAATTTAGTGGTTTTGCTGTGTCCATGATCCTTCTTACTGAGCTTGTACTGCAGTGAAAATTTGTAACCTCAGAACTGCAGTGACTCTTCATGCACAGAGGTGATATTGCTGACATTAAGTTTTTTCTCCAATGGGTCCAAAGCATCAAACTGATCAAACCCCTATCCTGAATAGTCTGATACTGCCTGTCTTCAAGCAGCAAAAAAGAAATACTCTGGCTTGGTAGTTTGCTTTGAAGAAGCCAAAACCAATTTAAATGAAAATGAAACTTTCATTCAGTGAAAATTTCTGTTAATTTCAAAAAACCTCATAACTGTGAAAATCATGCAATTTACTTACCATTTTTTACAAATCAGGAGCCTTAGTCCTGCAAAGTTTCTCATCCCAGTGGCAGAGTTCTCACTTCCCTGTGTCTCCTTCCAGCTGAGTTTGGTTTGGTGTAAGTGTCAGCACCTGTGAATCCAGGCTGTGGATTAAACACAATTGCTTTTCTCTTTTCCCTTTATGCTTTTTTCTTTTTTCCCCCAAGGTAGTATGAGCAGAATATAACATACTAGAAGAAATAAAGAATTACAGTCAGGATGCAAGGAATTATATATATATATATATTTTACCTTTGGAATGAGATTTCAATATTCAACTATAAGGAAAAAGCCATGAAAAGAATCAGAGCTTTTTCCACGGCTTTGCACATTGTAAAGTCATTTCAACATTGTAATATAGGTGTCAAATGTTACTAAATCAGCTGTCAAATGCTACCAAACACTTACTTTGCACAGGTGTAAATGATCACATAAAATGCACAGCACTGATCTGACACCAAAAATCTCTGTGTACCATTTCTGTCTTCAGCAGCTTTACAGAACTATCAAGAAAAAGTCCAGTAGGGAGTTTATTCCTTGTTATTTAAGCATTTTTGGTCTGTTTTCTTACTTTCAGGGATGTGGTTCCCCCTCTGTTCCAGCTGACACCAAGGAAGAGAATGCAACAATTTGCATGGAATAGCTTTGGACTGATCTGCAAGGAACAATATTATATTTCATAATAATGTTCCAAATGTTACAGGATTTTTCCTGCCAAAACCTCTCTTTGTAAGTGTCCCAGCATCATCAACTGATGGCACACAGCTCTGGGACTAAACACTTTCAGCTGATGGCAGGAATTGTCAGGGGAAACACGAAATAGTTATTTCTCCCTGACACGGAATGAAACATAGGATTAAAGTTAAATGCCAAATCCTACCAGCACTGGAGCAAATTAAGGTTTATTTTTCATTCCTCTTAATCCTTTCCCCTCTTCTTGGCTAATTCATCTTGTTTCACTTAATGCCAGTGGTTTTTTGGCCAGTTTGGTGGATTGCCACAATCCATTTTAGGCACGTGGCTTTGGGTAACAAGTGAAAGCTTCAGGCCAAGCCCAGATCCTAAAGGAGCACCCTGCAGGCTCCTTGCTGTGTCCAGCTCTCCAAAGGCAGGGAACTGTGACCAGAACCACCTCCCTGCCCATACTGCAGCTCAGTCCCAAAGGTGCCCTGCTCCATCCATGGGCTGCTGAGACATTCAAGTGCTTCATGCAGAGCATTTAAATCAGGCTGTGTGCAGCAAAATCTCTTTAATAACCTTAATAATGGCAGGGGGTTACTGTGAGGAGACTGTGACACAAAACTTACCACAATGAAATAATTTCAGGCAACAACTCAGAAGGACTGAGCTTGTCTCCACTGTTTTACTTGGGATTTTCTTGTGAAAAGTAAGTCTGGCCCACAGGGGGCTGAGTGAAGCACATAGTGATTAATTAGAGCTGGACAGATTTTGTATAGTTCAATATGAACATGTCACTTCTCTGGCTGCTTCATCTCCATCTTCCCTCTGACCAGCCAGAATTTATTCCAGAATGCTTGCTCTGGTACCAGGAGCAGCAGGTTTGTGTGTGTATATATATATATATATATATTTATATATGTACACAGCAAAACCCTCTTTTCCCGTAACTAACCACTCTTGGAAACAAAAACAACAAAAAATACTAGATGCTCAGTGAATACTCATTTCAGTGTCCTTTCTGCAAGAGCTGTGAAAGCATTTTCAAACATGGAAGGCTGAATGTATGTTAAAATAGTTAAACTATTATAAAGCATCCAGTTTTTAAAGTATCACTTATCATAAGAACATTTTAATGTATGGTGCTGTATTTGCTTTCACAATTTTGGATTATGTCAACGGAATCATATAATGAAGATGTAGTAAAATCTTACTGCATTTGTAACTGAAACTCAGAAAAATGTCAGTTTTTATTTTAAAAAATGAGCTCCAAAGAGAATTTTTCCCCTGGCTTAGATGCCCATACCCAAATGTTCATGTTCCAACAGAAGACCCAAACAGGTCCAGGTCCAAAGGCAAGGGTGGGTGCAGCACCCATAAAAGCAGCAGAATTTGTGCTCTGCTGACACTGAACTGGCTCATTTCAATTGATTCCTTTGATGTACAAATATAAAGCAGTAGCAAATCATTATCCATCCATAATACATCATTATAAAAATACTTTTTTTACTGCCCTTCCATCTCAGCTTCAAATCATCAAAGACGGCCTTATTTGCAGACGGAACTAAAGTCAGATTGTTATTAACAGTGATTTTACATGTACTTAAACATTTGCAGGATGTATTAGAAATGATGACAGCACATGACCTGGCTTAGAAAAGCCCCTCTGGAAATTCCTTGTCCAGCAGGGCCAGTGGAAGCTGCAAGGGGAAGGTGGAAGTGCCTCCCTCAGTGCTGCTGCTGCCAAAGGCTCCAGATCCAAGCCCAGGCTGGGAATTGTCCCACGTGTATTCAGGGCTCAGGAGGGGTTGTGGAGATCAGCTGAGGCCATAAAGGAAGTTTGTAACAATTCAGGTTAGCCTACATTTTGTCACATTACCAAAAATAGTCTGTAAATAAATATATTTACAGGCCACTTCCTTGTAAGCAGCAATCACTTCAAGCAGCACTCAGGTTTTGATGCACGGCCATGTCCTCACTGTGGGCTGCTATAGATCCAGGCTTCAAATGGACATTGGGCACCATTGATCCTCTGGGGCTGATTATGGTCTGCATTCCACAGGGCTCAGGAGCCATCCCTTGCCCAGCCAGGGTCCCGGGTGGCTCCGTGGCCCAGGGCACCCCCACACCTGGGCAGGACCGCAGGGAGCCAGGGCTGCCGGGGGGCTGCGGGTGCTGCACCCCAACTCGCCCAGCAGAGCTGCAGGAGGGGCTGCCCGTGTCCCCCTGCCCCACAGCCAGACAAAAACCACCCTAAACCCCAACCCCGGGAGCGCTGACCCTCTCTGGAGCCAGCTGGGGCTGTTCCAGTGAGGAGGAGCGTGGTGAGGAAGGCTGAGCCTTTAAAAGGCTTTAACACCTTCCTCCCACACATTAGGCTGAGCTGACACCCAAACCCCTCAGCCTCTTGCCTTGTCAATACTCACCAGAAGCCACCTAGTGAGGACTGAAAACAGAGTAAACTCTGAGTAAGCTCTCCAGTTTATCAGTCTCCTAAACTTCATTTGTCAGAATTTTGACATTTAAAGCCAATCTGTGATGGGCAGATCAGGAATGAACCTGTGCTCATCAACCCAGGCTCAGCGATGCCTTTAATCAATGTGTACATCAGCCAGTGAGGGGAAAAATGTTCAAAAAGCCTTTATGGAGATGAAAGGAAAGTGTAAAAATGTTGGTATTTTAAAGACTGAGCTATTTAGTTACATGAAGTCTTTCTAAACTACACGATACTGGATAACTGAGCAAAGATCTCTCTTCAAAATCTGCACTTCACAGGAGCGCTGCCAGCACTGGGTCAGCCAGAAATGCTGCAGCACTCCAAGGGCTGTTTCAATTCCTTTTTAAAAATGAGATTTAGAATAAAGTTCAGCCCTCACTTAAGAAAATCCCAGTGGAATTGAAACTGAAATTAGTATAATACCTAAAGGAACAATTTAAGTTCTGGTGTTGCAATGTTTTATTCACACATGAACATTTATTAAGAATCAGGACTCACTATTCCTAATGCTCCTGTTTCTTTGTATCATTCAACTTTTGATGGTTTGATCAATGGCAGCATGATTAATGCAGTTATTAGAACAGCTGTTATAAAAAGAATATGGAACAAACCCAATTTGTACATTAGAAGAATATTCTGATAAGTCACTTGATCACGTGTAGAACAGAGGGCAACTTGTTTTCTTTAACTGACACTGGCTGACCTAAAAGATTTATTTTAGGAACAAAAAAATTCAGGTGATTTTATTCTGCAGAGTCTGTTTAGAAGAGTCTGCTAATGAGAAAAAAATGCAATGCTAAAAATGAAAGAAATTGTGAACACTCTAATGTAGATGTAGCCAGAAGAAAACATAATCATAGGGAATATATTCCCTGTAGATCTATTTAAAGGTCTTTTTTGTTTTTAAGTGACAGTGATTTATATTCAGGGCATGTGTGTGTAAACATGTGTACATAAAGAGGAGCTGGTAAGGAAATAAGCACTGTGCCTTTGACCCAGGAATTAAAATAAAGAGGGAACAGGTGATCACTTAATTCCACCTGACTCAAACCAGCCTTCAGCCCCATGTTTTGAGAATGGAAGCTTTCAGCTGTTTTCAGTTTTCAAAGTTCAGAATCTGGAGCATACAATAATTAGGAAAATGTTTAATACCAACCCACCCTCTTTATTAAGTAATTTCTTCAAGTATTTTTAATAGTGCAAAATACTGGTTTGCATTAGTACAGTTACTATGGGAATTCACAGTCCAAAAAAAATCTTAAAAGATTTCCAAAGTCAAACAAAAAACTTTTTAATACTGTATTTTTAGCAAGAACATTTTTAACAAAGAATGTGTACTTTAACTTAATATGGTACAACAGAGAAACCATACTTAAAAGTTTCCATTATCTAACACTCTACTGCATATTCATTTTTCCATCTTAAAAGACCAAAAGCCAAGCTGAACTGAGCATTAAAAAAAAAAGCATCAATTATAATCCTCATATTACATCAGCTATTAGGGTTTAGCTCACACTTTTGAATCGGTCATCTAATGAAAGGACAGTTTTTACATCGTTCTTTTAAAAAATGTACACACATTTCTTTTTAAAACGTAATATATATCGAGTATCTGCTTCAGTAAACAAAGCTTAATTTATAAACACAATCGAAACAGCTCCATGTTGAACAGTTTCAGTGATAAACTGGACTTGTATGATGTACAGCCAGTGAGGACCATTGTGGCTTAAAATCATTGTGCCATTGCTATTCAGTAATAGCCACCTCCTAAGGAAAAAAAAAAGTTCTTTTTTTGGGCGGGGTGGGGAGGGGAAATAATTGATGTATGTGCTTAAAAATACTAAAACTCCTTTCTATCTCCAGGGACCTAAAAATGATCTGTTGTGACAGGCTTGGTTTGGTATGGTAAGCTTGTAAAAAGTCTCAGTATTTCTTAATACGGCAGTTTTCAATGCAGCAACAGTAAATTGCTTGAAATTGTCCTTCAAGTTTCATGCTACAAATCCTGTTCCTCACACAGTACTGAAGGCATCAAAGGTTGGAAGAGACATTTCTCATTTCTTCAAATAGTGGTCATTAGACATTTTTCAGCAAGAGGTGGTTCCTTCAGTACATAATGGTCGGCTTGATGTATGTTCTGTTTTCTGGAGGGAAACAAAAAAGAAGAAAAAAAGTCAATTACACAGTTGACCATTTGATAATTAACTGACACTTAGGTGGCTTCTTCACTTGGTTGTGGATCTTTTTTTTTTCCTTAAGCCAACTGAGCAGATCTAAAAGTGATATAAATGAAACTGCCCATCACATGTGCAAGTTTTGTGCAGGACAAGGAGGTGCTGGGTGACAACACCTGGCCCTGCCCTCAAGAAAGGACAAAGACCCACCACCACCTGCCCTGGTGTTCGCCAGCAATGGCTCAGACAGGCTGCAAACACTCTGATTTGGATTTTATTCCTTTAAGGAATTTTTTTTAAATCAAACAGGCAGCACGTGCTGGATTGCAGCCTCCCTGGGACAGAGCAGGGACAAGGCACCGGGTTTAGCACACACCCTTGTCATTGCACAAAACCTGCCAGGGAACAGGGTGTTAAAGCTGCACTGCTTTCAGAAAATGTAAATCAGGATCTGTTCTTGGAAAACTGTTCTTTCATTCAGAAACCACCACATTTCTCTTAAAATTCTATTTCTTTATTTAGACAACGAAGCAGAAAAGCACTTCATAAAAATATTCCTAGTTATAGTACCTATCAACTGTGATTTTTCACATTAGGCAACTTTAAGCCCAGAGAAAAAATAAATATTGAAATGTCCACAGAAACTGAAGCTAACAAGAATCCATATTCCTGCTCATTATACAATGAATCATGAATCCACCCAGCTAAATCTGCAAGAACTGATCTGGAAGATGATAGCAAAATGATAATATGGAGCAGCATTTTGTATAATGTTGACATCTCTCCCATTACTGTTTTACATACGCCAATACCGAGCACTCCTAAGGAACGAACAAGTATTGACCTGCAAACTGACACTGATCCTTGGAGCAATCTCCAAGTTTGCCACATTTCAATTTCAAAATGCATTTCAGCTATAATATGAGTGATTTATCATTTAGCAGTAGCTGTCAAAGTAACCTCCTAGATAAAACAAAAACATCTGGAACCATAAACAGAGGAGAGCAGTAGCTGAATTTTAATCCAAATCCGACATGTTCACTTCATTAGGAACAGGAAACAGCTAATTAGTAATTGAATGTTTTGTGGTTTTAAGGAGGCTCAGACTCTCCAAACTGAGATGATTTAATACGTATTTTGGATGTAAGCACAAATAAAGATCACAAGAGCCAGAGACATAACAACTCCAGAGGGACATTTGGGAGCCTCCAAAGAAAGAACTAAAATTAGTTTCAGGCCATTGGCTGATGAAAATTCTTGTTTTAAACCTGGTGGGGAATTACTAAAGCCTGGGGGGGGTTCAGCAGAAATGCAAGGATTGAGCAGAGTAGGTTTGTTTGTGGTTTGGGTTTTTTCATCCTTTTTCTCATGATCATTAGGAAGCTGCACATGGCTTCTTCCTAGTGGAAGCTGTTCTTTTGTGTTCTTATTAAATGCTAAGTATTATTTTTTTAATTAAGGTAGGATGAGGACATTGAGGGTACTGTGGGCTGACTAAACTTTGGAACAGGTTTCCATATTTCCTTCCAATCCCTTTTATTTCTCAAGGAAGTTCAATGGAGGTATCTGGAACACCCATAAGAGAGAAAAGTAAATGCCACATCTCAAGCCCAGTGCAGCCACCCAGGAGACATCAGTGATCAGTGAACAGAAAGTGCACAGTTAAGTATTTCCTCTTTTATAACACCCTCAGTCGTTCTCCAGAAATTAAAATACTTTTTTTGTTGCTGTGCAATAAACTGAATTTCATGGCATTAACCACGTCACACAGCAATCACCTCTGAGGAATTAACGTGTTGGGAGCAGCTGTGCCCCCACTTACACAGGAAAGACAATGTGATGTTGTCAAATTAATCTTTTCTGGAGAATATTCACCATCTCCTCAGTGCAGCTGACTGCAAGCTACAGACCATTTTATAGCACTTTACTGTATTATACAGCAAAGATTTGAATAAATCTGTGTGCAATAAATGTATTCTTTTATCAGGTTTATCCCTTAATCAAATATTCATTTATGTGGGCTTCATTCTATTAAAAAACGAAATTATACAAAGGTGAGCAAAAGCGTAGATTTACAGTAGTTTAAAGCCTAATCTCATTCTCTAGGGGTAATACTGACAATATAAAAACTGTATAAATGATATTCCCTAACACTAAATATGCTTATGAGCCCCCTGTGCATGTTACGCTGCTTTACAGCCTACAGAGCAATGCATGACTGGCTTAATAAGCAAGACATTTAGAAAGGAGGTTTTTTCCCCTTCACAATGGATAAGACAAGTAAAGACCTCTGAGTTTCTTGGTGTGCCAGAGACTGTGTTAATAGGTGGAATTTTCCCTCAGGATGGTATTCTCTTCCCTGAGTTGTTAGCCCAGGGTAGGTGCAGCTCTTTCACTCTTTTTAGCCACAATATCATCCTTTATCTTTTTCTTCCAAGGTTTTAATGGGTCCATAAAGGACAAATCCAAAGGCAACAATCATAATCTCCATATTTATTCACGTTTATTTTTTTTTTCCCCAGCTTATTCCACATCTCTGTATTTTCTGTATCCTTTGTAAGATCTCTGGTTTAAATCAGGAATTTAGCTTTATTTCCCTAAACTACTTTAAAACAAAATAAGTGTCCAACTGCACAGGAGGTGAGCTCTCCACCCTTCCCAGGCTGGGTAAACAGCACCTCAGTTAGATCAGAGCCACGCTCAGCTTTGGAGGAAGAAACACATGGGAAATGCAATGCTGTAACAATAAATTAACTTGCAAAGATGGGGCTAATTAGTTTGAACCAGTGTCTTACTTTGTACAAAGAAAAAAAAAAAAAACAGAAAAAAATCAGTTTGCTTCTCCAAAGGATCACATCCCTCAGAAAAATCCTCTTTCCCTACAGCCCTTGGCAGACAGGAGTGCTGCCTGCCTGGAAGGGGAATGAACCCAGGTCCTGCTTGTGGGTAAGGACCAGAGCAACGACCAAAACTCAGCAAAAGATCTCTTCACTACCATGAAAAGAAGATGGGCCTGGGCTGATCATTCAGCTGAATGACAAGTAAAAAATTACTTGTCCAGTAAAACTTCTCTTTTATCTGCAAATATCCTTCCAACTGATCAGTGAGAGAGCAGGGCACAGCTCCCTCTCGACCCAGGAAGAACATGGTCAATAAATGCTGGTTCTGTAGCAGCAGCACCAACAAAGCCTGGTTGTTTTCATCTCTCCCACTTTCCTATGGCCTCTCTCCAGCTCTGCAGAGGTGCAGATATGATATCAGAGATACCCTCTCTGATATCTGAGCCCAGGGTGTGGCAGCAGCTCTCTGGCCACAGGGAGCAGGCACAAACTTTCTCAGGATTTTCCTGGGAAAAGCAGAGAAGAGAATCAAAACAATTATTATCTCTGCTCCTTGTTGTTCTCATGTGGAATGTATTCTAGAGATTGTTTACCCAAGGTGATTGCTTGATTAGATTCTGGTGATGGTTAGATTCAATGACCAATCAGATGCACAGCTGTGTCAGGTGTCTCAGGAGAGAGTCACCAGTTTTTCTTGTTAGTTAGGTGTTAGTGAGAACTCTTGCTACTGTAATACAGAAATATACAGCAAGATGATATAATAAAACAATTGATCTAGCCTTCTGAACCATGGAGTCAATGCTAATTATTACCCAGCTGAGGACCTGCAGCAACACCAGGGCATCCCTCAGGATTGGTACCAAAACCTCTCCTTCCCTCAGGAGCGTGGTGCCTGACCCTGCAGGGCTGCTCACCCACAGAGCTGCTGGGCAGGAGCTTCTTCCCCTCTTATTTTGTGTGTAAGGCAGCTGAGTGGACCCTGTCAAATATTTCCTGTAAGGCCCTTTCCTGGTGAGCCCCTGCTGGGGTAGCTCTGAGCTGCACGTGGCTGTGTGGCCATGGAGTGACAACCTGGGCAATTCAAAGCACAGGAGCTTTGAAAGAGCTTTTCCAGGAGCTCTGCCATGACACAGCACGAGGAAGCTACCAGGGCTTCAGTAATTCCCAGCCTCCAGAGCAGGACACGCTCCAGGGAGAGAACACAGCTTGGGCAGGAGGAAGAACCATGTCTAAAACTCAGATAAAGCAGCTTGGGTTTGAGAACTCACTGCTTAGATCAGAACACCAATGAACTGAAGCCCAGTCCATGATAAAGCCCAAAATACATTCCAAACTACACCAGTCCTTTATCTTTGACAAATAAATAAAATGTTATTCACATGTTAAATTAAAAAAAAAATGTTATTCATGGTAACCCCAGAGTTTTTGTGCTGAATCTCTGCCAAGTTTGTGACAAACAAAAGCAGCAGCAGCCCTGGGTCACCCTCCTGTTGCAGGCACAGTGAAGTACATTTTCACCTCAGGAAAGCCTGCCTGCCTATGCTGCTGCCTCCTTCCTGAAATTTTATTTTTTTGTAAATTGTTGTTATCAAGTATTACTGTAACATCCACTTTTTAAGATTTTAAGCTAACATTGCTTTGCTGATTGTTCCACTATCCCCTAACAATGAAATATTGTAATACAAAAGTTAACTAAGGTATAAACATGCAAAAGGAGAAGTCTCCCCGCGATCATAAAATGATGTTATTTTCTGTTCAGCAGTTCATGTTACTGCTGTTCATGCTAATTAATTAAAGGAGCTGTTGCTGTAATGTGCAAACAGGGAATCTGAGAAACTGAGAGGGCTTTTAGGTCTCGGAGTGAAGTTAAGTCAATCTGGGCGCGGGCAATCAAATGTAATGAAATCACTTGTCAGTGCTAAGCTTGCAAAAACTGTGAAGTTTGACTAGGGAGTAAAAGGATTATAATTAGATTTCCAATAGGATAATAACTAAATGGCAGAAAGCAGTAAAGAGAAAATATTACTTTGTTAGCTAATGGTGCTGCTGTTCAGTTTTAGTTTTTATCAGCACACTTGTAGTTGTGCTAATTTAATTTGCTTTTATCAGCAAAAATGCACTACTCGAATGGTACTTGAATGTCATTTGCAAAAATCATTGATCTGAAGGTGCACTTAATGACACCCAGTATGTTTATTTTATGTGGAAGGGAGATTGGCTGATAAAATGGTTGATGCACTGTGGTGCTGGCCCAGGAGCGAGTGGTGGAAGGAGGAGCAGGAGGGTGTCTGAGTGCCCATCACCTGCTCTGCAACCCCCACTGATCTCCTCTGCCTGCTAAAAACCTCCCAGCTCTCAACTACATCTGGGATATGGAGGATGGAGGCATTAGACTGTAAAGCTCAAAAAAGTTTTAAGTCTCATCTGCATGAAATTTCTGTTCAATTAATATACAAAGCAGAGGGAAAATGAGTCAACTAAATGGAAAAGATTTATAATGCAGATCAGAAACTCAGTACATGAACAGCTTGTGTTAATAAAATCATTTTAAGAAATGAGCATAAAATATGATATGACTTAATCACTGTGAAAGGTGGCTGTGCAGTAGTTCTGTAATTTTCCTTTAAACCGTCTTAAGGAGATACTGGCAGTGGAACTAATTGAATTTCAAAGGAAAAGCACTGTGTGAATGATAGATTTCTGTCCAGCAGAGCTATTGACAACAGAAAAAGAAAGCTCTGTATTGATGCTAAAGCTTTTTTTCTGAGCAACTGAAAGAGACTTTGGAAGCCTGGAAACAGCTTTGTATTAGGGACATGTGTTTTGCCCCTTCCTCCTCCCAGGGCCCAAAAAACAAAGGCAGCAAATGACAGGGGCAGTGAGGGAGTGTGCTCCAATTGTCAGAGCTGCAGCAGCAATAGGAGCTGTCAGGGACACGAATGGTTATCAAAGGGAAAGGGAATAAAAAGTTATTACAGTATCAGCATAAATAAAAATGAAAGAGACGGTGCTACAGGACAGGAACACTTTGAAATCTAAACAAGCTCCACAGAGAGCTCTCCAGAAAGCTTTTTATCAGCTGAGAGTGACCAAGTGGCTCAGCTCCTCACGTCTCCACACGAGCAGGATTTCCATGCCAGGGGGTCAGAGCCAGCAGGGCAGAAAAGGGAAGGGACTGGGAAGGACAGGGACAGGGCTGCAGCTCCTGCTGCTCAGGCCATGCCCTGCTCCCACTGAGCCCAGGGACACTTAACCCAGGGAATATCCAGCTCTCCCCTTGGCCACGCTTAACAAAAACTTCCTGAGCCAAAACCTCTCATAACTGAAGGGATGATGTAGTTGGGATCAGATTGAAAGGAAAAAAAAAAAAAAAAAAAAAAAAAAAAAACTCTACGTGAAACAAAAATGGTGAAAATCACAAGGTTTTCCTGTGTATTAATAAACTACAAGGTAACATAAGAAACTTCTCTTGATTCCTTCAGGCAAGGAAATGGTCGTTGGAAGTGGCTGTGCATCACCTTCCTCTCAGTATTTTTACTCATTTTTGATGTAAAGACACATTTGAGCTAGGTGTGATGGGTTTTCTTCAACTGAAAACTGAAATTACCTTTCTCTTCTTTACTGTCTGCCCAGATGCACCTTTGACTCTGAGTTGTCTGGAAGAGCACTGAGCACTCCTCTCAGCATGGTACCATGAACAGATCAGATATGTAAAGAACATTTTGCTCCTCAAATTTAAATACATGTGTCCTAAACGCTCATCCAATATTTTGACTATTTCTGGCTGCAGCAATTTTCCAATTGCAATATTTAGAGCGCAGCTCTCATTATATGTGCACATATATATACACACACATATGTCAGATGTATATATGCATTACAATAAAGCTGTGATTCTCCTTCTCTGTAATACAGCGCATCTGAATCTAAAATCACAAGAAGAGACAGCAGTAAAAATATTTGAAAGCTTTCCTGTAAGGATGACAGATGGACGACAGATGCATACCAGAGGTATGCAAGTCAAACCTTCCCCAGCTGAAGAGAAATACTCAAGTGAGGTTTGTGTCTCTAAGTGCACTGCAGCCCTTCTCCTGTCTGCACAAACTGCCTTTAGTTGCCTCAGCACAGGGGATTTTTGCACATTACCATTCCATGATGCAGGAGAAAGGGTGGGATTGCTCTAAGAAGCAGCAGCTCTTTGGAAGAGGCAGCTGTTTGCAGGCTGCCAGCACAGAACTGAATGGTCTGGAATGAACATGGCACAGGACTGAAGGGAGAAAGACTCTACAAGCTGGACTTCCATCAGAGAATTACAATGTTCAAACTGCTCAGAGCAGTTTTTATCACAGGTGACTGGATTTTCTGTGTGGCTCAAAAAGGCTTCCAAGAGGAATGGGAATATCCCTTGGGAATATCCCTGTGTCTCAGCTCCCCCAAGGAGGATTTCACAACTCCTCACATCCCAGACCTGCAGCCAGCACTCATTTCCTGCTCTTTGGGAAGCACTCAGACCATACCTGGGGGTGCTGCACTCACACACAGCCACACAGTGAAGGAAAAGTAGCACCAGACAGCTGCCCAGAATGTGAACATGGCTCTTCTTTTTCACTTACAGTTCATGCATTTTTTGAAAACATCTGCAATCTTGATAGGTAGGTAAAGACCAGAGGTAAAATATGTCAAATGGCAAATCATATGTGAAGCCCCTTTTGAACTAAGGGTATATGTCTTGGTAGATAAATATGAGTTTTAAAACAAATACCACCTCTAAATCACCTCAGCTAAATATCACCTCTACTTAAAGTTAATTTCTGATCTTGTACTGTTCTTGCAAAGGTTTTCCGTATCAAACAAGAAACCAAACTGAAATTCTGTAATTTACATTTATCTTAAATCATGAAAACAGATATAAAAATGATTTTACTTATTTTTTAATGACAAGCACACGAGTGAGGAGCTGTGGTACATACTGCACCTTGCATGGCTGCACTGTCATGTTGGGTTCCGTTGTGTTCTATTTCCATATCTGGGATTCCAGCATCTGAAAGATGGGAGACTGAAGATTAATGCATTCCCCTTTGCCCCTCTCTCAGGCATCTTTAGAAAAATATTTATAGCAAACTAGGGTGCTCTCCAAGTTAACATGGTCTTGCATAAAACATTTGGTCCTCATGGAATTTTCAGTAGTAAATTGTTTCCAAAATGTGCAAACATTACTGGTCTCACAGTGAATTATTTTTAATGTGCTTCACATTTGTCTGACGATCAGATAATAACCAACACGTGGTAATAATATGTCTGCAAAATCCTCTTGGAGAATGAGGGCATTTGACACATGAAAAATAAAAGTTGAAATTAAACTGTGATAATATTAAAGTACACTGACTCTTGTATATAGCCAAATACCCCCAGATTACAGAGTTGAAGAATATAGCCAGTGCCAGGCAACAGTTTTGGGGTGTGTGTATCAGTTTGTGCGAGTGCATGTTACAGATAAGAACTGTGCAAATTGCATTTCCAGCCTCAGCTCAGGATGTGTGAGCATGTGTTACCACCCAAACCGAAATTACAGCTGTCATATTATGTGAAGTATTTCCAGATCTCTGAGAAGAGCTTTCCAAAGAGGACTGTGCTCTTTTTTTTTTTTTTTTTTGCCCAAGTTGAGAAGGAGTCTCATGACACTCACTTTGGACCTGTTTAATTTCATGTTGGTGATCCCTCTGTCTGCACAGTCCTTGGGGTGGGGGCGGGGGCTCCAACACCCCAGGGTGTTCCGGGAACAGATGCCACGATCCACCTTGTGCCAACAAGGATTAGCATGAAGGGGATGTGATTTGAATCCATGGCACCTCAAATCCTGAAGAAACATCTGCTTCCCTTATCACACAGCCCTTAGAAATTACAGGAAGGAAAAACCCACACCTGAAAGGAAGCTGTGTACACAATTTGGGGGTTTTTCTGTCCAAAAGCCTGGTTCTGGACTTTCTCAAGCAGGGAATAACTGCACTGCTGCTTTCACAGATCCCTTCAGCTGAGTGTCAGGATCTGTCACAGAGGTGATGCTTTGCTGGTGACCCTGCAGTAACTGAGCCCTGAGTGAAAGCAAGGCAACCCTGAGAAGTACAGTCCTTAGAGGAGAGCAATAGCTCAGCAATAAATGTGCAAATGAAATCCATGTCATGTGTGCATATATAGCTCTATAAATGTATATGTGATAAAAAAGCAGTATTTTCACATATACATTTTCTTCCTTATAAAATTACAAGTGACTGCTATTCTGCAGGGTTTCCCTGACTCAGATTCCTGTTCTGAAAGCAAGTGCAGGGCACTGACCTATCAATCTGAAAAGGTTCTTTCTTCTCAAACCCTTCAGAGTACACGTTGTATATACCAAAAATGACAAAGTCATCTGTAACTAATAACAGCATCTGTTAAATGAGACAGACTGTCAGAGTTAAATTAAAAATACTCAGAATAGCCCTTCACATTTTGTTGTCATAAAATTGTACCTGCAATTAAATTGTGGATTAAGATGCTAATGAGCTACCTGATTTGCATGTGCAATCAGATTAGCATGTAAATATCAGCTTCTTGCAGGCACTAACATATATATGACTACCTGAGTGTGCCTGCAAATCAAACTGCTGCAGCCAGGCCCACACTAGCAGATGTAAAGGTGTGTTAATCACACTGCTGGAACGTTGGTATCCCTGGATTTGTGGCTTCCAGAACTGCTGGGTGCTCCTGGCTGGTGTGTGAGCACCACCTGCTTCCCTGCAGGGGCAGCACCCAAGGGAGTGACCTTGCAGCACATCAGGATTTTAGCTTTTTTCTGACTCTCCTCTCAAGGTGCTGGTTCTGTCTGTGGGATCCAGTCTGGGCATTTGTCTGATCCAGTAGAGGTGGTGGAGAAATTTTTTTGCTGGCTCTGGCCAGCCACTCTCCCCGGTCACTGTGCCCACCCCGGTGTGACTGCGGCTGTGAATCCACACCTGGATCCCCCTGGCCACTGCCAGTGCTCCAGGGACAGCAGCCAGTCCTTGCTTCCAGGATGTGCAGGGCTATGGAAGCAGAGAGGATGCTTCTGAGAGATGCTGCTCTCATTCTCAGTTTGTATCCCTCGGGTGCCCCAGATAAATCATAGCTCCCGTCTCCTGCAGAGCACTGCCAGGGCACACACACAGCCTTGCCTGGCGTCAGACAACAGTGTGGGCAGCTCTCACAGCTGAGAACTCCAGACAAGCCAAATTCATTATTTTTGCTCAGCAGTCAGGCAGTTTTTGCACTCTGCAGTCTCTAGCAGTGCCCAAAGCAGGCAGCACAAATTAACACACCACAGGGATGCAGCAGGGACTGAACGTCACTCTGATTCCTGAGCCTCTGCAGAGACTCCAGGTAGGGATGCACAGACTGAACCTTAGCTGCAGAACATCAAATTAATTAAATCTCAGCTAGGTTCAGTCTTAAACATTCAAACCAGATCTCTAAAGTTTGGCTAGAATAATCTTAAGCACAAAAGGCAAATTGTCCCAGAACTTAATTCTAATAAACTTAAGTTCTGGTAGCCAGAACTTAATCACTGTTTAGGAGATGAACGGATTTGCTTTTGTTTCACAAGAATATTTGGGAAGTGTTCAAAACCCAGTCAGCTCTGAAAGCTGATACATATTTAAAAACTTAATAGGTCCTGAGGCTGAGCAAACTTCAGCCAAACGGCTTTTGAAATGAAGCTCAGCAGTTCTAAAAATGAATCTGCTGGGAGAGAAGAGTTCACAGAACCTTATAGGAACCAAATTTCACATTGTCTTAGCTGGCACTGTAACAGATTTCTCTGTAATATATTCAGCATTTCTTGTCATCTCTGTGTAAACTGCTCTGTCTGTTTCTCTAGTTGCAGACTTAATTATTTTTTTAATTCTTGACCCAGAGCACATAGCCTGAAATAGATTTTTCATTATTTCAGGAAAGAATTGTGGGGGTTTATTCTGAAATTTGCTCTGTGCATCATCTGATTTTTTTTCTCACTCAATCAAACATCATTTTAAGCTGACTGTGAAAGGCCAACTAAGACATTACCATTTAACATCCTGAGACCGTCACCTGATGTGGCCTGTTTCAGAGCCTGTTCCACTTGTTCTCTTCTCTTGGATTCAAATTCCAAAGCTTCCTGCAATTTTCTCTTTGCCTTCTTCTCTTTCTTCAAGCGTTTTTGAATTGTGGCTGAAATATAAATACAGTGTAAGAATGGTTGTCAGGGCACAGTTAATAGATGATGGAGACAGTAAGAAATTAGTTTATGTATGATATTCAAAGGTGCAGTTCTAGCTCAAGACCCCTATGACAATAAGGATGGGCATGTGGGGGTGACCTGAAAGACAAATAATTCTGAGGATGCTGATTATTGGTGAAATTCTCTCTCAAGTCAGAGGCCATCAAAGTCTGTGAATGCCTTGAAGATTTTGGTGAGATAACCAGGATTCAGGAAGGGCACACTGTGCTGTCTGAAGGAGCTAAGTTTTGTTTTACAGAAATACACAGTCCCATCACACTTGGGTGATGCAACATTTCTGGACACCCACTGCAATTTAACAGCTTCAGCAGGATTTACTGACCCTTCACAACTCGACTGAGAGGTGCCCTTTGGTGCCTCTAAGGGAGACCTGGCCCTGCAGACAGTTCCACACTCCCAATTTCCATTCAAAAAGCACAGGAAGATAGGACTTGGCACCTACACTTTGGATCTTATCTAGTTTTATCTTTATGATTTCATGGATGTAATCTAGAAGTAGCTTTTGGCACATGAAGTTCCTTTCCTTCAGATGCAGATCTGAATTTTAAAAAGAATACTAATACTGGCTCTTTTGCAAGAGCACAGCGAGAAATTCAGATTTACCAATTTAATTGCCTATTATTATCAAAAGCTTCTAACCAGTCATGGTTTTGTCTCAGAAGGCCCCATTTGGGGAGTGCTACTGCACCTCCATCTCCTGATGCAAAAAAAAAAAAAAAGTCTAGGACTACTTGCTTCAGATCTTGCACTTGGGCAACAATTTCTCTCTATTTTGTTGTGCTGAAGTTCTCTACAAGACAAACTGAGCAGCACTGAAGCTGCAGAAACATGGGCTAGGGAAGTAATGACAAAAATCACCTAAATACCCAAATTAAAGCCATGTCTTTCTCACAGTAAGACTGATGATGCTTGGAGGGTAATAGTAGAAACACAAAGAAATTAAAGCTGTCAAATGCAGAAATTGGGCTGGGAATACCTGGGCAGAGTGATGCTAATACACCTGGAAGCCACGGAACTGTCCCAGCTTCCCTCCTCAGAACCTGCCAAAACTCTCAGGGGCCGATAATCCTTGAGCCACTCTTCTTTCTGCTTACAGAAAGCTGTGCTTCGTTCTGGGTCTAGGAGATTTGAACCTTTCATTACCAGTGCAGCCCCACTGCTGCATTACACCAGTACAATGTCAGCTAACTGCCCTCGACAGCTCCAGCTGCAAATGCCAAAGGGTTACACATTTCACACACACCTCAACTCCATTTTTCACTCACTCACCTCTGCTTTGCAGCTCAGCTGTGAGTTGCCTTTCCAAGCTCTCTCGTAGCTCTCGCTCTCTACAAAGCTCCATCTTTAACTCCTTCTTTTCCTGCTGTATCTGCTTTTCCTGGACTCTTGCATTGTCCACAGCCACTTTCAGCAGGCCCTAAAACACACACAAATGCGAGATCTGAAAACACCATTTTCTTTCAGCAGTGACAAAATTCATCCACTTGTTTCTTTTACACCCTCTAGGAAAACAGAAAGATTAGAAGCAGGAACCTACAGACCTGAAACACAACTGGGCACTGGAAGTAACTAATTCTGGAGTTATATATGAGGAATTTTGTGGCATGGAACCATTCAGTACAGCTTTGGTTAATTTGGTTACACACACAGTGCCATGTCTCTGCTCACCTCAATAACTGCAGAGAGAATCACTGCAGGAATAATGAGAATAGTGAATTTCAATATGACTATTATTGCCAATTATTAAGTCAAATATACAATGTATGAAACCCTTCCATGACTGATAACTCCAGGGAGAGAGGAAACCTAAGCATGACATTAAATTAAAGAGATGGGAAACTGCAAATACAAAACAGTTCCTGAAACTCTTTTTAAAAAAGAGTGCAAAAGAAACACATGTTATCTATCATGACATAACCTGCCCCTGTAGAGAAGAATTTACCTGAATGTTGGTTAATAGTGTTTCTACTGATGAAAGACCATCAGCAAACAGAAATGGCGCCGGAAATCCAGGAGGCAAGGCCTGTCCAGCCAGTTGGACTTTATCTAAGGTTGGTTTCATTATTGGAATGGCAATTTGGACCTCTTCTGTAAAGATAGGTTTAAAAGCAACATCAGAAAGCATTGGAAATATAGGTGACCGTAATTTCTAGAAACTAGCATTTTGTTTATCTGGAAGTCAAAATACAAGTGCGTTAGTAAAATCAACATTGTTTCAGTCTTTGTGCAGCTGGGACTGCTGCCAAGGCAAGTTGGCAAAATAGTACAGAACAATAATCAATACACTGAGACTATAACACAGCTGTAATGGAGTACAGACCATTATATCTCAAATTCCACAGAATTATACCACAGAATTATAACAGTATTACGCAGTTCATTAAACCTGAATGACCTGTCTTCATTCTGTCATGTTTGCCATTCTGTGATGTGTGTTTTTTTGTTGCTATAACCTTGGCAAAATTCTAATCAAGGAATGTATCACATCTCTTCACTCCTTTACCTTTCCCCTTGCCGTGCTCAGCAGTAAATAATCTCCACTGAATCATCCATCCCCTCTGCCAGCACTGCTTGCAACTGGAGCATCTCCTACAGAGAGCAAACTGGGGCCTGGCAGCTTCCCCATTCATTCCTTCTTTCAAATACACGGTGTGGGTATAGATCAAGCTGTGCACAGACAGCAGAAACGTGTATCCAGAAAGAAACAATGTTAGAAATTGTTTTTTTCTAGAATCCCTTCAATTTGGTGAGGAATCGCTACTATCAACAATGAACTCCCTTTTTTCAATAGACTAATTGAAGGATCTTTTAGGACAGTAGATGTAGCTCCTTCTCTCAGATCCCTCTGAGTACTTCTTCCCACGTATTCATTTTAATTGCTGAAAATCACACAATTAAAATGTAGCTGTGCGTGAAGCCAAATTTTGTACAATTCTTTCACTCTGAAATGCTAAAAAAATACTTCTGTGCAATATATTCCAGTCTCTCTCTATATATATACCTAATGATCCTGCACTTGCAGAAACCATGACAAGTGTCTGCCCAGCTCCTCCCTTTTGGAGAAGCCTGTGATCCCTGCCTTGGCCATGAGCTCCTGATGCCAGTGCTTGCCCAGGGCAGCAGCACAGCCAGACCCCAGGGCTTCACCTGTCAAGTGCTTTGGTCATATTAAAGCCTGAATTTACAATTAGACCACACCATATTCAAAAGGTCTCCCTCTCCCACTCCTGTTTTTAAGGAATAAACAACTTTAAAAGAATCTGACAACTAATTAACCCAGGGTGTCTCCACTGCAGCACTATTTTCTGGTGTAACACACACCAGGAGCCTCCATCGAGCTGCACTTTTTGCATCCACCTGACAACAAACCAGGAGCATTAGCTGTTTTCAAGTATTCCTTGAAATCTCTGGTTTGGGAGTATTTTGTCTTTGCTTTGTGAGTTCATTAAACAGAACATCTTCCTAATGATTTTTCTGGACTAATAACAAAAGCCAGTAACCTCCACATGTCCTTGGAGATGGCATCTTAGATGGAATTTAAGTGATCCATTTAAAACATCCCAACTCGGGTAACAAACTCAGACCACAAAGTTTATGCTGATTCAGACACACCATTTCTCATATTCAAATATATCAGTGGCAGAGTTTTTAAAATAACCTGAGTAGTTGTCACACATGATGCCACACAGAAATAACAGCGAGGCCATGGAGTCACAAAAGACTAAACAGAAGTGGCATTTGAAAAAAGAAAGCAATACATGAAGTATGCATAACAAAACTGGAGCTGCTCTAACACCTCTAGAAATCTCTGCTATTTGGAGATGAAAGTAATAACATTAAATTGGCCGAAAGGAAAATTACTATTGACTGTGAAGACAGGTTGCATGGTCTATGGTTTGTAATGCTACTGTACAGCAGATTGAAGTTTCAAAATAGTATTACTCTTCTTTAAAGAGATAGACACAGCTAAATTAGGTGCTGCTTGCTGCAGTGAGGATCAAATGCAAAAAGAATCATATTTCATCAGATCTAGTCAACACCAGGAAAATAAATAGAAATATAAGAGGTATGCAGGCAATGATTCATTTTGATAATCTGGCCCAAGAGAGACACATAGAGACAGCACACAGATCTAAGCTTCTACCAAAAGACAAATAGGACACAGAGGGTGGGAATTGGGATGACAGTGTAGCAGAGGTCACATCGATTTTCAGCAGCAGTTTTCACACAGATGAGATAACCCTGGACTCTATTTGGCCCATTGTTCATATCCTACCTGTCCCAGAAGCAATAAATTTCCAAGTCCCAGAAAAAGGGCAGTAAAGAAGAAGGATTCTACTTATGACTTCTTATGATTAAGTTTTTGTGCTAACCAAACATGCTTTGCAGACCAAGGTCACATTGCATGTTAAAGTCTGTAATAGCTGAAACTAGAAGCAGCATATTATGTTTTAGCGTATATGGGTGGAAACTGTCAAACCATTCATCATTTTTTTTTCTGATTGAAATCACACTCTGCAAAGATGAATGATAAATGCATTAGAAATCTATTTCAATCTTGTAATAGGTCTTCACATCTGAATGGTGTCTACATCTTGCCCATGCTGTGAATAAGTGCACAGTTAGGCAGAAATTTATTAGCTAGACTCGAGGAATCATAATTGGTAAAGCAATTAAAAATGGCATGTGCTGGAAGCGTTTCTTGGGGACTGTATCAAATGCATCTCTTTAATGGAAAAAAAATAATGTTGATTTAAGGATTTTGATTTTAAACACCACTAAAAATATAAATGCTAAAAGCTGCACTCACAAATACAATACAACAGAATAAGCAAGAAATAAAGCCAAGACAGCTACAGTCTGACCAAGGACACAAACAACCTTTCTGATTATTGAAGCAAAGTGGGAACTACTTTTATTGAGCCTGTTTGTTAAACCTGCCATGCTTTATAAAAGCATTCAGGAATCCATTTAGAGTGCAGTCTTTTCATTTTAATTTCTAGCTGACATCCAGATGAATAGATGAAAGTAAGAATTATACTGCAGAGCAAAGAAATACACAGTAAACACTAACAGTGAATGGAGTATCATCCTGGGAAAGCACACAGAAATCTGCTAGGAAGTTTCTTGCTCTTAATTCAATATGCTTAAGTATTTCATCTTCTGTCTTCTGCCTAAATTGCAGGAACAGGGATTGGCAAATGAAGCATCAACCTCCAGACTGAACACAGCACTGGGAACATGGGGAATGTGAATTGCTCCCTGCACGGCCCAAACCAACAGGCACTTTTATTTGCCAGCTGGTTTATTTTCTTTCAGAAGGCATGTTTTTAAACCCATCAGTCACAGCCCTGATCCACTGGAAATGCCACATCCCTCTCAAAACAAGGGAGAAGTATTAAAGGTGCAATTTACACTGGTTAGACCACCAAGTTATTTCTTCTCATGCACTTAAAAACTTTATCTACCTGGAGCTGTAGGAGCATTATTCACCTCCATCAGCTCACAGACTATAACTCATGCATTAAATGAATGCATGGCATATGGAGGAGAGAGAAACAATTGATACAGGATTTATAGTTATTAACCTGTTAGTTACTAACCAAGACATTTGATCTCAGAAACCCTTCAGGCAGGGATAAGAAGATGGTTTTGGACACAGATGGTAGCTGGGTCACTCCTTTTCCCTGCCTGAAGCATAAAATTTAGAAACCCAAGGACTGAAGTGGTTTATTACAATTGTAATTCTTTGAGTTTCATACCTGAGTGATGGGGATTACATTTAATGGCCCATAGTTACAGAACAGCCTGGATACTCTAATGGACCTCTCTGACTTTTAATAAAATAAAACAGAGGATTTGCAACATCAGCTGGGTTGTCTGTGTGACTCATCTCTGAAAGTAAAATATGTATTTGAAATACCATTATTTGCACAAGGACCTGACAGAATCATCCAAACTATTATATCTTCATGGTGGCAAAAGGTGCTCTGACTTCCAGCTCTACATCTACTTCACAACAGGGACTGGTAGTGTCCAAACATGAGTATTTTAATGCAATTAGAGCTAAAATTTTAATTTTTGACTGCAAAATCAGTTTTCTGAAAGAGACTTATGAGAAAATAGATGTCTCCTGTAAACCAGGCACCAGGCAGAAATTTAGTGCTTTAACCTTGTGATTCAGGTACCAAATTTAAAGTCATTGCTCTTTTTCTTAGTTACAGCCCCTGAATGAACGGAGTCAATGAATTCAATTGAGGAGTAGCTGATTAATCCAGTACAGTACCTTTAAATGAGATTTCATTTTGTTTTCCAGTGACCGATACAAGCGCTGCTCACTACTGAGGTTTGCCAGGAAAAACTCCACTTTGAGAACAGCATCTAACAATTAAACACACATTTCCTATACATTTCCATGCTGCCTTAAAAGCTTCTAGAAACAACCAGAGAACAGTACCATCAACTTCTCCACTTATCTGTGTCCAAGCAAGTTCTCACCTGTGCACTCTGAAATCACTCAATTTTGTCTGAACAAGTGTTCAATAAAACTTTTGCAGTGGGATCAGCAGGAAATGAAGGCCATACAACCACGGAATTGTTGAGGCTGGCAAGGAGCTGTAAGGTCATGATGGAGTCCAGCTGTTCCCCCAGCACTGCCAAGGCCACCACTGACCTTGTCCCCAAGTGCCACATCCACGTGGCTTTTGAGTCCCACCAGGGATGGGGACTCCATCACTGCCCTGGGCAGCTGTGCCAGGGCTGGACACTTCCCATGAAGGAATTTTTTCCCAGTATCCAGCCTGATTCTCCTCTGGCCCAGTTCCCTGGAGCAGAGCCTCCCCTGGCTGTCCCCTCCTGGCAGGAGCTGTGCAGGTCCCTCCTGAGCCTCCTTGTCTCCAGGCTGAGCCCCCCCAGCTCCCTCAGCCCCTTCCCAGCTCCGTTCCCTTCCCTGGGCTCACTCCAGCCCCTCTCTGTCCCTCTGGTCACGAGGGTCCCTGAGCTGCCCCCAGCACTGGAGGGGCCCCAGCAGTGCCAGCACAGGGGACAGCACTGCCCTGGTCCCCTGGGCACCATTCCTGATCTCAGGAATGATGAGGGTGTTTCCTCCCAAAGGACATCACAGAGATGCCACTTGAGGTTTGAATACGAGGAGGCGGCAAAAAGCAAAGAAATGAAAATTTCACTAGAAAAGGCTGAAATTACAGTTTATAAATTGCCTTTATCTGTGCACTCTTTATCAAGAGGTGCATAATTATACAGCGTTGACATTTTCATCAGTGTACTCTCATTAATAACCCAGAAAATTATATCTATTTATAACTTTAACATATTTACAATATACTCTGATGTTCACATGGCACTGGCAATAAAAATCACCTGAAAATATTTTATTAATTCAAGCCTTAAAAACAAAGACCTGAGTTAAATGAAATGCTTGGTTTACAGTAATAATAAAATATGAAACTAAAAAGTGCAGCAATTCAGTGGCTCAACATCAAAACTGAAGTTTCATGGCACATAACCTCAGTCTAAAGTTCAGTATGTACAGATTAAGAAAAACAAATACAACTGATGTTACCTGGTTAAATTCTGTTCATTAAGGAGAAGCTGAAGTACTCCTACTAAGGCTCCTAATACATATATAAAGAGTCTTTCAAATGCTATTTTTTATATTCAGAATTATTTACAATTTGTAGTTTGTCCATGTTATTAATATACTTGCTTTCTCCTATAAACTGCTCCTCAAGCAGGTTTTGGTAATCTGGATTCCAAAATATTTCAAGTTGCTCTGTGCTTTAAAATGCTTCTTAATCTAGAGAGAAGCTTAAAAACTATTGATGTGCATTTTCCGTAAGATAATTTAAAGTGACTATTTTGTTCAGTACTTTGTCACAATGAGGAGGATTTTTTCTGTGAAATAATGTGAACTATTCAATATAAGTTTAGTAGCAAAATTACTGTGGCATGGAAGAAAGGGGGAAAATGAAACAAAATAAACAAAATCCTCCTCATGGTCATTAGCAGGAGGTCATAAAATTTTTCTCAGCTAACTCTCCTATTAACATTCACAAAGGGTTTTTTTCATGGTGATTTTTAAGCATCACTGTAGTCTGACTATTCCTCTACTGAGATTTTAAAGTGTCAGATGAGGATGGGTAGGAGGAATTTGCCAAGAAGAAAAAAAAAAAAAAGATTCTTCAATTTTCTTCGCGGATTCAGCTTTTCCCTATTAATGTTGAGATTATTTCTTCAACTATTTTGTTGCAAATATTTATGACTCCATATGGAACAACAGATGTTGAAGAGAAGGGATAGCAGAAAAGACTTCATTTTCAGCAATTACCCTGCTACTTGTTGTCATACTGTAGGTGTTCTTAGTGCATCTATTTTACATACCACCCTGTCCTTTCACACACTGCAAAAATGTCAGTTTGGATAATTAATGTAATAACTGTAGTCCAAATCATTTCCACAATGAAAAAAAATATAAATAGGACAAAAGGAGGAAGAAATCAGGAAGGCAGAGGGAAGAGAGGAACTGCTTTAGCAGTTCTTCTGGAATATCTGATCAGGAATCAGTCTGCAAAGCTGCATTAGGTCCTTGATACAAAATCTTTCCCTTTGGGAGAGATTCCAGCGACTGTCACCAAGAAGAGAAATCACACCAAGAAACAGGAAAACAAAGCTATGCAGGAAACAGGATAATCCTGGAGGATCATATACAGTCAACACCACAGAGAAATTACAGTTATATATTGATTTATGCTAACACAGCACTTGTGACACACAAGGTACTTAACCTCTTATTATATTTTAAAATAGTATCAAACTAATATTAATATTATTACTGTTGAGTTCAATTTCTTAAAGTACACTTATAGCCAGCAGTTAAGCCTTTCAAATATTTGAAACAGGAGGAGTACTCCATTTCCTGGATATTCCTGGATAATTATTCTTGCTTTATTAAGGTTTATTTTACAGCTGTGTAAAATAGGTTATAAAGGACAATTCTGCTATTATGTCTTCCCCTGCTTAGGCTTAATAAATATTATATTCCACACCATCCATTAAAGCCAAGCAGTGGAGAAAATAGGAGTGGTAGTAATCTTCTCCACAGATGTAAAATACCTTTAATAAAATAAGGGTGTATAACAGTCAGGAACAAATTACTGAGGTCTGCTTTAATAAAATAGTACCCTTAAAGCAGTATTACTCTTAAGGTACTGACATTCCCACTGGTGATGCAGTGTATCCTTTCAAAGCAGTGCAGCTTGTTAAAATGGCAAGATATCTTTTTGCAATAGAGTGTTTGTGTCCAGGCAGATAGAAGGTTTGTATAGAATGCATCCAGGGAGCCATAAAACTGGTGGGAAACATATTTCTCCGTGGTATTTTAGTACTTCGAAAAATTCAATCACTGGGAAAAAAATGTTTTGCTGTAAACATCTGAAGAGCATTATAAAAGCAATGGCTTCCCACAGCACCTGCTTTAATAATTTTAAGAGGGAGTGAGTATGTCTTTGCTCGTCTTCTAAAACTTGTAGAAAGCTTCTCCTATTAATTTCCCTTGTGCTGTCAGGCCAGGGTACTTTTAATCAGAAATAATTATGAGTGCAATTGGGGAATGTTCACCCGCAGGATTTTTTTGCACTGCAGAAATAAGACAACTTTCAAAACTGATCGTTAGGAGAAATATGATTAACGGGAAAATATACCCAGAGAGATGAGCACCTGAAAGGTTTGCTTCTGAATGAATTATGAATTCCTCAGATGTCAATAAAGGACTCTGATTATATATCCCAGTGTTTGAATTCAGTTCAGTTACACATTGATTTTATAAACCCTGATTAAGCATGAGAAATCCATCCCTTTTTACTTCACCTGTTTTAATTCTGACTTTTCCCCAGAAACCTTTAACCTTGGCCCAGCTCCTGATCCATCCCACGAAGCCCAGAGCACACCCTGATCCCTGCTGGGAGCCCATCTCCACTCCCAGTGCCACCAGTTAGACACTGCCAGTATCTCCTGCAGGACCCCAGGTCGCAGACACAACCCTGACACAACCAACCCTCTCTGGGGCTGAGAAACAGCCAGAATTTGCCTGATCTTTGTGCTCCTCCCTTGCTGAGCTAGGAGGGCAAGGAGGAGCCCCTGGGGCAGAAACACAGCCCTTGTGTGGGGATGTGACAGGGCAGGGACAGAGTGACCAGACTCAGATATTCCAGCAGCAATCCGTGCGGAGCTGCCTGGCCATGGCAACTCCTCACCACCAAATAATTACACGATGCTCTGGGGAAAGACAAGTTTTCCTAGCACACAGCCAATCTATCAACAGGAAAACCTCTTCCTGACCCAAATGGCAGATGTGATCAGGGTATAAATGGAAGCTAAGCACCAAACACTGCACATCCACTGCTCTGCAGCCTAATAACTGGGAGATCTGCAGCTGTCACTTGGCCTGAGCGCTTTTAAAGGGTCAAATACTGGGGAGAGGAAAGGAAGAGAAGTTTCTGCAGAAGGCAGCAGCTATCTGACATTAATCTGCTGTGTTCCTGCCCCAGAAGAGCCAGAGTTGCTGGGGAGGTGGATGCTGTTCTGTTGTGCTCACCTCTGCAGTGACCACCTTCTTCACAGTGACCCCCAGCACAAAACAGAGACAAAACATCATTTGTAAAAAAAGGTGTGAACTATTCCAGCAATTCGAGGGACTGCTTCCCTGTAACTGGTTACCAGAATGGTGCAGGATTACAACTCCCAGCAGCTCTCAGCAGTTTCCCTCTACTCCTCTTTGCCCAACCACCCTGTGCCATCAACGTGAACAGCACAATTCATAAAGCCATGCTCTATTACAGAGTGCACGTGGCAGAGTGTGGCAGCAGAACCCTGATGTTTGGGTAAATTCCATTAAAAACAACGTCACACCTGCTGAAGGCAAGGCACAAAAGCTGGAGAATTGAGCAATGAAGATTTTTTCCCCTCACAGCCGTGTGTAGGTACAATCCCATTCTTTTGGTGGTTTGGCACTGCAATCCCATCATTAGGAAAACTTTAAGGAACTTCATGAACATTTTGTTTCCAAAGCACTACAATTTGTACAGTAGGCCAAGACAAAAAAACGCCAGTGGTGTCATAATTACTAAATAAAACCACTGGAGTTACGTGCTTCTCAACTAAAACAAGATACAAAGCAAAACAAATTACACAGGAACCCAGACCTCTGGTGCATTCACAGATTTCAAACCAGCCTTGGATTTGGTTGGTAGCTGAAAAATCCAGCTTTATGGACCTGCCACTTTCTGTGGCTTCTGGATTTGGCAGCTGATGCCTGAGGAGATGGTGAGGGCCACACAGAGCAGAGCTCTGCCACTGGCTCCCAAGGAAAAGTGGAGGGCAGCAACACACCACCTTCCTAAGCACCCTCCCACTTCAAATACTGAAGGTGAAAAACCAGCTGTGAACAAAATAATAAATAGCTTGAACAAGTTAAAAGAAGGGGGTAACTAAAAAGTATCAATTGTCCCCATTTTTCTTCCAAAAGACAGGAACGAGGCTCTGCACTCCATGAGTGCATCTCTCCTTCCAGGGGGACTCCCAGCAGGCCAGCCACGAGCATGAACTTACTGCTCTAAGCCACATTATAAACTCTATAAGCATAAACCCCTTTACAAACGTTTAGGTTTTGATTACTGCTCCTGTGACGTACGGCTTTTAGCAAGCCAAGCATTTTCTTTTCCCAACTGCCTCACTCTCTTTGCAGGGCACATTATATTTTCACTTTGGCTTATTCTACCTCCTCGCTTTGAAACCCTGCATTACTTGAGAGAGTGGCTGACATCCCCATTCATGATAGTGCACAAAATGAAGCTTAATGAATCCCCAAAGCAATGTACTTCACGTGCTAAAATCAATGTACATTGCCTGCTACAGTATCTCCCTGTGAAATGGAGGCATTTGCTCAGAAATTTCTATCTCAACAGGGTCTTTTTTCTTTTTGTAGCTTTTAACTGCCTTTTGTCTGCTCTTGTCTCCCTCCAGTGTTGCTCAGATGGCAATCTTTTATTCCTTGTGCAAACTCATTTGGAAAATGCTGGATGGGCTACAGCTGTGTACTGCTATGTAAGGTCTAATCCATGTCAAGCAGTGCTTTATACACACTGAATAAACACAATGAAGCAATGTTTTAATTGATTATTAAAAAGGCAGGGTTCTGGGCTGAAAGCAGTATTTAAAATCAGATTTAATCAGCTAGTTTTGTACAATTCTGAAAGGTAGTGATGCTGTACACGCTGCCACTCGAGCCCTGGGGTTCTCACAGGGGTGACTGCAGGCCCAGGGAAAGGGGCTGGGGATGAAGCTATTTCTGGGTGGTTTGTGCAAATTTCCTAGGCTGTGGCCGATGAAAAACAAGCAGTGGATCAAAATATCAATGAACACAAACCTCACCTGGGAAGGCGTTTTCCCACAGAGCTTCCAGGAAAATAAAATCCACATTTTTCCAAAGTCAGTCCAGGTGCTGAGGAACCTTTGCAGCTCAGTCTCAAACTGAAATCTGCTCTGGCTTTTACGATGCAGAGAGTCTGGATTTACACTCTCTGGTATAAATACTGACTTCAAATCAACCTGCAGTGCATCTGACAAAGGTAGCTGAGCTGGATGTACAGCCTAGAGCCATAAAAAGTCTCTTTATGTGATTTGTTTAACCCAACAGTTACTAGACAGTACAACAAAATTATTTTTGAACTCAGAAACAGTAATAACAGTAATAATGAAAGATAAATAACTGGTAATAAAAATACTCATTCATCCAAAAAGGTGCCTCTGACCCTCCACAGGACACTCCAGCTGAGGAACCACAGATTTTCTGAAGGACTTTGTTAAAGTTTGGGCAATGATTAGTCTGAAATGAAATCCAAAATCTAAATCCTTCTTTATTCCAATAAACATTCTCCACTGACTGTACTTCTCTGTGGTACCCCATGAATCTAAGTGAAAAAGGGGTTGTAAAACAACTAAGTTTCTCTCCTCTTTTTTTTTTTTTTTTTCAAATAAAACTACCACTGTTGTCCTGAAATTTAGGTAGGAAAACCTGGTAATGTCTATTAGGTGGCAGCATGAAAAATCTTTATTAGCTTGAAGCACATGAATTATCAATCAAACAAGAAATAAGCAGACAGCAGCTGAAAATGGCAAAGTGCTATAATTACAAATGATGTCTTGTGCATGACTGTGTCTCAAGAATTGTTATAGGATGTTGTGCAAAAACCCCCAACATTTATATCCACAGTCCAAAATAATATGGTCCATTACAATGACGTACTTTGGAGCAGAAATACCATTTTTTATGTTTCACATTGTTTCTGTCCTAGACAGTGAATCTATATTTTGTTTTATTTTTTAAAAAGGATAAATTTACCTTAGAGAACTGACAGCTTATATGAATATTTTAGTTTTGTGTGCAAGTAACAGGAAAAAAACATGGCATAAAACTCAAGCCCCAAGTTCTTCAGAATGCCTACTGAGAATAAATTTTATGTTTATTTGTATTTCATTTTCCTTGAACAACTGCCTTTCCCTTGGGTATTTATTAAAAGCATAAAAAAGAATGAGCCAAATTCACTTCTCAATAACATCCATTCAGCATTGTTGGAGCTTGCAAAATTGCACTAGACCAGCCAAGGGGAAAATTTCACTCACTGTTTAGTAAATATATATAATTTTTTTTTCTGGTTGAGAAGATGTATTGTTTAATCTTTCAATTCTCTGCCTGCCCCTGCTTATCAAAGGAGAAAAAGCAGCTGTTTGGTTATAAATCCGTGACCTCACACAGGAATAATGTGATGTATGTGCTGGGCTGGGGGTTACTCAGGGCAGTCCTGCACCAGGCAATTCCCACTGATGTGTGGAGGATTCCAGCATGGCCCCCATCTCCACAAAGCAATAGTTACATTTTCTTCTGTACAATTTGCCTGAAGACTCCCTTAAATCATCTTATCTGACCTGCATTCTCAACCCCTCAGACTGAGGCAGTGTTAGGAGGGGAAGGATCTCAAGTGAATTTGGCCACTGGGAGGGTCCATTCTCAGTGCAAGGCTGGAGCAGCATTTTTATAGTGCATGGCAGATGAATCAGGGAAATCCACACAAAACAACAGAACAAAATGTGATGGTTGGGCTGTGAGCAAAGCAGAGCTGGTCCATGATGCAGCCAAGGTGTCCCCCCGTGTCCCTCCCACCTCCTGCCCACCCGGCTGGGCTGGGCTGCCCAGGGTCGCTCTTCACCTGCTGCTGCAGGTGCCTTAAAGCTGACCTGACCCCATAAACCCCAGTTCCCATGACATAAGATCACTTCTCCCACCATCAGCATGGGTTTTGCACGGTTTGATCTCACCTTTTTTTTAACCAGAGCTTGCAGCAAAGTTTATTAAGACACAGAAACTGTGACTCCTAAACTGAGCACGTGGCCAAGAGCAGGGGTCAGTGCTTCTCGTCCACTGCTACCCACGAAATTACAGTTGTAGCTTTGGGAGTAGAAAAATGATGCCTTTAAGGTCTAAGCCAATGTTTTCAGGAGTCTTGTGGATTGTCTTTACTGCCAGCACAAGAACCCCCCCAAATCCAGCAGCGAGTAATGTGACCATTGCCCTTGGCAGCACCATTAAACTGGGCAGTGAACTACTTCAAATGGCTGCGAGTGTTAAACATTAGTTCTGCCTTAAGTAGGTTGGTTTGAACAGCCAAATGTGCACGGCAGTCTGTGTGAACATTAAAAGCACCTTTCAAACTTAATTTTACAGAACTGTTAATGACCAGAACAAACTATTGAAGGCGAAGAAGAAAAGTAATTATTTCAGCAGATGAAAGGAAACAGTAAATTAACGCTCTTGTTTTAAAAGGAGGCTCAGTAACTTATCTGCTTTAAGGAAATACCATTAACTGGAGGTACCATGGATATTTCACTTAATATGTTTATGGTTTGGGGTTTCTTTTCTCTTCTGACCTTTAAAAATGAGGTCTGAGGCAAAAGGAGAGCCGTAAATCTTTAACTGAAATACAACAAGTTCCAGAAACTGCTTTATCAAAATCATAGCAAGGGAATCGGTTCCTAAATATCAACATTACGTGTCATACACAAACACACATCAAAGCCATCAACAGCAACAACCTTTATGGCCACAGAGGCCTCTAAATTCTGAAGAAAGCAGGAAGACAGAACCAGAATGACTCAGAAATATTCCTAACATACCACCAGTGCCTACGTACATAAAAAAACCCTAGGGACAGCTAAACTAATCCTATTATTACATTAAAAAATATCCAGGGAGAAATTTGTCATAGTTTAGAAAATGTTAAGCTGATTGTTATAAATACAAAACACACCAGTTTTTGTGCATGAGCTGTTATTCAGTGCAATTTTGAAAACTGTTTAAAAACAGTCACTGGCTTTTAAGCAAGATTTTCTTACCATATGTGTTGCAATATGGAAGCAGATTGTGGACATTTCCAAAGGAATTTCAGACATATATTTTAAAAATTACAGCAAAATTTAGGTGTTCATTAGGGTTTTTTTGTGGACATGCATTTTCTACACAATTAAAAAAGGTACTGATTTAAATGTGATTACTGATTTTAATTTATTCTGCATAACCAACATAGCTATATATGCTTTCCATTCTGAAATTACACACTTGCAGACCTCAAATGATGAAATGGTTAATTATCCTTGTGACTTACACATGTCCAGTTTGAAAATACTGTCAAATTTAGGAGTATCTTCAGCAAAGATGCGTTGCTGATGAAAGGGGCTTTAATCTGGGGTTTTAATTAATATTTTTTCATTAAGGATACTTTAGTAAAGATACTACATTGTACTGTACATGTCTCAATCTGCAAGTGTTTATGCAGATTTCTAGGGATGCTAAATGCTACATCCACACACAGCCATACAGGACATACATGACCTGAGAGGTAGGGAAGAACTGCACACAGAATTTAGCAATCCTGAAGTAAATTGAGAACCAGAAGGTCAGGAAAAACTGATGATGTACCCTCAGCAAGCACTGGCTTTGACAGGAAAGCCAATGTAAGTAGTTCCCACGCCCCACAGCACAGCTCAGCAGCCCCTTCTGTGAAAATCTTTTGGATGCCTATTTTTAAACTGCATCATATAAAGATTCTCTTCACTAACACCTCTGGATGATGCAGGATTATTATTTTGGGGAGACATTTTCTTGCTGAAGGTATTTTGATGTGAGAATAGGCACAATCTGGTTCATTCTTACACATTATTTAAATCGTGGCAGTTAATGTCATGTCAGATAAAAATAGGAGTGGGAGTTGTTTAAAGCCCCTTATTTTTTGAACAAACAAGATGTATTATTTTGTCTGATTTAAAGAAGAAATTGTGGAATGTGTGGAAAAGAACCCATGACTTTCTGGCATGAAAGAAGTCTACTCCACAAATTAAGGCTCTCTTTAACAGTCTCATTTGAGGGTATTAGAGGGGGTAATTGAAGGAACATCCGCTGAAGACAACCCTTCAAGAGAGAACTGCAAATCAGAAAACCTTTAACCTGTGTTATCACACCCACCCAGACACTGTCAGATCCACTACCCAACCCAAGCTCAGCCTGCCACTCCTGCATCCATCAGCCTGTGCTGGATTGATCATGATTTGGTATTGAGATGTGATAAATACCACCACATTCAAGCCTTCAAACAGCAGCTCCTGAAATGCACGGTGACAGTGCTGTTGCTATAAACATATCTGCACCAATTATTAGGGTGAGAAGAATTTGTGAGCCAGCAGTCTAAAATCGTAAGTTTTAGCTGCACACAGCAAGGTATACACTTATTTAAAAATAAATGTGAAATTCAGTCTTCCACAAAAGCAGCAGTGTCATGAGAAAACTCGGGCTTTAAGTTTTGTAAACGCTGCGTTTTCAATATTAGAGTGTCAGTCTTCATTCACTCTCTGACAAGGTTGTCAATCAAACAGCAATCTAGTTTTGTAAGACTTTAACCAAAGATCAAAGCAATGATACTGCTGAGTTCACATTACCTTCCCAGAGATAACTACTTGAGCACTTTCACAGCACTGCATCGATATTAACTTTGCACCTTTCCTTCCAAGCAAATAAAACAGGACAAAGTTTGACAGCCCTGCTGGCTTCTGCTCTCAGCCCTGATCCAAGCTGAATCCCAGTGCCATTCCCTCTATCCCTTATAACTCCTCCTGGATATTGAAGGTGAGGACTGCAGGACTTGCGTTCAGTTACACTTTCATCAATTAAAAGAAAATGAAAAGTGCTTTCTGTCTCCTCTGAGGAACACATCAAATGTCTTTTCCTCAATAACAATAGTTGGGCAATAAAAAGATGAGTGAGCAAAATGTGGTATATCATCGTTTTGCCTTTGACTCCAGCCCAATGGCAAATGAAAGGCATCCAAAATCAATTTCCAGAAGCTAATAAATTCAGTATGTGAAAGCAGTGAAAATATAACTTTTGCAGCCTCATCATCAAGCTGATTTGTAAGCAAAGCTGGGCCCAATTCCTGCACCCTATGGCACCCATATTTTCAGTTTCATGCAGGTAATATACCATTTGTACACAGTTTCTATTCCAAGGCTAAACAGAGAGATATATGCATATATATCTTCCTTCCACAAACATATGTCCTGGTAGTATCATAATAAAAATATGAATGTGCTGTGCCCAGGAAATCATGTCGATCCCTATCAGTTACTTCCTCCAGTAACAGTGAAGGGAAGGTGAAGGAAAATGCTGCTCCAAGGGCAGGAACTGAGCACAGCTCTTCCCCCAGCCCCACAGGATCCCAGGACAGGCAGCATGGGCAGGGGCTCTGGGGGCTTTATCTGCTTGCCAGATCATGCTCAGCTAAAGGCAAGATTCCACAGGGAATATTGTGTGGCCATAATCACAATTTAAAATACCCACTGAGCAGTGCTGAATACCTGCAGTGTATGGCTTTGGATCTTACACTGCTGAGCACTTCCACTCAGGTCTTCTATGTGACAGACTATGGATTTTCTAAAAATCTAAACCCACTGCAGACAGCAATGTTACACAGGGTCAATTACACTTACCTAACACACTGAGAAGTCATTAAAAGTGTTAAATTTTTTTGGGTGTGGTACTTACTTAAAAAGAATAAATAAAGTACGAAAAAAAAACAAAACATCAAAACCAAAAAAGGTTTCTGATCCTGAAGGTTTCTTTGTCAATATATGGATTTTTTTCCTACAGAAAAGAAAAAAAAAATCAAAACATTAAAAGAAAAAAACTGAAGGGAGACAGGCAGGCAAGCATGCTGGGTGCTGGAGAGAGCTTGAATTGGCAGTGGAAAATGTGGCTGGGAGTGTAGCTGAAGGATGATGGTGGATGTGGACTAAGGACATGTGTGAGGTTTGGAAAACAGCAGGTGGAGGAAACTGTGGAGCAGAATTATATTTAAAGGGGAGAAGTTAGAACTAGGTGATAACAGTAAAGGAATCACACTCAGAGTGTAAAATATTGCTTTGTCACTTAGTTCATACTGTGAACATGTCTAAGTTTTTTCTTCCAAGTCATCAGCAATGGGAAATGCTGGTCTTTCTTTGCTTCTCACCAGGGCACCATTCTCCTCAGATGCTGGCAGCTTTTGGGAGCCTAGACTGTTATTACAGGACCTGGGACAACTATTTCCTCACACTGCAAGAAACACCCTGCTGAGTTTTTTTGTTAGAAATATCAGATCATGTTTCCTCTTTCTGAATTCCAGGATTTTAGTGACCAGTTGGAAACAAGTGACTGAAACCCAACTCAAATCTGGGTAATACTGTAAAATCTCCTTTCTTTCATGGTTGTTGTATCTACTTTACCTGTTCACCTGTAATGTTTACAAGCAAGAAATAATTATTTTAGTCAAACACTGAAGAGTCTGAGCCATGCCTGCCCTCCACACTTCCATCTTTCTAAAACACAACTATTAAAAAGCAGAAAGCCTGGGAGATTATGTTGCTGATATTTCTGTAGTAGTGAATAAGCACAGGAGCATCTTTCCGATCTCCTGCAGACAGAGCAGGCTGGGAAGTGTGAATGCAAATGTGAAGCCAGCTGTGAAACAGCAGCTCCTGTGTGTGTGTAAGGGGTCACTTGGATGTTGTGACAGCGCTGCTGTGCCTGTGAGTGCCCTGGGGCTGAGCTCCCCAGGGCTGGGGCAGAAGGCACAAGGCACACGAGCACGCACGTTTGATGTGTGATGTGAAACACGAGTGAAGCTGTGAAGGGCACACCTCACCCTGCCAGGAGCCAGCCCTGCCACCTCCCCTCCCATCCCTGCCACCCCACAGGCCAGGACACGGGGTCCTGGGGTGTCCCTGCCCTGGGGGACGCCGACACACGGCCGGTGTGGAGCGCATCTCCCTCCACAGCCCACGGAACGCAGAGCTGGGATTTGCTGCATCGTGAACCACAGCACCACTGCCAAGGGCCCTCACATGTGAACATGGTTCAAAAGGAACCAAGAACTACACTAGAAAACATCTTTAAACTGCTGCTGAGCACCCTGATCTGAATCAACTGCAGGGAGACATATTACAGAATATCAATTACACTTCATGTGCTTACATTACAATTAAGATTTCCTTGGGGTGTGGTACTTATTTAAGAAGAATAATCCAATGAATAAAAATCCACCACAACACCAAAACCAAACAGATTTTTGTGCAGCACCAGTTCCAAACAGGACCTGTGAGGTGCTGTCCCTTCCCAGCCTCCACTCAGCACAGGGAGATTTCACACAGCTTCAAGCATGAATTAATTCGGTCCTTCCTGCTCATAGGATTTAAGACTGATTTTCAAAATCAAAGTTTAAAAAGCTAAACTTTTCTGCATTTCCTTTTATCTTTGATAATGCCACCCAAAAATAGTTTCTCCTAAATTCTGACAGTTTCTTCTGCAAAGAGAAAAGGCACATTTATAAAAGCATCTAAAAACCAGAATATACTTAAATATAAAAAATGCCTAACTGTATCCATAACCAAGTCTTCAGTTAGTTAAAAAGTTTTGATATTATCTCTTATTATTTATTCTTCAAAGGAGAATAGTAATTAGAAAAGTTCTGCAAATTTGCACTAATGAAGCAGAAAAATCTACTATGAAGTAATGAATTTTATTAATCACCATGTAAGCAAATTAGTAAAAAATGGCAAAAATTTAAGTACACCTAGATCTTTTTTATTATTATTTTTATAGGAGTTTATGTTAAATTACTTACAGGTTATTTCAGAGAATCACAGAATGGTTTGGATTGGAAGGGACCTTAGAGAATATCCTGCTATGGGCAGGAATATCTTCCACTACTCCTGGCTGCTCATTTCTGTAAGTCTTTGTAACAACTTGAGCTGGGAAGTGCAATTTTGCCACAAATTCAAACTATTATTAAGGAATTTATACTCCATGAACACTGAAAAAGAGAAGACACTTAAATATGCAGCAAAATTATATTGCTGAATCTACACAGAAGCTGGGATTTTGTGTGAAAGGAAACTCCAAATCCCATTTTTGTTTCCATCTTTCTTCCCTTCCCCACATCCAGCAGCTTTCCTTGCTGAGCTCAGGACATCTCTCTAAATCCAGGGGAAAAAAGGACTCCCATAAAAATGCAGTATGCCAGGATGTGTTAACAGCCACTGCATGAAATAATTGTTCCTTGGGAGATTCTAGACAGTCAATTAACCCCCAATTCACGACTCAAGTGGCAGAGCAGACACTCCATGAATAAAGGGTAGGGGTTCAATTCTCAATTAGGATGAAATTTTTTCCTTAATAGTTTAATCTTGTGGTCAATTAAATCCCCGAGCGTTGTATTAATTATTATAGGAATCCTGGGCAACTTCTAATTTAAAGGTTAGTTATGGTGTACCACAACTGAACCAGAGTCCAGGGCTTGAATTTTTCAAAAAATTCTACCTTAGGGTCAAAAATCCCCTCCTCTGCAAAAAGACAAGGAAATGTCTTTACACTGTGCTTTCATAATCTGGAATAATTTCAATTTAGATTTAAATTCCTAATCTGGAATACTTTAAAGGTCTCCTAGATGTTACACCAGAGGTAAGACTGCATTATGTCAAAGATCATTAGAAACCTGTTTACTGCTGCACCACATATTCCTGCCACCAGCTATAATAAACAGGGCTTCTAAGCAGACTTTTAAGCATTAATTTCATCTCCAATTTCTGAGCTCTATTCCTATATTGTTGGGCACAGCATCTTGGAATAGTAGCTTCCTTTTCCATCTGTTAGACATATAGAGACTATGGGTTTGTGAAGTACTTTCTTGGTACTCTTTTTGTTAGAAAAAAGTCCTGCATTTCCTCGGGGAAGCAAGGGACATATGCTGGTGCTCTATGGTTTCTGAGTTACTGCAGAGATGAATTCCTCTTGGCCAGCTTTCTGTTGAATAGGTGCTGGAATCATATAAAACAGCAACTTGTGAAAAAAAAAAAAACACAGTAAAATGGTGAGTTCGCCGGCCAAATCAGTGATCTTTTTTCAACTAATTATTTTTCTTGCTCAAAATGAAGACAGTTTGTCTTTGAAAAGCCTGTCTATCATTAAAAAAGAAAAGTATGGAAAGTTTTTGAAACAACTATAACAGATGTCATAGCAGTTGAAAGTACAATTAGAAAGCACAACGCCGCAGAAATAAAACTTCAAACAAAAGCGGAAAGAGTTCTTTGTGCACATCAATAATTTAGAATGATTTAAGAACTGTTTTATAGATGCAAGTGGAGCTCTTTCTGTCTATATATAAATCGAATGTGGTCTTTATAGGCAAACAAAAAGGGGATACAATCCTTTTAAATTATTTTTAGGATAATTGTTTCCACAGCAAACATCATTATTTATCAGTTTTGAAAAGAAGCCAACTGCCAACATTTGAAATGCACAAACCTTGGCACACAACACAGAAAATGGTAATCTCCCCCCCTTTTCAAAACCAGTTTTGCATTTATTTTACACATTTGTCAAGTTCTTATCTCAAAGCCCATGCAGTTTACCTATTTCTATCAGAAATCATTATATTTTATTTTTAATCACCTTCCCATAGCTAATTTGGTAACTCAGGAAGGGAAACTGTTATTGCTACCAGATGCTGTTACCTTCCTGCTCACTCACATATTCCTATAAATTGATTCAACAGCCTGGAAAACAAGGTTTAATATGTATTATTATGCCTTCTGGATTTCTTCTGTTATAATTTCTTTTTTTTAGATAAACAGGCTCATTTTAGTGATGCAAACATTCTAAAGCTACGCTACAGACACTTCCCATAGTAATTCCTTCAGGAGAGCAGTGCAGGATGCTGCTGATCCTTTGCCAGCAGGAATTTCTCTGTAGCTTTATTTCTATGTGTAGACTTCAAGAAAAAAAGAAAACTACACAGTTTCATGTATAGAGAGCTGAGATTTTCCTTTTCAGATGAGGAGGAATATTAGGGAATAAATGACAGACCTTGAGCCTGTAAGAGTTCTACAGAGGAAAAGGGAACAGATATTCTTGTAGGTCATAGAAGAGGAACCAGTTCCCCAAAAACTTCCACACTGGAATATCAGAACACACTTTCACTGGAGTCAGCCAGGAAAGCCCCAGCCCAGCTGCGCTGCTGCTCGAAGCAGCAAAAATTACAAGAAAAAAATAGACCAAAAAGAACAAACTGCAAAATGTAAAACTTCAGTTCTGCCATTACAATTTATTAACCCCCATAACCTCTCTAAGTTGGTCCTCATTGGTGAAAAAACCCACATTGATTCTGCCAGTTTAGCAACACCTCTTCCAGAAAGATAATCATACTTTGCAGATACTTGGGACCATCTACCCTCAGGATTTTATGTGACTGATTACATATGAGCTGCTAGTTGTGTAAAATTAATGCTCCAGCCTGCTCCATACAGTATTTAATATGGCCCATACAGAAGTGATGTTTACAGAACATTCATCCTAAAATAGGATGCTGAGAAGTTATCTTGTGTATTAGAGAGAATTCTTATTGTGAATCAGACCCTAATCTAGAAATACTTGACTCATTTTCTGCTGAGTTTTCCACACGTGTGTATGGAGAGAAATTAATAATGATCGTTCTTGAAACAAAAGAACTGTATCTAAGGAACTTATTAATTAGTTTTTTAATATTGGTGAATTTCTTTTCTTTTTTTTTACTATCAAAACCTTGGTACAAAGAAATTATGTCATGATATAATCCTTATTGTTGTTATTGCTTATTGTTAACAACCTTACTGTTGCTGGTGATTTTACAGAAATATTATTCTTTCCTTGTAATACATCAGTTAAAATAAAATTCAGTATATATAAATATAGATGGTATATAAATATGTGTAAGTATAAATATAGATCTATGGTTTTATAGAGCAATTCCAACTCTATTTTTACCTAAATCCCTCCTGCCTCTAGTGCCAAAGGCCATATGACAAGAATGACAATAATGACAATAATGTCAAAAGTCAAACAGCAGCTCTGGTGACTCCTCCTTTAATATGTGAATCTCTCCACACTTTTGCCTGGAGGGTGCCATCATTACAGTCAATTTCTAGATTTCAAACTAACAAAAACCAAGACAACAGTAACAAATACAGTCTCCTAATCGACAGCATCAAAAATGTCCCCAGAGGTTACAGATGTCTAAATAACTTGGTATTTTCTGAACAATGCTTATTTTCTGCCCTCTGTGAGTAGGCAAGTGTACACACACACATCCCATGTTCTGCTCCAGCTCAGCCATCTCCTGGAGATGCTCCATCATGCAGCATATTCCACATAAAAAGGCACCTCCCAGCACAGCACAGGAGGCTCTCCACTGCACTGGCAGTGAAATCTGTACAGCTCCGCATCCCCTCGCTGACAGCCACGGGACATGTCAGCAAATTCACACCAGCCAGCTCCAACTATCAAAATATCACAGAGCAGCCCCAGTGACGGGTGAAACAGACACATTCAAAACTGCACCATGTTTTATAGATTATAACATCTCAGAATACACCTGGAAGCAGAATTTTATTTATTAAACTGCTTGTTATAGCCTGTCACATTCTGTCAACTAGAAGAAAAATCTGCTTTGGAAACTACTTTCACACTGACTACAAAATAAAAGAAGAAAATAAATCAGTTGGTATTTTGACACCAACATGGAAAGGCCAAGCATGACCAAAGAAGTGTGCTGGGGAATTTTGTATTGAAGTAATCCCTCTTTCTAGTTTGTACTTGTTCGCCTCCAATTTCAGAGTTCACAGCTGTCTCTCCTTCCATCTTTTTATCAATCCTGCTTCAAGAAGGATATTCACAGCTGGGAATCTTCAGGAGGGACAAGGATCTTCAAATCCAACTCTTCAGTGAATGGGCCATGCAAGGATAAAATCCCCCTTAAAACCTTGGCATTATCAGCACGGGGCTGTAACAAACTGAGCTAAAACAGCTGGAATTATAAGGACTGATTACAACTGGGGGCTCCTGCTCTCTCAGGCACGATGATGGATTTCCAAAGGACAGCTGATAATATGAAAAACCTTCTGAGAGAACTGTCCATCCCCAGTGGCTGTGACATACAAATCCTATACACAGTCCAAGTGTTGGAGTGGTGCCTTCTGTGCCAACAATCAAACATGAAACCTGATTTCCTGCAATCTGCAGCCCCAGCGGCTTCTGAGATGAGCACATGGGCCACTATCAGCTCTGCTAATAAGAATTCATGCAACTTCATCAAAAGAACTCAACACAATGTTGGAGATATAATGAAGAACACATTTATTCTGGTTTCATCACTACCCATCTAGAAGAATCTTTTTCTACTTCCACTCTGAGGTTAGTTCACTATCTTATGCACAGAATCCTTGAATGGTTACAGTTAGAAGTTCACTAAGGATTTATTACTTGCTATTATCAGGAATAATCTAATGCACTAAACATTCTAAACTACTTTGGGGCTGAATCTTAATGTGCAGTTTTGTCTCAGCCTTGCTGTCCCCAGAAGCCTCTGGGCAGCAAGTCCTCCACAAAAGGGAAGACAGAGCCCTTAATTGCCATCTTAATGTGACTGTTACACAGGAGACACACACACTCCACAGAGCCATCTTAGACATTCAAGATCAAATCTGAATAAAAGTCCCCGAGTACACAAAAAGCACTACACAAAATACCATCCACCAGCGCTGGGTTTGCTCTTCTGACAGCAGGAGCACACACTGCTGTCACAGGCATGACTTCTGCATTTCACTGAGCTGGAACATCCAGCTGTGGGCAGCAGGACAAACTCTGGCTCACTGGTAGGAACCCTCAGGAAAGAACTGTGCTTTATGAAGCGCAGCTTCTGTGAATTTCTTGAAGGTCTTCCTCAGTCACAAATACCACAAAACTTTCAAAGTCACCAATTAACCAATTTTTATGACTAATGTGAATTTGTATCTGTATTTTTATTCCTTTCTTTCTCTGTGTGTGCAGAGTTGCACACTTGGACTCACAAGGCAGGAGCACAGTGCCCCTGAGCAGGTTTGGTGCTCAGGCAGGGGAGGCTGAGCCCCTGTTGGTGTACTCCCCAAAATCCCAAGGATTTCTGAATGACAAAAACCTCTCAGGACACAGAGTATCCACATCCTGCTCATAATGAGGACCGAAGGCAAACTTATTAAACAACTCACAGACATCAAGAATGTCACCAACTGCAGGGCTTAGGTTAATGACTTTGCACCAGAGCTAACACCAAGCAGAGCATCCAGCAGGTCAGGTTTAAGACCAGTGCTAAGGAAAAAATTCTTGGGCCAAACCCAAAAGCTTTCTTAGGTCACTGGGTGCCAATCAACAATTTTTCTCCTCTTCTTATACTTTTCAAATTCGATATAGCTCAGCTGAACCTACATACAACTACAGCACTGGAGGAAAAGTGGGAATGTCCCTGAAGAGACAACTGACTGAAGAGTAGCTACCTGATCTCCCTCTTATTTGCCCATTTTATTGCACAGACTGATATGAATACCTGACTAAAAATTTGTTTCAATGCCTCTTCAGTGAAGAAAATTTCATTATCTCAACATGTTTATACAGACTCATAATTTGTAGTGTTTAGACAGCAATACATTAAAATAACTGAAATCTAATAAATAAAACATATTAATAAATTATATATCAATGCAAGTAACTGCCTTAGCCCATCTGCCAAGATTATTTGAAGTAGGTATTTTACTCATCAGAAAAAGAGCATTCCTATAAATAATTTTGCAAATAAAGCTCTAATATAAACTTAATGTAAAAGGTGTGACCTTGGAGTACTTCACTAGCATCTCTTGCATAATTGCCTTTATATTTATAAATCTTTCAGCAATGGTTAAGCACACAATCATAACATCATGAGTACAGACACTTCAAAAATTAAAACTTTACCTTTATTAATTATTTACATTTTGTGAATCTAAGTGTTAATAGAGTTTGCCTTGGTTTTATGGGTTTGGGTTTTTTGGATTGACTAACTGACAGACAATCACATCTACTATTAGGCCACCTTTTTAACAGCTGCCAGTTCATTTGTAGGTTAAATTTAACAATAAAAAACACTTGTGGAAAATGCCTCCACCCAGAATAGAGCACAGTGCTTCTTATCTTTCAGTATTCTCTGAGGATAGAAATGTAAAAATATCTGTGAGTTATCCAGAGGACATCTTCACTGCCCATGTCACTCAAGGTTTTGGGAAAATGAAACCTTGAAATTCATGTACTACTGCACTCACTGCTGATCCAACAACCCCAGAGTCTGTGATACACACACTCAGACACCACAGTGGACATGGATTTGCTCCTAATTCAGGGAGCTCTTCATGTATTCATGAACACATCTGTGAAGAAAACAGCTTTTTTTTCCCTAATTATATCTTTAAGAGTCCAGTATTGACCCACCAAACAAGCAGCACAGAGACCCAGTGAGGTGCAGGTACCTCCTGTACACTTTGCACAGCCACCGTGTGCTTCAGCTTCGTGCTCCTTGCTCTCCTTCTCCTTCCTTCCCTTTCCATCTGGATGCTTTCAGATTAATTGCTGGGAAAGTCCCCTCTCTGGAGCACAGCCCCCACCAGCCTGTTGCTGTTTCAGGTGTTCTGCACCTGCTCATTCTCCTCCCCTCACATCCTGAGTAGCCTGGTCCTTTGGCAGTGATTAATTTAAACTGCATAAACCCTCTTTTCTGCTAATGAAATCCAATAAATAAATATGGTTATTCTTTCATTACCGTGGTCTCTGGCCATCTGAAAATATTTCACTCAGTGGACAGAAACGATGCAAAATCCCCCTTTCCTTGAAGCAATAAAGGAAAAGGTGTTCTTTAATAAACTGGGAAGGGAGAGCTGCCAGATGCAGAGTTTGGACACTCCTGAGGGCTGGGCCACGGGACACAGCCCCCTCCACAGCCTGGATTTGGGCTCTGGAGATGCAGGATGGGCTGGAGGAGGGAGCACTGCTCCCAGGCAGCTCTGGGAGTGCAGGCCAAGCACTCAGCAAAAATCTTATTTATCTGTAACCACAGACTGCAGAAACAGTGGATAAGTCTGACAACACGTGTCATTAATGGAATTTTCCTGCAATAATCTCCTCTGGTTTGCACCTCAAACCCCATATGAACATGCTATCCATGTCTGGATAACAACCAGCACCACGAGCTGGGGGAAAAACCTTCTGAAAGACAAAGCTTTGGTCAAACTGTTCCCACTGAAGACATCCATCCCCACTGATTTCACTGTGGCAAGAGCTGGGCTTTTATTGCTCCAGCCTGTGTGAGGAGTTTGAAATATTTCTTGTCATGCAGTCAAACAGAATAATTGTAGCAGCATCTAAATCCGGCTGGAAGGCACGGCCAAATTCTTTTCTGGCTCATTTCACCTTCCTGATGCCAGAATTCATATGGAGCTTTCTGTAAAGCCTATACAGGGCTGTGTCAAACACAATCCTACCCCACACAATAGAGATTTTTTCCAGGATATGTATTGAAGCAGATGAATTTAAAGGGTATTTTCTGTGAGTAATTGTGCAGGTAAAATGTGGGGCTGTGTGTTCTAGGGGGGATTTTGTAACTGTTTCCTTGCACTAGTGATTTCAAAATAAAGTGCAGATTACTCTTGATATGGTTTTCACTCAGAAATAGATGCACAGTCAAAATGCTGGTGTAACATGCCAGAAAAAGGCATTTGACAAAAATATAGTACTGTATGTAATCCATGCAGTAAAAACAATTTTAGATATATATAAAAGGACCCCAAACCATGCAGACTTCCAAAGATGTTTGACTTTGTTGCCCTCTAATGTTAAATCTCACCATATTTCCTCTAAAAGGGTGATGAAAAGAAGCAGAGTAATTGAGATTTAATGGCATTTCTCCTTCAAAAAGCTTACAGGTATGGCTGTAACTGGGCTCTAAATGCTCTGCAATGAGATAACCAACAATTCTGGAAATTCTGCCCCACCAACACATGCAAACAAATCACAGGAATTGCAACAACCTCCTATTAACTGTCTTTTAAAGAAGCCATGTTCTCCTCAGCCCTAATTACCTTGAAATTACTTTGATGAGAACAAAGTGGCACATTTTTGTCGGTTGCTGAGATCACTTAAAATGGGATATGGAAAACAAAACCTGTGTATCCTGAGGGATATTTTGTCTATAATCATTACAATAACTTTAATAATTTTTTTACTGCTAAGATTTCAATAAATAGTACTCCTGATAAATTTGAGTTCCTTAATTTTCAATTGTTGCTATCTTAATTGTTGTAGAGAGCTCGGCTTTGTGAAGTTCTGTCAAGGTGTATAACACAAAAACACGTTCAATATATGCCTTCAATAATTTCTTTGTTGTTTGAAAACTTCCACCTTACAGCAAAGCTGGCATTTTATGGCCTGCAGAGCTATAAATCATTTTTAAAATCATGATGATATTACTCAAAACAGATGTGAAAACATATGTTTGCCACGGTTGTATAAACCGCTTACTTGTCATACTTAATAAATGTTGATACTTTTATTTTAACTACATTCCTTCTTAATAACTTTGAAAATCTTTTCCATGGTGAATATATTTTGCCTTGGTAAGAGCAATGGCAGGTTTGGAAAAACAAAGCTTGCTCTGTATACAAATTAGATGGATTTTTCTGCAGGGCAAGGCAGCACAGATCACACTTCTCACTCTGCCCACATCTGACTCTAGAACACTCACCATAACTGAGGTGCACCAGAGTCCAAAATAATTACACAGGAGAAAACAATAACAGTATTAGGAACAGAGAATTTGCACAGGACTGGGGCAAATCATTAAGAACTAACCCCAGTGGTTCCTACAGAAACTGCACTATAGGTCTGTCCCAATGATCAATGCAAAATCAGCTTGGAATCCTGGATCTAAAGGTTGGTGCCTTTAAAATTTCTGTATTGATCCCACTGTAATGTCATCAAAAGGTTCTGGAGTCATAGGATGACTTGAAAAATCGCATCTGTACATGACAAAAAACCAAATTTCTCATTCTCAGATTTTCTGAGAAAAACTTGACATCTGCAGACGATACAGAAATGCAGAAACTTTGTTCTGAATAGAAAATAATATTTTAAAATGTCTCATGATTTTGAAGCATTTTTTTCTGATGCAGGTGAATCTCTGAACACTAAATTAATTCTAGAAACATCCCCTAAGTGCATGCAGAACTAACACATGTATAAAGACGTATTTCCCAGTACTTAATCAATTAAAGAAATTATGCAGAAATGTAGACTAGGAAATTAATAAACCTACACAACTTTAATCTTAAGGAGAATTATGGGACACAAACTGTTAGCATCAGATCTTTGTGATTTCATCCATGTTAAAAGGAATGATCACAGGAGCCTGGGAACTGGGTTCACAGGTGGTGGAGGTTCAATTATTTTTGCTTTGGGGATTTCTGAATTATTTTTTACAGATTTTTAAACTGTACCTTCCTTCATCCATCCTGAGTGACAGAATCCTGCTACTACTAAGCAGTACATGATTTGCATCTTTGAACCCCACAGGACACTGAACTGTTTCACTGAGAAATGACTGAACATGTGGCAAGAAACCATGCACGGTTCAACAGCATTAAAATCAACTACACTTTCAGGCTTACATTAAATACTCACTATGCAATTACTACAGAAATGTAATTTTTAAATCTTAGGAGTGAAGGTATGGCTGGTAACTTTCTGTAAATGTCAACAGGAATCAAGAGGGAAGGATTTAAGCAGGATGATCCAGACAGAAAATGACCTCAGAATGGCAGAGAAGGGCTCTTTTGGGGTTCATGAGGAAAGTGCTTAAATGTCCAGAAAAAACAGTGAATAGAAAACAGCTTCTGTCTTCAAGGAGAGTTGAGTACAGATATACAAAATATAAGGAGGAAGTTTCAGGCTCTTCCTACCCATGACTGGATCAGTCGACCTCTAAGGATTGTACAAAACCCTGACACTGCTCAAATAATTTCATATAACTCTGGAACCACAGGGCATGGATGGGCTCCAAATTCTCTTCTGAGTCGCCCATAAAATTGTCTATGCCTGCCTTTTCGTTTTCTCTGAAAATGCATGAAAATCACCTCAAGCAAAATATAAATCAGTTTGTGCTTTCATTTATGATGATAAATATGAATATTCTGAGTAGACTTACAAGTATATTTAGCTTATATTGTCTCTTCCTTCTCCTTCTTTCCATTCACATCTTTTTCCCTCTAAAACCTCACTATGCCCCTCAACATCTCTTTGCAGTATTTCCCCAGAATAAATCCCTGAGTATTCACCTTCTCCAGCACCCAAGAAGCTCTGCAAGGAGAGCCCAGCAGAGGAAGCACTTCCCTGCCTACAGGAGAGTCCCCCCAGGCCAAACATCACCTCTTCCCTTGCTGCCCCTCACTGGTGAGACAATAGAAAATGAAATTGTTCACCCACAGCATCAGAGCAGTCTGTACACACATCCCCTGAAGGCAAACAAACAATACCACATGACTAATCAAATATTTGCTTGGAACTTCATAAATAATTGAGCCAAAAGACCTGCAAAATATTACCCTCATGCTATATAAACAGAGAGAAGCAAAGTTCTCATTGCTTACACTTCCACGTGAGTTCACTGGATACATTATTCATTGCAATTAAGCACTTAGTTCTCTTAAATTAGTAATATAATGTCATTGCATATGCAGACATGAGAAAAAGGAATAAAACACATAATAAGTGCAATTAAATGCCTGAGATGGAAAACAGGCTGTGATTTTACCTTTCTCCTTTTGTATTTTTTTTAGGCTGGTCCCAGTTTCTTGGTCAATGAGTTCTCCTTCCCTGCTGTTGGTCAGCATGGCTAAAAAAAAAAAAAATCAGAGGGCACAGTTAAATAACACTGTCAGTAAAAAAATGTTAAAGGAAAAGAAAATATTAAAATATATTTACTCTCGGTTGATATTTTGGTATTTTAACTCTTATAGCCAAATAAAATATGCAGCAAAAGCTAATCTGCCCAAGTTTATTAGACAAGGATACCAAGATAGAACACAACTTACTACTGAGATAAATGTGATTTTTTATGAAATATCCAAATTAATTAATTAATGGGAAACGTACTTCACAAAAACCATTTTGGGGAAAAATACATTTAAGGCTTTAAGTATTAGTAATTATCTTTAAAGCAGTAAGCTTAATAAAAACCACAGATTGCCAGATCATACCCCAAATTGATTGGTGACAGCAAAACACCCCCCAGCATTTCAGTGCTGAAGAGAATTTTTTACTTAGCACCTGCAAGCTCGGGGAGAGCTGTGCAGTTTATGACTTCAGGATGCCTCTTTCCTTGTTCTTATTTGATTAAAACACTTCCTTCGTCACAATCCACCAATGACAGACTTCACTGTTATTCCAGGGAGGACACTTGTTACAAACTTCATTATGTTTTAGGGAGAGCTTTTTTATAATTTCAAAAGCAAAAATCGTGAAAAATGTAAAATATTTATGCATATCTTTACAACATTACATACAGCCATCAACAGTCTCCTTTCACTGCTGCTACAGGAAGTTAAAAGTTTCTTGTCCTGTGTATTTCCAGCCTTATTTCACACAGGAAAAAGATGAGGGGAATCTCTGCCCTGTGTTTGCACAGCTTTAGGCAAAGAATCCAGGTTCTATCCACTGTGCTGGGCAGTGCTGCGGTGCTGCTGCAAGGACTGGGGTCAGAACTGCAAAATTCCAGGAGCAGGTTGTGCATGGGAGGGAATTCTCCAGTGACTCACCCGGAGTGCACGGCTTTTGTGGTTTAAATCTGGCTCAGCAATGCCTGCACGGGCTCCAGGCCATGAGGAGACAGCAGTGTTGACACACACTGACGTGAGGAGATGTTAATTGACTTGCCCTAGATCCCTCTTGGAAGCACCAAGAATAGGATCTAAACTTCCTCTAGACAGAATTAGCATTTTAATCGATAGCGCACAGGCTGTGAAAGCTGGGGTGGAGAGACCAAAAAAGCCAGAAAGGCTTCAGCCTTGGGGTGATGAAGGAATGTGTGGGCACAGGGAGGTTTTTGGAACAAAAAAGGCATCATATAATCTGTGACTTTCCTCACACACATGTGAAGAAACAGACACCTTGCTCTTTTCCAATGACAGGTGCCTTGAGCAGCCCTTCCCTACCCAAGCACGCCGAGGGAGATGCTTGGACCAGGGAAGGGTTGAAGGTGATGGCTCTGAGCAGGGGATTCTGGCACAGAGGGAGCTCCAGAGGAGGGGCTGGGCTGCGCAGAGCGATGACCTTGAGGAAAACCCCACGGGGTGAACTCCCCGCGTTATTTCCCGCCAGGGCGGCGCTTCCCGCGAGTTCCCGGCGCGGAAGGGCCGTGAGGGCGGCACTGACCGATCCTGTCGGGGGTGTTGTCCAGCTGGGACGGGGAGCTGGACACGCTGCTGCTGGGGTGGGAGGACGCGTGGCTGCCGGGCCGCTGGCTGTCCTCCAGGGACGGCGCCGGCGAAGGGCTCTCCTGGATCCTCTCCTGCAACAGAAGCAAAGCAAGGCTGGGCCCTTTCATCCACGGGCTTCAGCGAGGTTCAAACTGAAAAAGTGCGGTTGGCTTAAAAGTAATGGTGACAAATGGTGTTGCTGAGGTAAACAGAACAGAACTCGTGTCTAAGAGCAGTGGAGTCATCTACAGCCAAAACCAACACAGGCTTCTACAAGCAAAGTGTCTGAGCTTAGCTGATCATTTGCCACCTTTTTCTTGTTGGCAACTTTTTATGTTCTAAGTTTTTCACACGTAGGAACATACAGAATATTCTTTCATGTTGCTTTCAAAAACTACTTTTAATCTACAGGTAGTAAGATTGCTATATATGAGTCACATTTCAAATAAACAATTCACAGTTGGACTGAACTGTCACTAAATGCAGTCAAATGTGTAATCAGAACCTGTACTATTGAATTTGTAACTAGAATCTGTACCTGGATAAATTACATCAGTATCTTCTCAGGATAGCACCTGAGTGGCTCTGGTAAGAACTTCTCTCTTCCATGAAAAGCACCACTGGTAACCAAAACAAGAGTCTGCTTGCAAAATGTCACGTTTATATTTGCACAAGAAACTTTGATACTAACCTCAAAGTTAAATATATATAGAACTTGAGTTAAGGAGGGGAAAAAAAAAGTAAAAATAATAAAAAAGAGGCAAAATTAAATTCTGTATTTCTGTGTATCTATACTTGCAAATTGCCTGAAGATGCCATGGAATTTTCATCAGTAAAAATCTTTAGGAACAGGTCAGACAAACACGGCATAAGTAAAAATTCATCCTTAAGAGAAGAGATTGTGAGACCACTTGAGATACTTTCAACCCAGTGTTTTCTCACACACACACTTTTAATTAAAAAATTCAGTGCCCTTCATTCCTGTTCCCAGAACCAGCAGAAAATAAGAATCTTCTGAAAGGGACAATCAGGGCCTGAGCTACTCCAAATATTCTTCTGAAGTGCCTCCTCTGTTTTAAAACCTCTATCCAAGTCCTTGAAGTTGTAATTCCAAGGGGGAGACATCAATGAGAAAAAATGGCTGAATTTACAGAACTCCAGAAACTGAACCTCTAGAGTTGCCCCTCATTCCTGGCCATCAGCTGCTTCCTGTGCAAACTCAGAACTGAAATCTAACTTCCTTATTTTTAAAAAAGAGAGATTCTCTTGCCTCCAGCTCTCTAAAAATCACAATTACAGTTCATCTGGGAAAGTTGTCTCAAAGGAGTTTTGAAATCACTCCTCCTTTCTAACCTATTCTGAAAATGTTTCATTAGGAACAGTCAATCTGGCTCCTTGGTAGCAATTTACTGTGTATTCTGGAAAATAAACTCAGTAGTATCTGAAGTTTTTATGAAGTTTTCTAGGTGGAAGCTTGAATCAGTAATGTAGATTTGGGAAGCACATGGTGGTTTCTAGAAGTTTTTCCATTATAAATCCCTGATCCAAAAGCTGCTGTTTGGATGTGTCAGGGCAATTCATTAATTACACCGCCAGCTGGATCCACAAGAATATTCTGTTACCCATTAAAACCACCCCTCCAAGCCACACTCATCTTTGTATTTTCAGGTACTTCTGAGAGTTATGCCAAGGGAACAGGAGATTGGATCCTTCTCAGAGCATGGGATGACATTTCCCTATTCCAACCACACCAGCTGAGAATGTGGCACCAGACCTGGTTTTAATAGGATTGTTATTGTACATTAAATAACAAGCCAGCCCCAAAACCATGTAACAGATGTGTATCTATTACATAGCTGTTAATCCTCAATGGATCAGTTTCACTAATTATCTGTTATTTCATGAATGTACAGTAACTAACAGATCTGAAAGGGAGACTTTTAATGCTAATATTTAACAGATATGAGCCTATTATATGGAGTCACAAGTTTTTTTAATTTTGAAAACTGAATTGTTTTATCCAATTTATTTTTCAAATTCTGTGGGAGAAAAAAAAGGTCCAAGTCACTGAGCTTAAAGTCTCCTGTGTTTTCTTCCTTTTGGCCTCCAAAAGAGAGGATTTGGAGGCTGCAGAGATGAACAGATGAGTAAAAAGGAGCTGGGACTTTGTGGATGTGCTGCTTACTGAGTTGCTTTTAAAAGTCACATTCTTACCCCAGAAAGTACTGTCCTAAATAAAAAACCATGCACATGCAATCCTGAGTGGATAAATCCTGAGATCCTGTGTGTTTTTTACCTTTGTGCAAATAATAGCTTCCAAATAGGTTCCTGCTAACAGGTTACAAATCTGACTGCAATTTCATTTGCATGGATTTCAGTTTTAACAGTCCTCTTTGGCACTATTTCCTCCCTTTTAACCACAAAGAGCACTCAATTTACAATTAAGATATCATTTTGAAATGATTAATTTTACAGAAGAGTGCATAGTTTAAGTAAATTTCATTGTCTACTGCAACCATGAAAATGAATAGCCAAGGAGAGGACATGCCAACTGTTCTGCAAAAAACCCTATGAACAAATATGACTAGGAATTAACACTTAGATATCACACAAACAGCCATATATGTCATCTTAAATGGGAGTTATTTGAGTAATTCAAAAGCTGATGATTTGGAAAAGCAAAGTATTCCAGCTCCTTCTGGTAACTGCATTTCCCATTGTCTCTCACTGTGAAATAATCTCTGCTTGGAGTAATTTGCCTTCAGACTCAGGGTCTTGGTTTGAAATCTTCAGGCAGACGTAGAAGTGTCAAATAATAATGTCCTTCTTAATCACACGGTGAGTCACTTTCTGAGCAAATTAGTTGATTATTCGTTGATCTAATATCTTACCAGTTACACCAATGTACAGGCACAGGGAATGCAGAGCTTTCCCTGTAAGCAACAAAGGAGCTGAAATTCCCTCTGTATCAGACATGCTCCAAATGAGGATGGAGGATCACCATGTGAGGCTGCATATGGATCAAGAAATTGTCCATTTCTAAATGTTTATGTGGAAATATGCTGAATTTCCCCTCCTATAATGAATAATGCTATGAGCAGACTCTTCTTTTGCTGGTAAACAGATCCATTTTTCAGTCCTGTAATCAGTATGCATCTATTTAGCTACTTAGCAGCAATGTGCTCTGGTTCATTAGGTAGCTACTGTTGTGTCTCAGCCTAGTTAAAATTTCACAGCAAGTTAATCTATTTTATTACAAATGAGAACACAAGTGATAATGTCCTCACCATTTTCCAAACACAGGGTTAACAGTATTTGTAACAAATCAATGAGGGCATTTAAATAGGAAAATTGCAAATCTAAAATCTTAACATTTTGTTTTACACATTGATGACTTCATTTGATTTGTCATCTATGTATTTTACAACCTTGTTAATTTTCATAATTTTTTTTCCCCCTTGAAAATGGCTCCTTTCCTCTGCACCCTGCAGGGCAGCCTGGTCACACACTAGGTAAATTCACAGAAATAAAGAAACATTCCTAAATAAAGTAATATTTTCCCCATTTATATTTATTCTTATTCATAAATTTGCAAGATTAATATTCCAGGTTATAATTGAATGAATTATACATAAGAGTTCTACAGATTGTGAGAATTTTATGAAAAATGAAAACATTTCTCAAGATCTCACCTATTTATCTACCTACAGTACCTACTTTATCTCATCTTTTTTCCTTCCTTTACAGAGCTGTAACATAAATTCTCAAAAAGGACTTTTCCAGTATTTAATCCTCTTGAAGGGTAATGTATTTGTCTCACTAAAAAATCAGTGGCCTTCTCTGTCTCAGAAAATGCAGCTACAAAGCTTGACATTGTTGATTTTAGTTGTGATTTAGCTTAATGGCACTGAAGTCATGAACTCACCCAATTTCCAGACAGATCCTTGATTTCAGCTCAATATCCCTGTGAGGGAGTAGTCCACACCAATAATAGCAAATACTACACAGTAGTTTTATTTGAAATATATATGAACAGCTTACCTATTTTTGACATAATCATCTTGACCTTAATTCCTTACCTCTGCTTTTTTTATTGTATTGATCTTCCTTTTATGTCAAGAGTTTAGAGAAATGATGCTGCTGGATTTTCCTTTTTATTTTTCTTTCTTCTTAGTTGTAATGTAGTTGTAATTACTCTTCCAAATGTTAATCTATTAATGAGTTCCTAGAGGATTTAGTGGCATTTCACTGCTGACAAGCAGGTTTTGGAAGTGTGTCTGAGTCTTCAATGTTTTATTCACACATTTATCTTCATATTTCATATTTATTTGAGGTGCTGCTTCTCTACTCTACAGGGCTCTGCAGTGGATGGAATTCACCCTATCTAATGAAATGGAAAGGAAGGTAAAATGGAGATGCTACTGGTTTTAGGCCTAGATTAGAGTTGTCAAGAGCTCTAAGAAAGACTTCAAGCTGATGTTAACCATGATGGAAAAACAAGAGTTCATGGGCTTGGGCAGAAAAAATCCCAGCATTAACTTGCACGCTGGGATCCTCATTATGCCACACCTCAACCTCCCAGTGGCTGCCATATCTCCATTCATATTCTCAAAATGGACTACACAGAAATAAAAAAAAAAAATCTAGAACCCAGAGCCTGACTCCCTGGAGGGGTCTGTGAAGCCAGGATGGGCAGGCAGAGTCTGCAGCTCCAATTCCCTGCTGAGCTACCTCTGCTCCCCCCTCCCTGGCTGGATCCCATCCCCAGCAAGTGAGAAGAACAAGAAAAGTCAACACAATCCACAATTCCAGTCAGCAAAGAACTGAATTGCTAATACTTCCTTTTTTAGTTAATAATAAGATGTATTTATTTCCAATTGACCTTACTTGATACTAATGCTGTTTGAATCCTAATAACCATCACATTTTTAATACTGCTCTCAAGTTTACAATCCTTAACTGATGGACTACTCAGTATAGGCTTTTCCAAGGAAAAGAATACCCCTGCCAGAGGAAGCAGCTGAACTGATGCCAACAAGAACTAGGATGGTCACAGCCATTTCTGGGCTAGAGAAGAGCAGTTTGGTTTGGATTTTGAGTCATTCTGCCCTGGAAATGAGCACACACAATGACTGGGGGTGACTTGTTGGTCTTCTGAGCTACTTATAGTACCTGTGATTGCTGGAGGTACTGGAGATGAACAAGGTAAACAGCTGGTCTAAAATCCAAGATAGGATCTGTGTGTCTGAAAGCCAGCTGGATCCCATTCATCTTTTCCAGTGTATAGGGAAGTCATTCGCCTAAAATATGTACTTTGCCATTTAAAATGCACTTTTTTTTCTACTGTGTACATATAGTTGTTTCAGTTGCAGTCAACTGGCAATTATTTTCTCACAGAATTTAAGAAATCATAAAAAACTCCTACATTTACTGATTTTAATACCAGATGTTCACTCACTAATTCCATTACCTTGTGACTACTTCCTATCAATCCATTAATTGCCAGCTGCTGAGCCAAACAGAGAAGTGCAGCTAATCAGATGGTGTTGGGAAACAGCCAAACAGGAGCTGCCTCTTCCCCGTTTCTTAAATTAGCAGTCACTGGGACAGCCATGGAAACCTTCACTCCTGGATTAAGATCTTCATGTTTTACTTTCAATCTGAGAGCACAACAGTGCCTGAAGGAAAGGATCTCACGGTGGAAACTTGGTACTTGTGCCTCTCTCCTGAATTGTGTCACCCAGTGCTGCCATGGAAGGGAGGAAAGGCACTCCCAGGACTAATGATGAAAATGCTCTACCTCATCCATGTTAGAGCCATATCAGTTATTAAGGATAAATGCAAATGACTGAGCTAATACTAAAAAGATCTGAGCCAGAACTAAGAGCTTAGATGTGCTTGGCCTAACAATTTTCCTTTGCAAGCTCTGCAAAAAGAGATGTTTCTGATTGGATTTTTTTTTCCACTTGGAAGTTTAAAGGAAGTTTTCAATGCTTAAAACCTCTCAGTGAGGGTGGTAAGGAGCCAGGTGCTCTTGGCACTGCAGGAAGAGGGACAGCCTTCCTCCAAAGGAGGAGATGAGAAGGGTATTTAATGCAATTTGAAAGGATCTGAACATCTCCCAGCAGAGTAATTTCTCTGAATCGGTGAATAAAGAGATACAAACCTGCACACTCACTCCTCCTTCACCTCAAATGCAGCCACAAAAATTAACCTTCTAAGAAGCAAACAAACTCCTGTGTCTCCCATGTCACTCCTCCAACATATCCCATCCAGCAATAAACTGTTATGGAACAGGACAGAATAAATCCAACAATATGAAAAATCACATACATTGTAGGGAAGTTTTATTTTATAAATGTTGCCATATTCTGAAAACAATTCATAATGGATTGAATGCAGAGAGAGATATGAAATTACTGACGTTAGAAATTCTGTAATGGGAAATGTTTCTGTTGTGAGAAGAAGTGTTTCAGAGCATTCTGAGATGGCCACATTTTTCTGGCTGTCAGGTAAATATTATGAATGTGAGTTGTAGAGCACACAGAAAAATAGCACCTCTCAGCAATAATTACACAGCCCATCTGTACTCTCTTCAGGGAATTTAAAATCATGTCATATACACCCTTTACAAATGCTTTAACAATCCCACAAAATCAGGAGAAAAACAGAACTCAAAGAGAAGGAGATTCAGGAATCTCTACTGCATGTCTAGATCCCACTGTACAAATAATGCTTTGCTCAGTTTATCAGATTAGTTTCTAAAGTGCATTGGGGTGAAATTCTCAAGGAATTACAAAATATGAAAATAAAAATGCTGTCTTTTTAGAAAGCATTTAAATTACTTTTTTTTTTCTGTGTTTCCCATTTGCAGTCAACAAAAGCACCATTTGTTCCTTACTGGGACCTCGGTAAGAGCAAGAAAGATAAGAGAAAAGCAGGAATACAACAAGCATGAGGGGATGACAACAGAAGAAAAATGGACAGCAGGAAACCAATTTTCAGAACTACTCCTACTCGGGAGAAGCACATCCCTCAACAGCTCCAAAGAGGCTGTTTGCCAGAAGGAAAAGGAGGGAGCATGAGGAGGAAGAGGGTGAGACATGAGAAAGAGGAGGAAGCAGGGTGCAAAATATGTTAGGTAAGTAAAACGAGAAGCAGGGGAAATCTGGGAGAAGATGAGTCTCAGATCTCTGGCATGAAGTTTTGCTTCATTACTCTCAGTACTCTTTCCATGTCTAACACAAAAGGAGCAGCTTAAGACCCTGGTTTGGGTTTGGTTCCCAGAATTTTAAGCTCAGCCTAACCCAGTATTGCAGTATTTCCCCCCAGACTGTTCCCAAGCACATGAAGGAAAGTGGCCTTTCAGTGAACAGTCACAGCTCTAGACTTGGCTCTTGCCAGCCTTCCCTTCCCTTCACCTTCCTAACCCCAAACTTCTCCCCTGCTCTTTGGCTGGAATTGTGTAAAACACTATGTTTTTAGCCATATGAGGTTGTATTTGTTACAGATGCACTGTAAAATAAAAATCTTCACATTATGTAGCTACTGCTCTCTAGAGCTGAGTGTTTCAAAAACTTCAGTGAAAAATCCTCTCACTTTTCTGTTAAGGGCTCATCCCAACTTTCCTTTTGAAAATATTGCCACTGAGTAGGTTTTTCTGAGTTTCAGGAACAAAATTATTGTGTGACAGTAAACTGCTACATATATTCATAGAATCACAAGCTGGTTTGGGATGGAAGGACCTTAAAGGTCACCTCACTCCAGCCCTGCCAGGTGCAGGGACACCTTCCATGAGTGCTCCACCCAACCTGGCCTTGAGCATCCACTGAGCAGCATCCTCTTTCTAGCCCAAACCATGACTCAAGTGTACTTAGCCAAATTCTACCCCAGACTGATGCTCATTTGACATCCAGGCCATTCCTGAATTGCAGAGCAGGTCCAGCTGAAGAACAGCTCTGAAAATGAAGAAATAACAAGAACTGGATGCGGGAGGGAGAAGAGAGAGGGTGGTGAACTCAGCGTCCCTGTCAAATTTTGCTTTGGCCATATGAGACCCTCAATAATAGAGATTCTTCTGAGCCACTGAGGCCAAGTTTCAAACCCAGCAAGCTTCTTCAGATATGCAGTAAATCCCTGTAAGGCTGGATTTATCACAGAGGCACTGCCAGACCTGCAGCCACAGTGCTGCTGGTGCTGCTATAATCACATCACATCATGTTAGGGATGGCTAAGAAGGTTTTGTGAGCCTGACCATTGTGCCTCCCTAATTTATGGTGTTCCTGTCAGGCAGAAATCAAGTTTCATAGTTATGACATTTCTTTCTGGAGCACTAAATGTTAACTTTGCTGATCATGCATATCTTGGTAGAACAGCTTATTTCTAAATGGCAAACGTGATATAAAAAGCATAATGACTTCATTCAAAACCTTATAAAGCAGCTGATTCTCACACCTATAGAAAACAGGCCAAGTGGTATTTTAGTCATCAGACTATGGAAACAGACACACACTCAATATATTCCATTCATTTCTCCCATTTTAAGTAAAAACATGATGCTGGGATTGCATTCTGTGGAAAACTAGCTATGTTTTGTACTTATTAAATGCACTTAAATAATGTCCTGTTACAAAAGTATTACTGACAGCAGGAACAGCAATGCTTTTCTTTTTTCTTTACATGTTTCACTTTGTAAAAGAATTTCATGTTAACTGGTCATCATTCTGTGCTGGATGATTGTACATAAGGGAAGGAAAGGACAAAAGGAGCATCACACTGTAATAAAATGCATCTACACTTTCAGCACTCAAGGCAAACTAGAGAAAGATGCAGCACCACTTGACAGGTGAGAGTAACACAGCACAGGACTCCCACTCTGCCTCTGTCACGTTGGCTACTGGTGCATTTTCCTCTGCAACATGATAGGAAATAATTCCCAGCAGAGTGCTGGCCAGACCTCGTGTTGCTGTGGAGATATTGTGTCTCCTCTGGTGCAGGTGTTGGGGAAAAAATTGCTGTAAATGAGTAACTCACATCAGCAAGGGTCTGCTAAATAACACCCTGAAACCCAGCTGCCTGCAAAAACTGCAGTTTAAATTACCAAGGACTGGCATTGTTTACAAATATGTATTTAATCTTCATGTTGACATACTGGTAACATTTAGACTACAATCAAAGCTTCTGCAAGTTTACTTGCTACTACAAATATTCCACTGCTGTGTTTAAATTAGAGTTTTATCAAGAGGTCTCTGAACACTTAAGGAAAAGGTTAGGTTTAAAATGAATGGAATTTCAACTAATTTCTAACAGTTTAATGACTTGCATTAACTAATATACAGCTGGACATCAGATAGAGGTGTCTTCTCCACTCAGCCAACAACTGTACAAGTACACTGATGATAAAGAGAAGTTTTTACACTTCTTAATCCTAACTAGGGATCCTAATGGGAAATGTCACCTCTGAATTTTCCAGCCTCCCTAGAATCCAATGAAAAAAGAAATCAACAAAACCAAAGCATTCAGAACAAAATTTGCCCTAATCTGGAAGTGGACTCTCAATAAAAAAGAGAAACAACCTGAGGCAATTTTGGAGATGCTTAGGGTCAGAAAGCAAATCAGAAGGAAAATAATTCTCTCCAGTACCTCAGCAACAGAAGGGTGTAGATTTTACTGCAGTGATGTGACAAGGGATATTTGCTGTCCCCCTTGAGAGGATGCTGCATGGGCATGAACAATAAACACGTGCTTGGTCACTATGAGTTTCTTTCCCTGCTTGATTTAGAAACAGAATCTCCTGAATAACCAGTCTGTGACAAAAGGAAGTACAACACAACTCTGACTATTGTATTCTCACAACTGGACTGTAGTGATGGGAACAGTGACTTTCTCGATGATAAAAAAAATGACACACTAAAATTAAGATGTTTTACAATAAAGATATGAGAGCAAATCAGTTCAGCTAATCAGTGAGAGCTGTAAGAATGAAGCAACTCAGAAGTCAGATTCTAGAGTAACAGGGATACATGAGATACAATACACAGATTAAATACACAGATATTGAATACATTTACTTTCCAGAACAGATAGCTCTACAGACTCATATATTTAAACCCAAAGAAAAATGGATTAAACTAATGAACTTTCAAAGCTGACAACATTTTACTTTGTCAACAAGAAACCCACATGTGCATGCAAATACACACACATACGTCAGACTGCTAACACCTTTAATTTTTGCTCAGCAACAAGTGGACACACTGTTTTAGAGAATCCCATCATACCAATCCTTCACATACACTGATCCTACACACTTCTATTTTGAAAATTTCTTGTTTTAATGCATTTTTGAGTGTGTGGCAGGACAGCAGCTCTCCACACAGGCAAGAAGCTTTCTCAACAGTCTACTTGGCAGAGACTACAACAAGCCTTTCAAAATACAAACATGTTTTAACCAACCAGAAGGAAGTTCAGGTTTGGCTACCAAAGACTCTACTCCCTAAAGTACTTGTGGTAATTTATTCAGGTATTTACCTGCTCTGGTTTTGCACCACTAGAATTCCTGTTTCGCTCTTCAACCTCACTAAAGTACTGATGATGATTTTCTTTGCTATTTACCTACTCTGGATTTGCAGTGCACTAGAATTCTTGTCATGTCCTACAGCATTTTCTCTTAAATTTGACTTTTAAACAGCATTTTAGGAGAGTTATTAAGCTTTCAGAGATCTAGCCTGTAGTGAGTGTCAGTGTCCATTTTTAATGACATTACAGACTCACTGACTGACCAGAGCAGCTGAACTCCTTGGCTGCAGTGGTGGCTGAGTGTCGGGAGCAGCCCAGGCGAGCTGGAGCAGTGTGAGCCCAGTGCCTCGTCCTTCTCCTCCGGAGAGAAGCGCTGCAAATCCCTGCAAGCCCCGAGGAAGCCTTACCTTGATGACGGAGGCCCCTGCCCTGGAGAGGGGGCTGTGCATCTGCGCCGCCGCGGCCATGTTGGCGATGGTGTTGAGATGGTTCATCTGGTTCATGGCCATGGCCACCGAGGCCGGGGGGAGGCTGACGGGGAGCAGGGGGTGCGGCATCATCATGAAGGGCAGGTCTATCCCTGCGGAGAGCACGGACACGTCACTGGGACACCCGAGGGCCCACAGCATCCACCATGTCACTGGGACACCC
>QUSF01000018.1:11126693-11261237 GCA_003676055.1 Chloebia gouldiae | reverse complement strand
GACACCCTGAGGGTTCACTACATCCACCATGTCACTGGGACACCCTGCAAGGGTGTCACATCCCACTGCAACACCCACCACTCAAACCCAACAGCAGCAAATCTTATCAGTTTTTGGGTTGCACAGGGGATGATTGTCTGTGCAGCCCAGGAAAGGCTGGCTTGTGCTGGGGAGAGGAACACACAGCTGGGGAGTGACAGAAAATGAATATACGACTGCACCAGTTCAGTGATCTCTTTAGTTAAGAGAAATTAGGAAGGAAAAAAACCCACAAAACATGCATATAATTTGCATGTTTTCCAACATATCAATGTTGATGAATATTTATTACTAACTTTATCTGATCATACACTCCTACCAAGACTTCTTCCCATTACCACTTCTCAGCAATGTCACACTAAATTATTATACCCTATTTTTTGAATCCAGGAGGCTGTGCCTTGGACTACAGACACCACTGAGCAATTGTACAGAAGGTCTGTGAACTGCAACATGTAATGAGAGGTTAAAATTGTTGCCAGAGGTTTTAATTTTCAAAATGTCACTTTAAATTGTCTTCTGCTATGGATATAAACCAATTTAAGAAGGTATGAAATTTATTTGGATCAACTTGCAGATCCTGACATTGCCAAAAAGGTGAAGTTACTGCTAGCAAGAATTTGATTCTTGCACTTCATTAATATCCATTTCAGCATGTGTATTCCTTCTTGTACTTAGTAATAACTGCACTGGAAAGAAAGACCAAGATACCAATTCACTGAAAAAACTGTTCAGGTTATTGTGCATTCAGGAGTTCTTTAGAGGGACCACTGGAAGATAGCTACTATCGGGCATCCAAAATTAATTTTTCAGAAAAAAAAAACAAAAATCAGGAGTCATTCTGCCAGACAAAAATGACTTATTATTTTTCAAAATGACATTTAGATTAGAAATCCTCATAAAAAATTAATGTGCAAATTTTAAATAACACAAACATATAGCCAGTCATTACCACAAGACATTGAGATTGCTTATTGTTAAAAAGTTTTCAACTTCTGGGTTTAACCTAACTATTGCAAAGGAGAAGGCTAGTCACCATGTTGGTGTATGACAGAATTAACAATAAAAAATACCACTGACTGACATATCTTATGTTATTCCTACAGAATTTGACTCCAGTGATATAAAAACACCACAATGCCCACCAGGAAAGGCAGAATTGCAATATTCCCAGCTCCCACACTATTCCTGTTAAACATGAGCCTATCATGATCAACAACTGTGATGTCTAATGACTCATTCTCTATTTTATATGATGATCCACGCCAATATTAATTATGATAGGCAATAAGCAATGCCCACATACATCTCTCTTCACTTCAAACCACTCTGACAATCCCCTCCAGTGCCTGCATCCACAAGCCTTTGTTCCCCTGCAGATCTCCCTTAACAGCCCAATAATCTTTCCTCATCCTCTATAGAGTTCCAAAACTCCCAGACACCATCTGGCCACATTGAGTTGTATGTCTACTTAAAGTCCAATTGACATGCAAACTAAATGCAAACTACAAACAGAATTTAACAGCACATCACCAGTTTTAAGACACAATCCGTCAAACATTTCAGAGGACTATGAGGAAAATATATCCTGCACTTGCAAATCATTGGGCATAATGTCTGACATCCAGTAAACCTAGACATTCACCTACTACAAAATCCACTGGAAAATATCCTTAAGAGCAAAGAACACAACATGTCTGTGTGTAAAAGAAATCCAGGTATTGAATTATGCAAGAATATAAATTGAAAGGACAAATGACAAAGAATTTGAGTCCTATGACCTGGTGATTTTTAACTACTGACACTTAATCCAAAATGCTCAGGTCCACACTTTCCCACAAACAAAGCAGGCTCATTTTGTAGGAGTCATTTCAATGCTCTGATTTGCTCAGGTCTAGGGTCTGGCAGAGGAGAATGAACTAACTACTCCAAAAATTGCCAGAAATGCCAGAAATAGCCAGAAATGCCACTCATCCACTAAAAGTAACACCAAAAATTAACTTTGAGAACTTGGAGATTAAAGAGCTTAAACATAAATAATGAGCTTTTCATTCTTCATCCACTATCAACTATAGGAATAACTTTACTCCTCACTAATTTTTAAAATGTTAATCCCAAACATCTTTCTTGGAACACTTTTTCCTTCCCTTCCTTCCCTCTTTGTGTGCACAGAAGTGGAACTGATGGCTTCCCACCTGCTCCCTTCCTAAGGGAAAGAAAAGAGATGGCTTTTTGGGGAGCTCCAAGTTCCAAATCCAGCCTGTGTCATTTTATGCCAGTTGTTTTGGATAGCTGGGTTCAGTGCAGTGCATGACCTTTTAATTGGACATCTTGCATTTATTCCTTGCTCTTGTATTTTATTTGGTGGGTCAGCATTTCCATCTGGAAGAGAATTTTCTCATACAGCTAAAATTTTAAGCAACTTTATGATCATTTTTCCTTTCAATCCACACATGGAAATTACAATTAAAGACTGGCAGTCCCAAATCCAAGAGGGATTGAGTATTTCAAGAGGGAACAGCCACTTGGACTAGGACTGATGGCAGAGGGTGGCTTGGACATGAGACACAAGCGGAGCTGGCAGTGGAAGGCCTGACCCTCATGTCACTCAGGTGTCTCCCATCCTCTCCCCCCTCCCCGAGGCTGGGCAGGAAGGCAAGCCCAGCTCCCAGCAGGGCTCCAGGCACTCTTTTTTCCCAGCAGGATCCCAGTACGTACTGTTGGTGAGCAGGTGGTTCTGCTGGAGAGGGCTGAGCGGGTGTGCGCTCCCAAGGCTGGACTGCCCTGACAGCGTGGGGTGGCCAATGCTGTGCTGGGATCCTGTCGTGATGGGAGACTGCAGCTTGTCTTTGTCCCAGGAGGATTCACTCCCACCTGCAAAGGAGGGCAAAACAAACCATGAGTGCCGTGCACCTTTATTCAGAGATATTTAGCTTGGTTAGCAACGAGCCGACGCTCCTTACCACAGCTGAGCACCTGGCACAGGCACAGCACCTGGAACCTGCCCCTGGGTTTTTAAAAAAATAAATTAATAAAGAAGCATTGGGCAAAAAAACCTTTTAGATACTTTCAGCATCACCTACTTTCAAAATATTGATGTGTGGAAACAGGAGAAGCTAAATGTCTGAGAATGAAATCATCCGTCATGATTAAATGAATTATCAGAATGGGAATATCTGAGAGGCTGAGTCACTTTCTCCTGCTATCACAGGACACAAGGCCACCAGTCCCTGCCAGACATTCTTCTGAGTCCACCTCTGTGCTCATCAGGTGTCTGCACTGTCACTCCTGGAGGCATTTGGCCATTCCCTTCCTCCAGTGTCACCACGTTCCAGCTGGAATTCAGCCCTGAAGATTTACTACAGTTTATCCTCAAGCTTGGTTATCTTTGAGCCTCAGTAGCTCCCCCTCCACTGCTGGGCCTGACCCTGGGGATGCCCCACGTGAAACCCTTCAGTTTGTGGGTTAAATGAGCCAGGCACAGGCTGCGCTTGGAAATCATCAATATTCAGCAATTTCAGTCCACATATCTATTATGCATAGCAATTACTGTCTACAACAAAGTCTAAAGAACTGAGCACTTGGTGTCTCGAATCTCTGCCTGGCCTTCTGCAGCAATTTTAAAGAATGTAGGTTTTTTTCAGTATTACACACTAGAATAACAAATTTCTTTCAAACAGCAGGTTAAGTAGACCATGTTAGTGAATTCCAAAATACATCTGGTCCACAAAACAGAACACCTAAAAAAAAGTTAGACTGAACATTTCTAGAGTCAAAAGGTATTTTAAGATCACTCCCCTCTCAGGTACACCCAACACTGTCACTTAGATTATAGATTTTTAGAAAAACATGTAAATGCAGTATTGATTTTGTTTTGAATTTATGAACAAGAATCTCAATTAGAATAAGTAAATAGATTACTGGAGTGCAGCAGATAGAGGCAGCAAGCAAAAAAAAACATTTTAATTGAATATGAAAGTAACAGAGAAATTCCATTCTTTATGACAACACTTGGCTAATAAACATGATTAATACTGCTAAATGCAAAAGTTTGAAAGATCAGTGATTGAGAAAAAAGGAAAACACTCCATCATTTTAGCACTACGTCCAAGTATGAATTACCTTCCTATAAAAGAGTTGTAATTTGTAAAATGATGAGTAATACACTGACAAAGAAAGATACACTAAATTATGCCATGTGATATAATGTAGCATGGTGTAGTGCAGTAATTAGAACTACTACAGTCAAGGCTGTGTCAGCATCTTTGTTATTTAATATACTGTATATCAGCTCTTTCAAATAACATTTGACTGCTACTTAGTGTGGAAGTTGTTCACTTTGAATATTGTGAATCTGGAGTGCTATTATTTGGTGTGTTTCAGAAGTTAAATGTGTGATTTATGAACTTTTGGAGGAAATATCGAGCATTTGATTTTAACAAGTGAGTTTTAATATTCTGCATACGCTTTTTCAACAAATTTAACATTTACATTCCTCAAAAAACACACATGCTTTTCCATTAGTTTTTTGCTTACAAACACATTTTGTAGCTGTAATTTCACATATCAGGGCACTGGCCACAAAAATTGGGCCAAAGGTAGTTTGTTGGAATTTCTGAATGAAAAGAAAAAACTGAGTCTTCATCTGAAAGTTTCCCTCTCCCCGTGTTCCTCTGCCCTGGGTAGTTCCAGCCCTAGGTACAGATGGGCTAAACTCAGCTCATTTAGTTAATTCTGGAAGTTTCTCTTGCCTTTCAGAGCCTCGTGGCCCTGAGGCTGCAGTAGCAGAGTCCCCCCAGCTCTCTGAGCCCAGCTCTACAACAGCTGCACATTCTGCAGGAAAATTCCTTTATTCCCAATTTACAGATGGAGAACTGCCCTGTGAAGAAAAGTGACTTGCTTAAGGAAACCCAGGAAATCTGCAATGGAAGGAGAAACTGAATTTAAATTATGTCACACAGCCCAAATCACTGGACCAGTTCTCCTTACAGATGGGGACAACAATAACTTTTCCCCTCTGCAAATTCCACTTGTAAATCTGCTCCAGTATTCAGTGCCAGCAACACAAGAATAAATTGCAATACACTTATCTCTACAGACCATTCCTGTATTCTTATGTTCCCTATCACTTCTCCTTAGAGAAAGAAAAAAATACAGCTGAGTGTAGGATGTATAATAAAAGTGATGTTAAATGAAATGCATCCTTAGCCTGCAGTATCCCACAGATAACAGCTCCATCTCTCCATCTGGACTGCATTTCCTATGTAGTAGGAGGCCTCTTAAAAATGAAATAATAATTAGAGCAGTTCTTCCCTAGAACTGCTCAGGTGTGAAGTGTTTTTTAAGGGCAGTGTGGTCAGCTCCAGGTGGGAAAGCTGAGGGGCAGAATTAGGAATTCCTCACTGCTGTTACACCAGTGAGGAAACTGAACTGGAAATGAGTCAGGGCTCGTGGTCCTGCCCCTGTGCTCTACCCCACAGATCCAGCCTACCACAGTCCCTCTGCACAGCTGAAAAATAACCATTTTAAAAGAAAATTCCCATTCTTCCCTGGAGTATCTGTGCCCATAGGGTAAGAAAAAGATTACATACAGATTTACAGCAAGCCTGAAGCAGATTCACAGTAAAAACCAAGTATGTGACATGCAAACCTGTGCTGGTACACGCAGTCCTTTAACTGCCGTGCAGCGTTAAAAAAAGGTATTTATTTTTGCACATACAATTTTCTTATTTGGTAACACAGTTGTCAGCATGTTTGATCAGCAAATACGTATCTGACATGCAACATATCAATGTGTATTTTGAAACTCTTTGTTGCCATAACAATTAGAAGTGAATACATCCATAAAAATTGAATCTTTCCTAATGCTTCAAATTCATGTTTAACCACAATTTTTCAGATTTCTGTTAATCTCCATTTTTTTTTGTCCAAACAGGTATCATCCAAAAGGCAAAGATACCACGTTTTGATTTTAATTTTTTTAAATTCTGTATTTTGTATAATGAGCTTCCAGTATGTACAGAGATGTATTTTAAGTAATTTCTTTAGGTATATAAAAGATAAAGGGAAAATATATGAAAAAAAAATAAACATACACTCCTAAGAAAAATGAGACAACAAGAAACAGCAATGGGACCTACCTCTTTTATATAAAGGGAAATAAAACTTTTTATTTATTTTATATGAGAAAAAATATTTCATTTTAAAGTATGAGTAACTTGATACATGAGTGTCATAGGAATATTATTAGAGCATCCAGAAGTTATTTGTCAAAATGCCAATACAACATTTATACACTTTACCAAAAGCTTTATGTTTGACACTCTTACCCACTACCCACATGACCTTCCCTCCAGCAGAGAAACCTGAAGGACAGAAAGGTGATTTTTCCTTCTCGTGTTTGCATTCTGGTCGATCTTGTCCCAGCACAGGCTGTTCTCAGCATTAGAAAAGGGAAAGACAGAAAGGACCTGCAGCCCCAGAGCTCCTGATGCTGGGCAGGTGCAGGCACTGAGCTCGTGGGCTCCTCACCAGCACCTGGAGAAAGGGGGAAAGGAAAGAAGTCTGGGCTGCCTCCCCCAGCCAGCCCGGAGCAGCAGAGCTGTGCTGCAAGCTCTGCTTTAAAGGGGTTAAAGAAAGGCAGGAGTGTCTGCAGCACCCAGGGAAAGGCACTGCAGGGCACACAGAGAGATGGACCCCGTGTGGACTTGGGCAGTTTTCTACTGTGTAATAAATGAAATCTTCTATTCACCAGTCTGAACAGGTTATTTGAGAAAAGTTACTTAGCAGTGCATGAATTACATTAATGTTCAATCAAGCAGAAATCAGGTGAATTTAGGAGTTAAATCACAGGTACCATGAACAAACAGGGAAAACCAGCCCAAGCAATACATTTACCTGCTGTCAGTGACAGACCCCCCCAACAGCCCCACTGGAAGGTGATTTACCATCACAAAGTGTCTCTGTTTAAGTTTTGTTATATTTATTTGAAGAAAATTCAAGCAACAAGCTCAACTTCAGTTTTTCTGAAAATGCTGCTACTCACCCATTATTAGCTTTAGGAATTTTTTAAGGCAGCTCTTAAAGCCAAAAGTTTTCTAGCAAAATGTCTCTCTATGCATTTCCATTCTTCAGAACAAAACCCCAAAATCTGTTGTTCGTTTGTTGGTTTTTTTTTTTCTGAAGACATTATCTGTAGTGATTAAATCAGTGTCTTGGTTTTAGGTATTGAAAGATCTCCAGAAAGTAATCACAGTTCAATTCGGTGACAGTTTCTTTTCATTTGGTTTCAAATTCATTTTATCAGCCTTAAATCTGTCTGGTTGAGCTAAATGAAATCCTCTCTGTCAGATCCACCTTTGAATTCCACAACCACGCCGTTTCAATCTATGTCTGTCATTTTACTTTTCCTTGTGATACATTCCTGAAAAACTGAACTCCAATTGTAAAAAGCAATACCATCTTCACTGGCCAATTTTATTCTCAAATTATTTTTAAACACATTTTTCATCCTGTTGGGCATATTAAGCACAACAACAGCTGTGAAGAAAAAAGTATTCTGTGCATTGCTATTTCAGCACTGGTAATCCCAAAGTATTTCTCACCTCTAACTTCTTGTGAGTGTCCAGCACATACAGAGCCTTTGAAAATTTTTGGATTATACAGAACCCCATGACTCCCAAAATAACAGAGGCCTTTTTGCCAGCACTCCCAATCCCTGTGTTTCCAGACTGTTGTACCAATATCCCAACCTCATCACCCTGATAACTGGGAAAAATGGTCCCTTTCTTGGCCTACACAGAATATCTTCTGCAAAAACATTTCAGCCTACAACTTTCTGTCAACATTTTCATGATGCCAACCTTTGAGTGTCCCAGGAAGACAAGATTAGGTTGAAAACTGAGACTCTCACTGCAGGAAGGTCAGGAAGACACCACCCAGGTCTCATTCCTGGTTAAGTGTTACCTTCCTGTCAGAAAACCCTAAAACTGCTCTGAGTCAGGATTTTGATCCATTTAACCCCAAATTCTGTTCCTTGTATTGGCAGTAGATAATGTTATTTACAAAGGCCACACAAGTGTGGGCACTTTCTGTGGTCCCTTATTACTCCCAAATGAAATGCTCAACTTTTTAAATGGTAACAAGATTTTTTACTCAACCCTCCAAATCATTACAACCATCTGGAAATCTAAATGGCAGATCTGAAATGCATTTAAAGCTTTAATCCATGGATTTATCTGCTGTGTGTATTTGGCTGTATCAACTTTTGGAGTGTACCCTACAAGGAAGCCATGAAAGTGTGTAGGGTAAGATATTAAAACTCAAGAAATCCAGTGATGGCTTTACTGGGCTACTTCCAAAAACTTATCAAGTGGTTCAGCAGATGTAATTACTGCTTAGCCCTGCCAAGGCTTTGAAATCTGCCCATTAATTCAGCAATTCCCAATCTGTCCATCAGTCAGTCATACTTAAAAAATATGTCTGTCAGGACTTAGGTGAAGTAATCTGTTGATAATTACACAATAAGAAGGCATCTGAAATCTGAATATCATTTCTAAACTTTTTGAAAAGTCTTGATGACAGCAAAATCAAAGTTTATTTCACAGCAAACAGGACATTCAAGGTAACTGGGAATATGTCCGAATATTTGATGCCAATTTAATTAAGAACAATTAATTTCAGGAAGATACTTTTTGAGAAAGCAGAGTTGCAATATTTATCTAGGAACCTAACCATCCCTCCCAAACCATCAGCTGCTTCCTGTACAGTGAACAAAGAAATGAGGAGGTGGTAAATGAAACGTGCTCTGAGGTTCCCACGTGCTGATGGATGAGGCTGGTGCTGAAGCTCAGCCCAGCCAAGTCTCCTCAGTGCCAGGTACCTTGGCAGGTGTCACTGTCCCTCCCTGGGCCCTTCCAGCCAAAACAAGATCTCACCATTACAGGCAGCTGCTGGTGTCCAGCACCTGAGCAGCAGGAAACCTGTTCCCCCTCTCACACCAGACAAGAGCCACTCATCCCTGCAAACTGCATCCACAAAAATGCTCCTAAAATACAGCCAAGTGTTTTCTACTGCTTTCTGTGACCAGTGTGGATGAACAAACTGGCTGCATCAACTAAACTTCAGCATCACCTCCAACTGAACTCCAAAACACCAAACACACCTCAGTGGTTCAACTTCCACCACAGAACCCTGTAAAAGTTAGATTTAACAAGATGAAACATCGGATTTACAGAAATTTAGACATAAACTCTTATAGCAATTGTCACTAAAATGCACTGGTACTCACAAACACCTCTCAGAGTTAGATACTTGTGCCTGCACTGTGTGAAAAACCACCACCAGTGGTGTTATTTGAAGGTGTGTTTTGGGGAGGTTACCTTGGCATCTGCTGTCTTCCTCTGACAGCTCCTAGTTCTTGTAGTGGATTAAATATTAAGTTATAAAAACTCTATTCAGTTTCTTCTATAGAACATGAAGTACATTTATTGCTAACATTTTTAGTAACAACTGTGTGACAACTGTTTTATTTTTCTATACAAAGATAAGAATGATGTACTAGAACACAGCATCTATTCTGGTTAAGGACCATCAACAAAAAACCTGTTTTCTACTGCAGGACTACAGCCTGCCTTCAGAAACACGTTCATTTCACAGAGAGAAAGAAGGTCAAAATTCTGGTCTGTCATGTTTTTATTACTGTTGATGATGCACAAGCCAGAAATAAAACAGCTTAACTTTCAGATCTTGAATACAGTTTGCAGGGCTGCCTGCCAGAAAGGATAAAACATACATCCCTCTGAAGTCCACTACTGCAGCCCCCAGCAAGCAAGGAACCAGGATTTGTATTCCAGTGATGATATCACCACACCCTCACTCACCACAATTCACCATTTTCTGCCTTGTTAAAAATTACTTAATATTTCCCCATATTTAACAACTTACTGAAAGAACCACTGAGATAAAATACTGTGTATTTTTACCATGACTCTAACTTGGTGGGTATTTGAGTTTGATTCTGAGAGGCTTTGAGAATATCTTGACATCCGGGGCAGACAGGTAACTACAAAATCAGGTTATTTGAGCTTCAACAATTCATCATTTACTATTTCTTTGAAATAATTATTAAGAACAGTTCAAGTTACAGATGGCAATCTGCTGAGTTAATCTGCAGTGACATAAATGGATTATGTATTTATAATCTTTCCAAGATCTCCTAATACTAAGAGAACTCTGTATAATGCAAAGTATGGACTGAAAGCATTAAATAAAATCTGTGGCTTTAATGTACACCTGGACAGTTTTCCAAATTTCCAGCACCTGCACAAAACTCATTGGAGATGTCACCAGAGAATGAGGGGCTGCTGAGGGATGCCCAACACACTTTTAGAGAGAAGAAGGTCTGTAGTGAGATTCAGTGCCACAGTCCTGGTCTCCACAAAGGATCAGTGGCTGCAGCCTCTTGCACAGCCCCTCCAAGGTGTGTCAGGATGGGAACTCAGGCCAGGTACACTCTCATTCCATTTCTGACATCTGACAGTTGAACCCTTGCACTAAATACTACTGACTTCCAAAAAACTGAGAGTGCTGCCAAAACCAGGGGAGCCCGTGGGTAAACCCAATTCACAGAAAAGGTCAGCAGGGACATCTACTGTGTTTCACTTCATCCCAGACTAAAAAGAACACACAAAAACCCCTGCAACTACATTAGCAGCCAACTTTGTACTTCCTTTCACAACCACTTTCATTTGTGCTCACAGTAATATCAAAACAGGTTCCTACCACAGCACCTGGATCCATCTCACATATTTAATCCATCTTTGCTTTTCGGAACATTTTTCTCATTCTGCAAGCTTAGCCACTGGGTATTCCCATCACCTCTAGAATAATTCTCCTCCAGGAATACCAGTGGGAGTTTAGCATTAGCTTCTCTAAGGAGCAGGATACAACCCCTAGAACTGACCAATGATGCCAAATAAACCATTCCTAAACTTGTCATTCTGTAAAGGATGCTCTATATATTCAAGCTCAAATTTCTTTCTGAGCTACACAAAGCAATAAACAATAACTACCATCAGAACAAACATTATTAAAATGTTGTTATTATACCAGATAAAGTGAAACTATTTCTTAAGAAGAGAAAGTGAGAGGCTTCTGCAACAAAACAGAATAGCACAGTGCCAAGCTGAACTTAACTAAGCTTGAGGTTTTTGGACAGGATTCATTTCTGCTTGTGGTATAAGTATGCACCACCTTGATTATCATTTAAAAAAATATTGACAGCTTGCCTTCTCATACCAATGCCTGGTAACAAATTCCAAATGTTTTGTCACATTTCTTGTGAGCAATGCCATCTGCCAGAGGTGGCATTTCATGGCTGTTTACCCTGACTCCCTCCAAGAATTCATCTGCCACTATCTAATGCTGCCTGAATAAAGGGGATTAGGACTCTGATGCAACAGAGACTATTGATAATTTGGTATAATTGGGAAGAAATGAAGATAAATGAGGTTGAGGATGGAGAGGCAATTAGTTGAGCTGCCTGTACAGCTGTGTACTCGGCCTGGCTCCCTTGGCCTTTTCTTTGGTGAGGTATGTGCAAATTAAACATAATGACAAATACACTCTTCCCAAAGCTCTTTACTCTGAGAAGCCTGAAGATCTGTTTTTCACTTCTGACATTCTGTGTGAAAAGCAAAGGGACAGAGGCTCACACTCTCTGCTGAGGTTTTTAAAGAGATGCACTTTGTCCCAGCACACCTGTGGCTCATTACCTGTGGTTCCAGCTCAGCACTCCCAGTGTCCAAAGCCCAGGGCTTTGGCCAAAAGGTGAAAGATTTTGTCCCCTCAGTGCCACAGACAGCTTTGGTCACTCCACAGCTCCAGATGGCTTTGCTGCAAATATCCTCTGTCCATGTCATTGCTCAAGCAACATCCCCTAACCACGATCCCCCCTAAAGCCAAGCCCCACAGTCTGCAGCTGAACCTCCACTTTATAAATTATGGCAGCTTTTAAAAATACTGGTCAAAAAAAAAAACCTTTGAAACATCTAAAGTACACATTTTACTCTACAATACATCTTGGAAGTGTGGTAGGAATTTTTAGTCCTAATACCAAAACAGCTACCCAGATAAAAGCCTTCATTCTAAGCTACATTATTCAGGTGAAGCCAAGTAATCAAGCTTGAATATCTTGAAAGATATTTAAATCTCAAGTGAACATGGTCAGACTATAAACCTCCAAATTAGAGGGCACAAATCTGCAGTCTGATTTGCAGTTCTCATTTCAAATATACTGAGATACATTCATACATATACATGTAGAGATGCCCCCACATGGGGTTTAACATCAATGTAAAATAACATACATTTGCCACAAGAAATGTCACTACATGTTTCACATAAAACTCTGACAGTTTTTCATAAATGTCAAATAATGCAAGATCTCCTTTAGAAAGAAATCCAATATTTGCAGAGGCAGCTTTGGCTTACAGACATGTTTGCCCAACTACCCAGCACATGTTAATTTTCTGATTTCATGTCCAGGTGATTCTATCCGAATTAAGTCTTAGATGAAAGACTTCATAAAACTGCACTTCTTTCCTGCATCCATACAGTCATCATTTTAAAAAATATTTTATGGATTACTCAAAAAGTGCTTCTTAGGTAAAGACAAAAGCCCAGTTTCAACACACAGAGGATATTTTAGAAGCCAAATGTTACATATCTTGAAAGAATAACAATTTAGTAGATTTATTTTGTAATGAATTTTCAACATAGCTGCTTTTTATTAGACAATAAAAAGCGAACAAAAATTTACATTTTTTTTGTAAATTCTCAAAGCTAAAATCACTTGAAATTATCTCTTTTCAAACTCACAGAACTACAAAATAGAGTGTTTTTTTGCACATGAAAAACCTCACTCAACCTCAACACTGTGCTCTTCCCCACTACCTGGAGGTCAACCAACATTTCAATTTTACTCTACCTAATGTACTTTTCATTTTGGATTAGAGTTCTACAAAAGCCAAAAAAAAAACCAAAAAACCCAAAAAACCCCACACTTTTTATGAGACAAACATGCCAGGAGGAAAAAAAATATATTTACTTAAGTTTATTTAAATTCACCTTGTTTTGCCTTTGTGAGGCTGAAAATTTGGCTGAGGTTAAACTGTCCCTGTATGGAAAATGGGAAGGGGAAGAAAGAGAAAGGGAAGGGGGAAGGGGAGGGGGAAAGGGAAAGGGAAGGGGAAGGGAAGGGGAAGGGGAAAAGGAAGGGACCCATGAAAATTTGACACTAGCATGAACAGGACAACAAAATATTCTGTTTTCCTCATTCATCTTGCTTTGTTTTCTCACTTCCACATTGAGACAATGCTCTAACTCCCTCTTCTCTCCCTGTTTCACACAGCCCTTCCTCACAGGTGGGTGCTCATTCTCTCTACATCCAAATGTCCTCAATTCATAAGAAGTGACAGACTCACGATGACTGGAAGGGATTAGGAGAAGCTGATTCTAAGAAAATACCCTGATTTTTATAGAATCCATTCTCACTGCTGTTCAAATGCCTCTGTGATTAACAATGGGGCTAAAAATGAGTTCTACTCTGTTTCTTCTTATTTCTGAAAATCAGAATCACCCAGTTTGAAGCATCAAATGAGACAACATCAATTTGGACTCTGTGCTCAAGGTCTTTTTCAACACTGATGGTTTTTTGATTCTACAGGTATAAGAGAAAATATACAATATACAGCAGCCTTTTGACTGGTGGAGTTTCTTCTTGATTTCTTTGTCCTCTGATTTTAAGTGATTGCTCATTTTCCCATTTTGTAAAGGTACCCACACCAATATTAAATAATATTTATAAGCTAAACCAAGAACTTGATTACAAATGTAACTGTAATTTCTCAAACACAGAGCCAAAACAGAAAAAGAACTAACTGAAGAAGCATTTCTGCAATTTGCAGATGATTAAATTTTGAAGGTGAGATGTTGTATAACTGCACCAGCATTTATTAAGCTGACTTGAGGAGCTGTAATTTGTGGTGTTTGCCTAGAAGAGCCAGCACACAGCCGTAACTGATGATCAGGGATAATGGCCACAGATTTCAGCACATTTCCAGAGCTCCCTGCTATATGCTGAGAACAACAATATCAAAAGGTTCCTCTCTGGTGTCAAGGTTAATGAGCTAAAACTTGTTAAATTGATATTACCAAACTAATGACTTTTTTATAGGATACTGCATGGATTTTGACACACAGGCTAATGTGGAATATTGCTGGTCTTAATTGAATTAGAAGTTATTGCATGTATACAATTAAGAGAACTAAAAATGGGGGAGCTGTGACCACACTGTTGTCACATACCTCATGTGCTTCAAATAGTACAGAAATATAGAATTCCAGACTGGTTTGGGTAGGATGAAACCTTGAAACCCATCCAGTGCCACCCCTGCCATGGCAGGGCCACCTTCCACTGTCCCAGGTTGCTCCCAGACCCGTCCAACCTGGCCTTGGGCACTGCCAGGGACTGGGAGTTCACAACTTCTCAGGGCAACTTCAAACTTTTAAATATGAAATTGTTTAAATAATACAAACATTACTGAAAAATATTTTTGCATCAACCATACCAAGCGTTAAGGAAGAGGAGAAATAAATGCCTGGAGTCTCCATTCAAAACAGATGAACCACCAACAGGAAAAAAAAATTAATGAATCATATTAAAAAGCAAGAAGCTCATGAAAAATAAATTACATTTGTAGATTATTAAATTTTGAAGGTGAGATGTTACATAACTGCATCAACCATTTATTTCAGTGCCATAACTACATCTAATAAATAAAATACTTCTTTTAAATCCAGACTGCAGGTATACTGCTACCCTGATGGCTTGAATTTTCCATTTACCTAGTGCAGGAGCAAGGTTTGGGCTGTAATTATTTGAGGCAGAAAGAAAAGCTGTTACTTAGCTGGAGAGAAAATCAGTATCAGCTGTGAGCAATAGTACAATGCAAATATTTCCTCTACAGACAGAATCACTGAGTTTAAATTCAGAGGCTCATTAGAGATTACCCTCTCAAATATAAGATACCTGCATGTTTAATGCAAATTCCTTTTTGTTTCAGTAGTATTTTTGCATTAACGTTCAATCTACCACTGACACAGAAATGCCATTTAACATACAAGATATACCCAGGTATGCTTGGTGTTTAAAAAGTGAGATTGAAGATCTGACTTGTGTTGTTTTTCTCTAAATGACTTTTCTGCCTGGAACTTAGACTTTACATAAAAAGGGAATAAAGTTGGACTCAGCTTCCAAAAAATATCTACTTTGTCAAAATCCAGAAAAATAGAAGAGGTGCTGCAAATGAGGGGGAATATTTCTCAAGGATGAAATGCCAAAATCCCCCTCAACATCAATTTCTTAGAGACAGTCAATCAACAAACAGAACTTGCAAGACACTTCTTCCTACTGCCTTTCCAACTTCCATCTGAAATATGAGAAAATGAATCACAATTTAACTAATATTATAAGATTTATAGGAAAAGGGGGAAAAAGCAGCCTCTGATGGCCCATGAGATCAGTAATTGAATATACAGCTCTTACAGTTTCACTACTCCTGAAGTTTCACCATCTCCGTCCTTCAAACCTGAGCATCTTCTTAAAAAGAAGAATCTATTCTAATTTTAATATTGCACAAGTGTAGAACAGCAGCAAACCCCTCCTCAATTTTTAACATTTTAAATATCAATGCTTGTCTGATCTTAAAGGGAAGCTCAACATTTATGTCTTGTCTTGGTGATAAAGTTCATGAATATATAATGAGAGTGGAACAACTCTGCTACTGATTAAATGTCAAAAAAGGTTTTATTGTCAAATATATTGTAAATACAGAAGATATACAACAAAGAGCATTAATTGCAGATAGCTGCGTACAGCTTAAAAAATGCACGGCATCGAGACAGGAAATGCTGATTTTCAGTTTCAGCTATCAATTTTAATTTACCTTCAGAATGTTCCTTCAGTCAACATGTACAGAGAGAATGAACCATAAAATGGCCAAACTCAACTGAACTAAATGTTCCCCATTCAAGGGCAAATGTTAGTCTATATCCTAGGCATACGCAGCAGAATTACCCAAAATTCTGGATCTTTATTAGAATTTGTCTAAACTTTTGTGAGGATTTAAAAGAAATACAATGTGAAAAACTGCTGAGGGCAGAGGGAAGGCTGGAATAGCCATCCTCAGCTCAGAGTGGGGTTTAACTGCCTGCTTAAATTTAAGATATAAAAATATAAAAAAAAATATCCAGAGTTTGCAGGTGAACACAGGTCAGCAGGATGCTGCTGCCAGGACATGCCAGGAGAATGTTTCCAGGAGATCAGTGTGTGTACAATGGGAGGAATTCTCTGTCTCCATCCCTGCCACACTCCTGCCCAGAACAGCGACCTTGACCGAGGCACTGCCCTGGAGCAGGAGGATCTGAATCACCTGGAGAGGGGCCAGGGCAGCCCAGGGACAACTGAGCAGGACAAGGAAATCCTCAGTGTGAGTCCTGCAGGACAGCAGGCTGTTCAGTGGAGAGAAGGGACAACAGGCAGGAGCTCACTAATTGTCCTCACTGGATAAAGATCATGGTCAGTCATAAAGAGTAATAAATTGTTCTCTGCACCCACAGTGGACAGGACAAGATGCTGCAAAGAACTTTTAACAAGGAAGACTTAGGGAAACATTAGGAAAAATGGCCATGATAAAAAGTCTATGAAATATCTGAAATTTAGCAGGGCAACTGTCAGTCAGACACGAGGCTGGCAGAGCTGGAGTATGGTAAGGAAACAAGTCTGCAAGTGCTGGGTTTGATGATCCTGAACACCACAAAGTGCAGCAGGAGACCAGAGGCAGAGGGATCCTGCAGGGTGGAGCTGTCCTGAACCCACCCTTCCACCTGAGCCAGGTGTGAGCAAGGTGAGCCTGCAGTGCCCACCCACCACAGCAGCACTGCCCTGCAGGGGGGAACCTTCCTCTAACACACAACTGGCCAATAAATACACCTTAGTTAGGTACCACCTAGCATCACACTGCCTGGATTTCCAAAATAATAAAGCACTTGAAACTTGTATTTAAAATCCAGGCATTTTTCCTTTAGATTATGGACAAATTAGCAGCTTCAATTATATGGTGCCAATAACATTTGCTTCTCCTTGACTAAATGGACCATGTTTTAATACTCTTCAGTGATCTTATTAATTTAAATTAACCTTCTAAAAAATTAAGAGTAAGAATTTCATTTGAGGAAAAGGTGTTGCCACCATGGAAATTAAAGCCTCTGGTGGATAAAGGTAAATTTACTCTTGGTCTGAGACAACACTGCTGGTCTTTCCTAATTGTAACTATAATGATCTGATAAACTGCTGCTCTTGTATACAGTCAAGGGTTGGTTTTTTTTGAAGGAGCTAAAAACACAGACTACCCACCTGTATCTATTTTTAATTTGGTAATGATTGTACTTGCTAAAATTCTACCAAAATGTCACTCACAGCTTTGGATTCCAGCTTTTTTTAAACAGAATATGGAGCAGAAAGCATAACCTATTATGCAAAACTGTCAGATGCTTACTGTAAAATCACAGAAATAAATGCATAATCCTGATTTTCTCACAGATCAAAACTTCATTAAAGGAAAATAAAACTTGAATCTAAATGCTGAAGAGAGCCAAGGTATGCTATAAAAAGTAGTAGGGCTCTGATCTATGTGTGTCCTGCTTACCCACACAGCCCCTGCTCCACAACTAAGGGATGCCTTGTACTCTGTGGGTGCAAGGAGAGGCAGAATTACTGGAGACCACGGTGACTTCTGTCTCATCAAATTCACAGATCAGCCAGACATTTCAACAGCACCAACTGTTGCAAGGAAAACTGCTACCGAATCTCAGCTGCAGAAATGTCAGCTCAGGGCACGCCGCACAAATCTAGTGCTGAATCCTTAACTACAAACCCACGTCCTGAAAATTCTGGGGGGGAATAATGCTGCTCCTTTAAGTGAGAAAATATTCCAAATAATCACACCACAAACATTTCTTGCCTCAAACATAAATTAACTGTATGTTAGAGGACTTTTTTTAAAAATCTGATTAAAATTGTCATTCATGAGACTCCTGCTGTTGGCAGCTGTATCACTATCAATGACATCCTTTGGGGACTCTCAGCATGTGGCTCACATCAAAGGTAACATGCCAGTTTTCATCCTAACTTATATGTGCCTTAACAAGAACAGGAATGTTCCAGACTTTACAATGTAATTAAAATACTGAAGTACTATCTATTGTTAAAATATCATTAATGTCAGACTGAAGTGGCCTCACTAGTGTTAACAAAGGCAACTATCACTAATACTTGCTTTTACTGGAATTCTTTATAGGATTCCTCACATCCTTACACCCTGCAAAGGGAAATTAAACCACAGAGTTTGAACATGATGCCTTGTGCAAAATGACCAGCAGGTGAGATTCTGTGGAAACAAGAGTACATACAAGGACCTGGGGGGAGGAAATAAAAGATGTATCTGACATAATTTATTTTTTCTATCCTTGCACCGTGGAAAACCTGCAGATCCCTGAGATCTCTGCTGGTCACCCATGAATGCTGCCTGGCTCTGCTTTTTCTTTTTCCAAGGATGGTTCAACATAAAATTCCAGATGCATTTCAGAAGGGTAGAGCCGGATCAAGCTTTTCCCCTCCCTTGCCTTTCTGAGCCCAGGCAGAGGCGCCTCCTCACCTTGTCACTGCAGGGACAATCCCCTCCACACCGTGTCCTTCAGCAGCCACAGGACCCCACTAAAACATCTCAACTGCAATGTTTTTCCTTTTAAAGTGTGGGGCATCCAATCTGCCTTGGTCTTCATAAAATTTTATTCAGAAAGTCCTAAATTTGGTGTGTTTCTGATCAGCATCAGTCCCCACAGTGCTGTGGAGCCCCTGTGCCTTGCAGATGAACACAAGACCTTGTCGTGATGGGAACACTTTAGAGCCACCTGCTTGCCTTCAGCACACTGGTAGTGGTACAGATTTCAGCTACTACCAACAAAAATGAGAATTATAACCAAGGAAAAAATGTAGCCTTGGCTCCAGAGAGGCCAAAATGATTTATGACATCAAGACCTAGTAAAGAGACTAATACTCTGAAGGGACTGTGTGAGCTCAGCCCTCACTCACATCTTCTGTGCCCACTCCTAATTACTTCATTTATGACTGGAAAAGTGTTTTAACAGACAAAATTAATTATTTTGAATAATCCTTGTGAAATATGATATGCATTTTAATTGTATGCACCCCATCATTAATTAAAGTTCTCTACCTTTTCATGCATTCATTCAAAGATTGTACCAGTGACAAAGCAACAACTATAAGATTTTTTACTAAAATTAAAAAAACAGCTGAAGGGTTAATATACTCTTGTGACACACTTAAAGTAATGCTAAAATGTTTTCATTCGAGTTTTTACTAGACATTATTTTTCCACTCTTTAAAATCAATCTCTTTGTTCCAGGAACACATTTCCTGTCAATAAAATGAAAAATGATATAGATTTAGGAGGATAGTGGTCTCAGCGTAGCATCTCTCATATTATTATTCCAGTATCATCTGTTACAAAGTAAGACCAATTCCCACATCTAATTACAAACAGGATTTCAGAGTCATTAAACAAAATACATTTCCATTAGTGCTGCTGTAAGAAGATAGGGGAAAAAATGAAGATTAGTTCATGCTGCACCTCTGTTTTTCAAGCTTTGAAGATTTAGACCTCTGCACTCTGAGACTATAAATTTGTAAAGGATCTGAAAGGTGACAGACATGTGAAAGCTCTCAATTCTCCTCCATTTAGCCATACCATTTACATTTTGTCATTAGTTTATCTTTTGCTGCACTTAGTTCTGCTAGCAGATATGGCAAGAATCTGGAGAGGTTGTTTATGATCACGCCGTGGGCACCCAGGGATATTTGATTTGGTGTTAGGCAGGGCTTTTTAATAGATATGAAGCTTTAATAGATATGAATCTATAGATTTGTTCCAGCAAAAGTTAGAAATCGTAGTAAGGAATCTTGTCTTTATTAAAAAAAAAAAAAGTACTTTATTCTGAGGAAAAAAAGGAACAACAGTTCTTTGACTTCAAATAAGATAACTAAAATATAATAAGGAAAGAGATTGTGTGAGATGTTTAACTACTAAAATATAAACTTACAAGTATATATATTCTCCATTTGTAAACACTTAGCAGTATCTAATACCTAATTGTCATGAATCCATTTAAAATATGCCCTTGGGAATTACCCACTCAAAAAGCATTCACACAACCCAGAGCTTCACGAGTTAATATCAACCTTTTCTAAAAAGAAGCCAATATAAGAGAAAACCTAAAATTGCTTGATCTTTAAACCAGTTTACATTAGCTCAGGATGTTATATAAACACAGTTAATTTCATCATGTGTAAGATAATCATCAAAAACCTGAAAGAAAATTCCTCTCACAGAAAAAGATGCCTAAGTTACAGAGAAGAGGACAGAGAATTTCAAAACTCTTCCGGACTTCTTTCTCCTTTATGAGTTTTAAAACTAAAGCCAGAGCTACTTCACATTTCTCAGAACTAGGTGTCAGTAAATCCAAATATGTAGATATTAGCTGATGTGTCAACAATTATGTGTGAATCATTATCTATATTTACTATGAAGTATTTATGTTCAAATTGAAATGTATACTTTAAAAAATACAGTTAAATTATTCACATGCATTCAATAGGTAACTGCTTAAGAATGTATCTAAAATGGGGCATTAAGGTAAGTTTGCAGATAAAAAATTCACTTTTGCACTCCACTGAAAATGAGGTTCACTGAAGCCTTTTAAAATTCTTGGTACTAAACCTTGCCCAGTGCTGGGGTAACACAGCACAAAATATCCACTGACACTCCCCAAAATACCACAATTTCCTACAGAAATAGGTGTCTGCATCTTATTTCCAAGCTTCCCACGTGGAGACTGGGCTCTTGGGCGGACTGAGGGGGCCCTGGAAGTATCCCACTAGGAAGGAACAGGAGAGAAAACAGCACAGTGCAAACGAGGTACAACAAACAGCATCTCACTGCCTGGTTAATGCTTCAGGAGTTGTATCTTGAAAACTAAACAGCACATCCACCCTTCCTCCAGGACTGTCAGTGCCTGGCCCCAGGGAGGCATCCCTGACACCATCCACAGGGAATTCTCTGCTCCTGCCACTCCCTAGTCATGGATCTTTCCTGACAACCAGCACCGGGGAAAGCTTTTTAAAGCCCCCATGTCATGAGAATGTTTGAGTTCCTTCACTCCATTCTCACTGAAAAAGCTTAAATAAACTTCACCATCACCTCCCTGTGGGTTCAACGAAGTGCCATGAAAGCACAACTCCAAGGCAAAGCATGGAAGCACATCCTGAAATCCACCAAGTGTCACCACACCCGAATCTCCTTTGGGTGTGATGTCCCTGGGTGAAACTCCCCTGTGCAGATCCTGTCCCCACAAGAGGGGTCAAACATCACCTGTGAACCTCCTCACCTTCCCATCTCCATCCTCACCATCACCAGCTCAGGCACTGCCTACAAAAACAGCACAGAGGTCCCAATTTTTAGGATAAATGTTTTAACGTGTCTGCTCGGGCTGGAGTCGAGTCTGGTTTTTGGATGAGACAGCACAAAAAACAAAACATGTTAAATTCTCTTTTGCTTCAAGACTGCACATATCCCTCCTGGCCAAAGGACAATTGAAGAAAATTCATAACTATTTCAGAAAATGCATAACTCTCTGCCCAAGTAACACAAAACTACTTGCCTTAACAAGAGGAAAAATTATTTCATGAAATCTACATGGTACTCAAGGATTAAAAAAACCTGTTCTGTGGTCCTGTCATTTTTACATTCTTACAATAAAATAACAGCCTTGGCATCCTGCTTTTTAGAGAAAAGACCTACCTCTTTTGACTTTTCAAGCACTTGAAAATTTTAAAAGAGAAAAACTAAAAAATGCTGACCGTGTAATAGCTGGGTATTCATGGTGGGTGGAGAACATGAAAGGTTACAATATGGATCTGTGCCTACGCGTTTCTTTTCAACTTGAGCAGCATCCTCCTGCTTCTGCTAACTCGGCAATCATACAGCTGACAGATTTCTGGGTTTTCTAAATAATGCATGGGATTTTCTTTTAACATGTCAGTGCAAAAGTATCAATTCTGCCCCTGTGTCGTTTGTGATGCTGATTTTCCTTGACAGCATTCCATTAAACCAATGAGTTTTTTCCCTCCTGATGGTTCCTTAAATATTCCTCCAAGTGATGTATTTGTGGTTTTTTAAACAGATTGTGAAGGATGTTTGCATTTGTGAGAAAACTGCATGGCAGGTACTGAAGGGAAAGAAGGATAAAAAGATAACACTTTTTTTTTTTCTATGAGAGAGCTTTTTCTCTGATCCTCATATGCCAAAAGCTCGGGTGTTTTTCCTTTCTTTTCTGCCTAACTTAGCTCCTTGTCTGGAAATTAAGCAACAAGCCTCTACATAGAGAATAACATTTTGACTTCCTAAGGAAATACCACTGAAACACTTAGTACTGTTTGATATCTCTCTTGGGAAAGCAAAACACATTTCTTAAATCATGCATGCTAACTCCAAAAGCCACCAGAAGGAAATACCTGCTTTATTCTTTGCTCTGAGGTTCTGCACACACAGCTCCTGTCACGACTGCCACGCACGGATCCTTCCAGGCTCAGGCAGCTTGAGGGACGTCCAGGTAACATCACCCAGTCTCTGTTGTACAACCTATCCTATCTCACACCTGAACACATCACCTGCTGCCATGCCATTAAAAAGAAAAGCTCAGATTTCAGCTAAATTCCAAATCCCCTGAAGCAAAGACGTGCTAATTTCCAGAACACACTTCACCTGCTTTTAGCGCTGCACCACGATGAGGGAGCTCATCTTTGTCAAAATCTCAGTGCAACCAGAGAGCTTTTGTCCTATTTATCTTATTTCTACAGAACAACAGATCTGGCTGTGTGGCTGGGCTGGGAGTGAGCAGGAGTCAGCTCCAGCTGCTCACTCCCACCCTCCCTCAATTCCCAAGAGGAGCAAAAAGGCCCCGACCACTCCTGGCAACCCCCAGGTGCCACCAGCAAAAAGCGTTCCCTCCAAGGACTCACCTGGAGGAGCCGAAGAAGGAGGAACAGATCACAAAAGACTTATGGTCAGTGGGAATCTGAGATTCCAGAGGGATGGATTTCTCCTGTATCCAGGCACTTTTGTCCCAGCCTGGTTCTCCATATTCAGCCTTCCTGCCCAGACACCACCTGAGGATGCAGAGGGACACCAAGCCCCAGGGAACAGCCAGCCCAGGTCAGCTGGACTGTGGGGCCAGAGAGGCTCCAGTGCCAGATTAAAGAGGAGATTTTCAGCTGCCAGAGAAGTTTTGCTTCAACACTTCATATGATGAGTAGGAAGGTGCAAAAAAATCTCTTTCTCTTCTGAGAGAGAGAGTGGAAGGAGGACATCAATGTTCAAATGTATAACAGCATTCTTCACAGCACTGTGAACTGAAGCATTGCTTCAATTACAAAAAAAAAATACAAATTAAACTTTTTGGGGAATTTTTTCCCCTATATTTTCTGTATTAACTCTTGCAGCATTTGTTTTTAATAAATTATTTAGAATATCCCAGTACCACTACTGAGATTATAGTAACATCATGGAAAGGAGGTAGGTAGCACCTGATGGCAAAAAAACACCAGCTGGATTAGAAGCAGGAATAGAAGTGGTACATTTATCCTCTGCTTCCTTAGACACATTTGTAAGGTTCAATTCCACACCTGCAATTTGCTAGAGAACAATATAATATCTGAGGAATTAGTCACTGATCATGTTAAATTGAGTTAAGAGCTCAGATTTTAAACTGACAGGACAAATTCTGGCTTCAGACAGAGAATTCTTAAAAGTTTCCATCATCATAATGATGCACAGAGGAAGAAACTGTAGAAGTGACAGGCTAGGCATCAGTAAGAAGCAAACCCAAAATTATTTCATACTTCACCAGATACAGATGGGGATTGAGATGAATATGCCAAGACATCCTCAACACTTTTTTTTATTATACTAATGGCCTGTATATAATGACACACTTGCAAAAAAATCTGGCAATAAAGCTTCAGGACTTAATACTGCTCAATTACATTTTTAATTTAAAATAAACAACAGCAAAAAGAGAGTATTCCACTCATCTATCAGACTGTGGGACGAGCAGGAAGGCACATATCCAAAAGTGAAATATTTAAGTGGCATTGTAGGAAGTCAATGTGTAACACCGAGGTAAAAACCCAGCTTAATTGTTTTAAGTAAAACTACAATCCTTTGAGTCTTTGTTACTGTAAAAATGAAAAAAAAAATCAAAGGAAGTAAAAGGTCCTCGGCTCTGTGCAACCATATTTCTGATTTGACAGCTACAATTATAATCATTCAGACATCTATTTCCCACAAACTCTCCACAGCCATAACCTTTAGTGATTAATTATAAAGTTCCAGGAGCAATAGTACACAGACTAATTTCCTAAAACAATAAAACAGAGAATTTCTCATTTGGAGCTAAATGAAACACGAACAGGTTGTTATTCATGCTGAAATCTAGATGCAGAGTCATGTTGCAGCCATTACAGAAGCTATTAAACACAACCTCAAATCAAAGAAACTGTAGGTCTCTCTCCTAAAATAAAATGTTTTTCTCACTTATGAGGCTTATGACTCCTTTGCTCTGTTCCTTTCCACCTTTTCTTAGTAAAAAAAATTTCAAAATTCAATTTTCTTCCTCATTTCACATCCCCATTTTATTTTTAATAGTCATTTAACCTGTAAGTCTAGAGCAAAGCAAACAGTTGGTGAAGGTTTCAGGCACACGGAATTATCCTGGAGTTCCCTTCACAGCAGATCAAAGTTACAACGTGTGTATTAACTTCTAAACAAAATTTCCACTCGCTTCATGCCACACCAAGGAGTTTTCTGTAGTGAGTGTTTGATAATTCTTCAGTTATTTTATTTGCTGAAATGCACAGCCACCTCTTACACTCCTTTCATGGTGGTTTTCCAATTTGACACATCCTGCTCAATGTAAATCTTTGTAATGCGACCCAGCAATAAAGGAGGAATCCACACATTACAGAAATTATCCCAACGCTCACATTGCACACGTTGGAAAGAGGGGAAATTGTGATTTTTAATAGGATTAGTACTGGCTCTTTCTGATAAGGAGTTATTGCTCTGTCTGAAAGCAACACTGGCACTGGAGCCAGAAAATTTGCTCTTTGCAATTTTACTGCACCAGGCAATGAAAAGGGAAAAGAATTGAGAAAAGATCTGTATGGAACTGCCACCACACTCGTATTCTTGGGTCCCACTGTAGCTAAAGTCAGTGGGAATTTTTCCAAATATTTAAATTGGCATTGAGTTGGTTGTAGAATTCACTGAATTGCTAAACCACAGAGAACTCCCTTGTAAAGTGCACCCTCTTGATGCACTGTCCAAAGGCAGGTGTGACAGTCCCCAAAAAACTTCTTGTTCCATGTGGTACCTAAAATAATCACATTAATGTAGATTCTCCCCACATGAAGTACACAAATTTTGCCCTACCAGGTAACACACAAAACAATGAGCATTCAAATTAAACTTTTGCACAGCACCTTTTAAAACCCCCATAGCAACCCTCCATCTTTTCTGTATGAAGCTTCCTTACTTTTCTGTAGTAATTCCATCTTCAATCCCTTTTCTTAGCGTTCAGTGAACTTTCAGAATTCATTCTGAACTTTATACTATTTTAGTTACAACCACTAAATAGGGTTTTTCAGTGCTTTTTTTTCTGAATTCAATGTGCACTAATTGATTAGGGTCTGAGAGGTGAATAAGAAATACACATCCTACTGAATAAGAAGCTGGGAAAAGGTTTAATGCATGAGTTAGAAGCCAGATTTCTTCAAATACAGATGAGTACACAAAATTAGCAAAAGGCAATACCACTTTTGGAAAGACTGCTTTGTGCATAATTTGTCATGAATTCAAAGTTATTCCTTTAGAAAATGAGTCTAAGACCTCCCAGCTGCTGCTTTATTGGTCTAATAAATTACCATTTTGATGGGAGGATGCACATGCAGCACACAGCAGGCAGGCTCTGCCTGGGGAGCCGGGAATGCCGAGGGGAGAGCGGGATGCCACGGGCATCACCCGGTGCCTCTCCTCCTGAACTGCTAATGGAAACAAACAAAATCTCTTCCCCAAGTGGCAGAAGTTGGGATGCAGTGAGAAGTGAGGCCGAGGGAAACTGCCCTTATTGTAACAGGAATCAGAGACAAAATGGATCTGCCTCCTTCCAGGCTCCCTGCACTGACCAAGGAAGAATCTCTTTATTCACCTGGAAGGACATCAGAATAAACAAAGATTTCCTCTAGAAAGGATCTGTTTTGACTTCACCTTTGAACGCTGTTCTTGGGGAGCTGGGACTGGGGAGCTTTGCTCAAATCTATATTCATGTTTATGTAGCACATGAACATGTTCCATGCTACGTCCTCATGTCCAAGGTGACTCCAGCCACAGCCAAGGATTATCACAAATCCCTGCACAGCTGGGCTTTGCAAATACCCACCAAGGAAAGAACAAAATGCACAGAAGCCATGAATTGCTGATGGAGCATTCCCTGCCTCACCTTCCTCCAAGGACCTGTGGAACTCAGGAGTTCCCACAGCCTTTTGGAAACCTTCCACCATTTACTGGAAAACTCCAGCCAGCGTTATTGCCAATGGAGAAATCTTTTGTTACTCCCCATGTATTTAGGGGGCACTTTAAAAGGTCTGTGTCCAACCCTAATGATGATGATCATTCACCAATATTTTTCAAACAATTAGTGAAGGGAGCTCTTAGGGAGAAAACTGAAGGAATGCGTAGGGGTGAGAGCACTAATTTTGATTTAGCACTGGTAGGGTAAGGCTTACAAAATACAAGAGCCCAAGAATTTGAGATCCAGGTGCTGAGAGCAGCTCAGGGGCACAGCATCCCTTACCTGCATTAGAATTGAGCTCTTCATTTTCTGACTCGGTTCCATTTTGACTCCCACTTCCATGAAGGCTGTTCATGGCCATAAGTTTCATTTTCTGTAGCTTCATAGCCTCTGCCATGGCAGCTGCTGTCAGACCTGGAAAAATATAAATAAATAATATGCAGTGTCATATTGTACAACGTGGCACTGCAAGTATGAACAGAACATTCCTTTTCAGTAAGAAAAAGTCACAAAAATTAAATGGCCATTTTTAGTCCAGTGAAGTAATCCTATCCCTGAACACCATCTTTGTTTTAAAGTCAAGTTATTTCAATGCACCATTCTAAGAATTTAAAAAAACCAAATCTTTCATGTTTATTTTTCTTTTTAACATGTATAGCACAAAGAAATATTTATTTAATGGTATCCCTTTTGATTATACTTTTAAATATAATTTCCTGTCACTTTGATCACCTTGTCACTTTGATCACTTTCTGCTTGACTTACTTAGCTGCAACAAAATTTCCACACGCAGAGTAAGATACAGTATTCCTTAATTTCAGCAGTTCAAAGCAAATTAACATGTAATAGTACAGCATTCATTGTTCTATTGAGCATCCAAATATTTTTTGTCCCTCTGGGAATTGGCTGGTTTGGATTAATATTATTGTAACATGAAAATATTACATTGGAAATGTGTAGAAATACATAATATGGATAATTACAGAATCAATCCCACTTTTAAGAGACCATTAAGACCAGCAGAAATTCACAGAATTAAGGGGGGTACTGATAGAAGGTTTTCAAATTACTAAAACTCAATTAATTTACAGTAGTAAAAGAGAGCAAGCAGAGTAACATCAGGCTCACCATAACTATAATGATTTTTTAAATTATTATTTAGATTCCCAGTATCTTTTTTTCATAAGTGTGAAATTTTTAAGTTTTATCATTTTGGCTTGGTCACTAAATAAAGAATCAGATTTTCTTCCAGACAGAACTAAATTACTTTTACTCTGGGCAAGATGTGGCTGAAAATAACCTGAAGTTCTGGCAGGAAAACCCAAGAGATACAGGCCCAAAACCAAAAATATCTCTACAGGTACAATTATTTATTTACTCAGGTATGGATTAAATGGGTTTGTTTTCTTCTTTCCCTCAGTACAGCAGGCCTTGCTTTTATTATTTGCTGCCTATTTCCACAAAATCTGAATGCATTTATTAAAACCCATGATTTTTTGGTCATGGTGCCTGTTCTAGCAACTCACTAAAGTCTCATACATCAAACAGAATTAAATAATCTGCTTCTGGAAAGCATTGCTTACTGAGAGATTCAGATACTGATTAAAGGGAACTAATAATTTTCACACCCTATCCATAAATTACAATATTCTTCTAAATGCTGCTAAGAATTTGACAATCAGATGAGCCCTGCTGCTCCTCTAAAGGGCTGCACAAAGTTCTGATTATTTCAGGAAGATTTAAGGAAGGAAGCAATCCAGGACTGTGTGGAGAGGGACACCTTTTATCACACATGGGTACAGCAATTTAGCCAAGTTCAGCAAAGATATTCTGATCATCACCAACATTTTTTGTCTTTTAGGTTATTTAATGCAGCCCTCACTTCACACACTACGCTGTAATTTTTTTTCAACACCCTTTAAAGTTCTTTTACAAATGCTACAGGTTTTTCATCAAGCAGATATAAAATCCTGATGTTTGAACTCCTGTTTTTATCTCCGACACTCTCACTTAATCCATCACAGAATACATTTTCAATGATAAAACTCTCCACACACTTTCTGGAGAAGATGAAATAGTCTGCAAACTTTTTCACTTTTTTTTTTTCTTAGGGAAAGGAAGTGGCATTGCTCTTTGAGTGAGTTTTACATACTTTTCAGGAAGTAAAAAAACTAAGCATAATCACAGTTCTGAGAAATTGACTGTTTTCAAGATTTCCAGGCACCTTTTCACTTTCTATTTTTAATCCGTTTGCAAAGAATTCACATACATTTTAATGGTTACAAAAATACAGTGTTGGAACATGGAGTTTTTTCTTCCAACATTTTATCATTTGTATGTATCCAGGGATGCACAGATAAACCAATATTCAAGTGTTTTCACCAGGGTCAGTATTTATACAGGTTCTTGATATAGACTGGAAACCACGGAATTTAATTAAATATGTAAAACAGTAAAGAAACTATTTATAAAGAGGTAAATAGAAAATGGAAAATAAATTCAGATCTTTAGCAAAATGTTCAGGGAAACAAGAAGAGAAAAAAATTATTCAGGGCACTGTAGCACTGTATTAAAAAAAATTGAAAAGAAAAAGAAAAATCTCCCAAAGCCTTCCACTGAACAGTTTTACCAGAAGTGTAATGAAGGCAGAAAGGTACCACGGAACAAACAGAAAATAATAAACACAGTCCCCAAATCACCACGATGCGGCCTGCAGAAATTAAAGGTAATTATTGTCAGGCGTTTCTGAGCTCCCTAACCAGACACAGCTGCCACAAGGACACCAGCCAAGAAGCAGTGATGGATCAGAAAACTCTGCTGTGCCATCTGCCACACCAAAGTCACTCCACTTCAGCAGCAAGAGTTTCAAGAGTAAAACACAGCCCCTGTGCAGAAAGCACCAAGGTCCTGCACAGCCAGGCACAAGCTTGAAAATAGAGCTGGGATTATCCCTAAACTCAGTGTCTGCAACATCTTTAGTCTCTCACTCACTCCCCAGTCTATATAATTTCTTACTTGAACTAAAAGTCACAGAATCTGTCTGAGGCACTTTAAAAACAATGTAATAATTCTTCAGCATCTCTGGGAGATAACAAAATTGAGGCTAAGGCAAATATGTTCAGCGGTAAGAGGGTGCTGCTGATTGAAATAATTCAGAAAACAGGCAGCACTGGCATAATCTTCAGTCAGGTACTGCCATGGTTAATGTTACTGGAGCTATTATTTAATTTAACTATTAATAAAACTCTTTTCTGTAACTCACTCAGCTTGAGCTAGCTGAGGAGAAGAGGGCTGTTAGTTCTGTTAGCTGTTAGTTCTTCAGCTGACTTATCTAGGGATCTACAAAGAACTGAAGAATCATTTCCATCCTCTTGGATGAATCATTATCAGCAGTAGAATCTCACTTAGAGCAGCTCACTTTGAAAAATGTCCTGGGAACTGCTGTAACATATACATCTATCCCTCTACTTCCCCCTAAAAAAAACCAAAAAAGAATTGCTAGGAAAACCCACGTGCTGGATTACATACTTCAGAGCTTCTGGTTTTTCCTGTTCATTTACACTTTAAATTTTCCTTTCTTCAGTTATCTTCTGCCAGCTGCCATCAGTCAGGGAACACCCAGGAAATAAACTGTGGACATTTGCTGTCCAACAGGGACATCCTTCAGCACAGCACAGCACTGGAGCAGTCTGGGCACTGTCAGGATGGTCTGGGGCTGGTGCTGCTCCAGTATCCCCAGTATGCCCAGTTACCTGGGCTGGCAGGGAGCAGCTCCTGCTGGGATCTCTGAGAGAAGAAGGGAATCTCTGCACACAGAGCACTCATGGTGTGCATGGCAGAACCACCAGCTGCCAGCTGTGATCTGCTTTGCGTGAGCCCAGCTCAGCCAGGACACTCTGCGCCCTCCCTCTGACAAATCCTGCACAGCACAGGGCTTTATATAACAAATAACCAAATATTTACTGAAATAACCAAAATAACCCTTCAAGGACACACAAACCACAAACTTCATGCACAGGTTGCACTGGAGGAAAATTCTGCAGCTGTACTCTGGACAGATCAGGTCTGAGAACCAAACCATTTGCAGATGAAGAGTCTGGATCCAAATTAGGGCTGTTCTCAGCTGGCTGCACAGGGCTTTGCACCACCCTGGGCAGCAGCCAGCGCTTGGGGTGCTGGAGCTGAGCAGAGCCCCACGTCCTGGGAGCTCTGGCTGCTCTGCACCCCTGAGCACATCCTCTGCCCCTGCAGCCACGGCACCTCAGAGCCGGGGAGCGCCAGGGAGCCTCCTCCACCCTGCTCTGCAGCACTCACAGATCCCCAGCACAGACTCCTGAAGGTTTTTCCTCGGTGAAGTCTCAGGAATTATTCCAGGAGAAGCAGCATTTTCCCGGCATGGCCCAAAGGTGACAGCACAGGTAGTTTGCTGTGCCCCATCGCAGGGCAGTGCTGAACCGTCCCCAGCACCAGGGGACAAAGGGACACTGTCCCTTGCCCCCAGTAATGGCACCATTTAGTCCTTAGCAAATACTTTCTGGTGTTGGGATAAGAATCCAAAACTCAGCTACATTCTGCTGGTGTCTTGGGTGCAAGTGACTCCTGCACATTTAACCACTGCCCAGTCACTGAAAATTGGATTTTGATGGTGAATACAAGGGCTCTGAGCTTTTCAGGTGACCCTGAGTATCTGCTAATCTCATACTCCAGCTACAGCTATTTTTTTCCAGTTTCCTGATTAGTCAGACTGTGCCTCTCCTTCATATTAGTTTGAAAGCTTTTCTGTCAAAACTGTGAACAAGTAAATTAACTAAAGGAGAACTATGAGTAATCAAATCCTGAGGTTTGCAATTAATTAAATGAAATGGTGAGTCAGTGAACTGAAAAATGGTTTTATATTAAAACAAAACATTTAATTAAATTAACAGTCAACACATTGCAATTAATAATATTCAAAAGGAAAAATGAAACCCAGTTTAGCTGTGCCGTATTATTTCAGTATAAAAGTCAAGCATTGTGCATTGGCTTGTTTATTATCTGCATTCAAAGCTGCTATGGGTCAAGCATGCTGTGTAAAACAGCAATGATAAAATATCTGGTACTATGAAATGTCAGTACAAGAAACCATATTGCCAACAGTGAAAACAATCCTGAAACCTCCAAGAAATTAGGCTTTCCAAGACTGAAAAGGAACACTCACTTTAATTAAAATTAATAAGTGAATACATATAATATACTTTACATTTTCAGAATGCCTGAAAAATGTTACTAATTAATTAATTTTTAAAATCAGCCTGGGAAGTGAAGGCTTCTCTGTAGTTGAAATGAATCATCCTTGCTTAGTGATAAATACAAAACCCAGCACTACACAAAGGACAGTGAAACTGAATTCTTGCATAAGAACATTAACATGCCCAAAGTCTTAAAGCAGTTTGGAGATGGGTCCAAACTCCTAAGTCTTGTTACTGCAGATGTTTTTCATGTTTGTGAACAGACCCAGACAGCAGCAGCAGGGAGGTTTAGCTGCAGGGCACGTCCTCTTTCCAGGGGTCACTGAAGGTACCCTGGCTACCACCTGGGAATGGTCACAATAATCCTTCAGCGAGCAGCAGCTGAGAGACCCAAGGATGGAGCCAGTGAGTAACTGTGAGTAACTGTGAGTAACAGGTGAGTAGGTGGGCACTGCAGGCTGGGGATGGATTTTGGAGAGCTCTGTGGTGGGCTGGGCTGTGGGAGCATCACCCCAGAGCTGGGAGGGCGCTCGGGGCCCAGGCTGAAATCCAGGACATCCCTCGGACACTGCCCAGCTGAAATGCAGCCAAGAGCCAAGAAATGCATCACAACACTGGAGCTTCTTTCATCTGTTCTTACACCTGCAGCCAGAGGTTCTGATATTACAACCATATTTCAAAAATATGTTCTTTCCCCTTTTGCAACAGGAAACCTGACAAATGACAGCAAGAACTGGTTTTCTGAGGAGAACGTTTGAAATTCTGCATTTATCATGCTGCATGATCAAGGCAAAGGAGAAAATGAAGACTCCTTGATTTATCTTAACGGGGATTGGAGCAACCTGGTCTAGTGGAAGGTGTCCCTGCCCATGGCAGACCTGTAAGGTCTCTTCCAACACAAACCAATCTGGGATTCTTGGATCCTCTAACCAGTCAATGAAAGTTGAGAAAATCCTGAAGATGATCCTCACCAAAACATTTCAGACAATACTTAAAAATTTTTGCGTGCCTTAACATTTTTAAATACCATCACTTCAAATGTCAAAAACATTATACTATGGCAAAATAATCCTACTGGGGGGGGGGGGGGAATTCCAAACAAGTATTACTCATATTTATCAGGAATTGTGAGAAATCAATCTTTCACAGAGAAGCTCCAGTCATCTTGAAAATGTCACAGTCTTTTCTTGAGGGCCTTGATGCCCTGCTTTTGTGCAGTCCCTAAATGTGCCCCAGGTAACTTTGCCTGCTGCAGCTGCTGGATGGGGACAGACCCACAGACAGGTCTCTTCATCCCACACAGATCAATGGATGCTCCACCACCACCCAGGCAGTGATGCTGGGGAAAACACTGATAATGTCATTTAAAGACTTTGCCAAATGCTCAAGGGATCAGAATTAGCATTGCACAAATGTTTCTGAGTTTCTGATGCCTTTATTTTGCAATCCTGGTAATTTCTGTTTAACATGGTACGCTTGCTCACCTCACTTTAAAATACAATTTCATGCAAAAGTTCACATGAGCATAAACAAGATTAAAACCTCCAAACATCAAAACATCCCTGCTACTCTGTGGAACAATTCACAGAAGCAACAGGTTGTCACTCTCTAATTTCACACATAGTTAGACAGTGGCAAGAGCCCTGATTCTTATAAATCTGGGGGTCTACTTTAAACATGGGGAGAGTTTCAGATGCTTTCATCCCATGTCTGTCTATATTATTTAAGCTTCTCACCCAGCTCATAACCTCTGTCCTGATCTTATCCTCCCTGACATCCATCTGAAAGATTGGAAACATTTTTAATGTGAACATTTTCCATCAAGTACCTGGGATATTTTATATCCTCCATCCATATGAGAAAATGATGACCCAAAAGCTGTCAGATTTCCCCTCTAGACCCAACGGGCTCAGTTGGAAGCACACAGAAATTTTAATCCCAAATTTGTGCCTAGATCTGTAAGATGAGCACTCCTGTTCAAGCTGATGCACAGCAAACCCAGCTGTGTATTTCACAGTTGACTTCCTACCCAAAAAGGTACCTGCATCTCATGTGAAACTAAACTGCAGCTTCCCCTGTTGGAGGAAAACGGGAAAATCAGAACTTCAAAAGCACTGAGAGAGTTACATTACTTTTTTCCCTATAATTCTTACAGTGGGTCTCACGAGAATTGATTAATTTAGTGACATTTTCTGCTCTTTTTTACAATCTCTGTCATGAGAATGATTTGTCAAGGCTCTAATGCATAATACTTTTAGTATTCTGCAATACTGTGACCTTTACCTTCTTCTGCACATTTGATCGACTGACCACCCCACTTTGGATGTACAGCTGCCAGAGGATGGAAGCACACACCAGACACAGCAGCCATTGAATTATCTCTGGAAAAATCACAACCCCTTGATAACTTTTACATTCTCCAGGGCAGACCTGATGCAATTTTAGTCATGTCATTGAAACTTTTCGACACAAAATGGGAACTTACAATATGGAATGTATTTAGGGAGTGGTTTCAAACATCAAGAGAGTGATAAATTTACGCATAAGGACTCTGATTTCACTAAGTTAAATTAATGCTCATAATCACCCAAACTCTCAAACTATCAGCTTATGCTTTCACAATACTGTCTCAGACTAAAGATTGCAATACTATGAGATAAAGACTTGAAAAATTAAAAATGAAACCATAAATGTGTTACATTACCTCCCTGAGAGCAACACAAAATAAATTCCAATTACAGGAAAAAATATTAACTCCAAAGTACTAAACATTCAGAAATCACAGGAAAGAATGGTGGTTACCATCAGTGTCTGCTTCTGACTGGAGGACTTTGTTATCTATTTTAGAATATTCTTGGGTTCCTGGCAACCTAAAATTATGTTAGCAATACATTAAACCTCCCAGTCCTCATATTGATCATGCAGAATCTATTACTCTTCTACAGTCACAGAAGTCTGCCATGGTGCATGTGCTGCCATGTGAAATCAGAATTTGCTGTTGTTTCTTTTTTCTCCACATTTATTCTTTTCCCATTACATCAGGCTTCAAGCACCTGTCCATAAGAAGTAATGAGAGAAGGGAAATGGCAGAAGTATTTGGAAGTCCTTTCAGCTAAGTACGAAGAACACTGAAAGCTTATCTGGAGCTGGCACAAATCTCTTGAGTTTGTAAAATTAATTGGGCTGGAAGGTCTTCTGGGAATAAGGATATCTTTGTGAGTGATTTCAAGCTACTTCCTACTTGTGACAGGAAAATACCACACAAATATTTGTTTTATATCAAATGACACATGGCAGCTACATCCCAGCTGTCTCAATCCACACTTTTAAAATGGTGTATTTCAAAGATTTTAAGTCAATTGCGAGTTCCATAAATTCATCATGCTAAAATATTTCACAAAAAAACCTCATCACACTGCCAGGATCAGCACTGCTGGTAGAGACTGGATTGTTAAAGTGTGGTTTGCAAATCTGTACAATCATCCCCTACACGCTGCTGCTTCCACATAAAACATTTTCAGGACTCTGCCAGAACAGAAACGGAATGCTCTGATCACATATAACTCTTGGTTACTTAAGGCTGAGAAATCTGTGGCCAGTTCATAAAACCCACAAAAATATTATGCTTATTTGAAGCACAATAATCTAAGCAATGAAAAGACAGAGCCCAGACACTCCTCTCCAAATGGCATTTAATTAGCACAACCTCAAAAGAGTCAAGTTTGAAAGCGGCATCACTTAGGAACAGAAATTCCAGGAATGTTCTTCTGAGACCTATAACCACTCTGCAATTCTGGCTGTTGAATTAAAGCAAAATATTCATGCTTTAAGATCATTTGAAAACCCACAACTTACACTGAAAAATATTTGGGGATGGCATTAGGGGATCTCCAGCTTCAGGCAGAAACTATCACATTTACAATTACTGTATTCAGACAAAATATGTAGAATGTAGCGCACAAATATAATTTTCCTGGAATAGCCAATCCCCAAATGGATGCTCCATTAATTGCTCAATGTAAAATAAAATAACATTTGGGGGAGCAGGGGCCTCTGCCTCTCCAAATGAGGACTCCACCTACTGCCACAATATGATCTCTTTATACACTTCTGGCTTCACAACCCTGTTGGGTTTCTGGTTTGTTTCCCACTTCAGGGAGTGGAAAACCACATTCCCCCAGAGCAGGCACAGCTGATCTCCACACAGTGCTCAGGAATGCAGAGCTGCCACCAAATCCCTTCCACCAGTGCTGCTGGTGGCAAGGAGCCCGCGGTGCCCTGGCACTCAGGTGAGAACCATGGTTCTCCTCTGGAAGAAGGAAATGAGATGCTCTGGATGAGTTCCTTCCAGTTCCAGCAGGGTCTGGACAATCCAAAGGGCTGCACCTGGGGAAGGACAGATCCCATGCAATGCTCCAACCTGCACAGCAAATCCCTGTGGCAGGAGCTGCCCGACACCTCCCAGAGCTGCGCTGGTGCCCTGGGCTCCTCTGGGAGTGGGTGATGGATTTGTCAGTCCCAAACTGCACAGGGAAAATGAGGAGGCTGCCCACAGGCTGCAGAGCCAGCTTTAACTCCAGGGAATGTTCAGAGCACAGGTAAAGAAACAAAAGAGCCCTGTTCTCCTCTGGGGCATGAATGAATGACTATTGATCCCACAGCCAGAGCATGAGGAATGTGATTACAGAGGAGTGGGTACCTTTACTTCCTTTTCTGAAGCATTTTTTTTTACTTCTGATCATTCTGAACTCTCTGTTTTTAAGTTACTTTCCTACAGCTTTGCTGTAGCTTATTCATGCACATTTACTTGCACAAATAACACAGGAGACAAGTAATTTAGTCCCAATAGGTTAATATCACCTTTGTTTATGAAGTTATGCCAGAATAGCTATTTCCATTTTACGCTGTGCAAGGTAAAGAACATTTTTCAAAGCTGAGACACTGACTGGAAGCTTATTTTCTTGTTCCATGTGGTGAATAAAAATAACACGTAGAAGATGAACTACACCATTTTTAAAATCTTAAAGGATGTGTCTCTACTCATTGGTCAAGCTGAATTAACTTCCAGCCTCCAAGCCAAATGCAGGCTCGAGAAGGAGAGGAATAATTTAGTTACTGAATTGAAACACTGAGTAATCTAAAATTATGCAAATATTCTCTTTGCCCTTGCAAATCTTTACATACGAACTCTACTGGTCTTTACTCCTGAGTTTGCACCAGTATAGCAGTTTCATTTCTTCTAGAACTATGGCAACAAACATTTTTAGCTCAGGTTTTGTGCAATTATTTCAGCAGTCAAAGTATGTTCAGATTTTAAAATAGAGTCTGAGGATTTTTAAAATTGAAATGAAATAAATTTACTTTAAAAATAAAACTGCATTTAATATAAATGATGTCCAAGATGTACTGAGATATTTTTACTGAACTGAGAAAAATACTGCAGGTATCTTTCATCCTGCTTTTCCAGAATTCTACATTATATAACTAATCCCTTGCAAGCATTCCTTTTACAATTATTGTACTCCGCAGTCCTCAGCCATTTCTCAATATTAATACTGTACTTTTTGCAGCTGTTTAGAGCTGAGAGGTTTAAATCTACTTTAAGGCATTTCCCACATTGCTAAATTCATTATTATAAAGTTGTCTAGGTAATATTCCAATGTATTCCCAGTAAGCATTTAACTCTGGTTTTAGAAGCTCAACATGCAAAACATCTGTCAATTTTGAAGTTTATTAGAAAGACAAAATCTGCTTCTTCTATAGATATTCCTTTTAAATAAATCTTTTCACTATTTATCTATTCTATCCTTTAATTGACATTTCCCTAACAGTAGCACTACATTGATAAGAACAGATCTAACAGAGATTTATCAATTAGTATCTGAGCAGCTCAGAAATCCTAACTAATTTTATTCTCCTGCATATTTTCAGGAACTGGTATGTTTTTAAGAAAACCTACTCACTTCCCTAGGGCTGAGGATGGATGTGACACAGACTCCCCTAATGTGAAGGAACTTAAAGGTGACCAAGAAACTTATTTATATTCTCTTCAGGAAATAAATAATTTGTACTTACTTCTTTCAAAAAGCCACCAAACTGCTCATACTTGAGAGGAAAATTAACCTCTTTACTGATTAATCACTAGGCAGCTTTGACTGGTGAAGAGAAAATTGTATTACAAATGAACAGCTACCTGTTATCAAATTACAAGGCATTTCCATCAAAGGACCCAAAAATGCAGCACATTGACCAGTTAACGTGTTTCCACTGACCTGGGGGGATTTTTCCAGTTAACAGCTTCTGAAGAATGCTGCCTTTTGATTCTTGTCTCTGACACAAAAATGATTGTCCCATTTAGCCACTGCTCTATCACATACATCAGAGAATCCTATTTACTCACAGCTACTGGAACATTAAAACACAATACTCTGATTGTCTCTGGAAGAAAATTCTAAAGATTGACTTTTTTCTTTTTTTTTTTTTTTTTTTTGTACAGGGAGTAAGATCAAAAGCTAACTTTAATAGATGTTTGACTAAGGTCACACTCCTAGGAAATGGAACACTGAAGATGAAAGAGAACAAATAGATTTGGTTTTTGATCTCAGCCAAATGCATTTGGCATTGTTTAGCTTTTATAAAATACTTCAACTTTAGGCCCTATCTGACTAAAATGAATTGGTTGAAGGTTTCAATAGTTTGGTAAGACTTTAACATGTACCAACATTTGGAAAAACATCTGAAGTGTCTGACCAGATTTTTTTTTCTTACTGGAATGATGTCAATTCTAAATACTTTTGTTAAGGCTAGATGTATATAAACAATTTCAAGAATTTATTTCCCTCATTTTAGGCCACTTTAAGAGTTACCATCCACTAGTGCTGTAAAATCAGGGCCAATGGTACTTCTAGCAAGAAATTACAGGGGAAAGTGCAGAGCACAGAGAAAAGGTATTGGAATACTCAATTAAAAGAAGCAACTGTGTCCCTAACCAAGAGTGCAGATCAGATCCTTTTCCCAAATTATTTCACAGTTCTTGGGGACATCCACATTTGCAATCTAAACAGGAGTGAGAGAGGAATGGATTACAATCTACAAACTATTACTTTCAAATTTGTCAGCAGTACTGCTGTTTGCTAACTGAAGACAACTTGCTTAATTAAGGAAAAAGAGGAGATAACACTCATTAAAGCAATATGCTTAAATCATTACTATTGCTAGAAAAAATTAATTATCATTAGCCACCAGAAGAACTGCAGAACCTCTAAACCATTTGGTAGGCTACAAACTTTTCAAAGGGGTTCCATGAGCCTTGGTAAAAATCAGTGATAGCAGGAAATGCCCCAACCCCAGTTGGGGTTTAGCTGCTAAAACCTCAGTTTTAGCATTTTGATGAAAATTAATGATTTATACCACAAACTATATCACAAGAAAAATTACTGTATCTGAGTTATGCAAGCATTTGTCCTCAGAAACTCTACAGAAATTATATAAAGGGAAGAACTTCCTGCTCTTACTTTCAAATTATTCTATCACCGTTTTACAGCAGTGATAAGGAGCTGATAAAAAGCTGAGCTATTTCCCAAGACACAAAGTCGGGTATTTATCATCACAAAAGAAGATGGGCTTGACCACAAGCCCTAAAAGTAAAGTAGGGAAGGAAGAGGTGATTCCCCCAAAACCCCTCTCAGTACCTTTCTCCAGGGCCACTTAAAACCCACCCCAAAGACACCTCAGCCATTTGCTCTCCAACCTCCAGCCACAAATTTAACCACACCAAGGTTCTTTCCTTCTCTACACTCTTTAGCTCTTAAAAAGGAAAAATATCTCAAACTTTCCCCTCTTTTGTTTTAGAAGGACATGGCCTATTACACCTTTTGCTGTTATTTATTACTTTCTGTACCACATTTCTGCTGCTGAGGCAAGAAGTGATTTGCTGAGCCCACCTGGACACTGCAGGGCAGAAACCCCACTCAGCTGAGCTCTGCCCCTCCCAGGCACGGAGCACCTGCACCCAGCAACTCTCAGATATTACAAATATGCACCTCCCTTTCTGCACTAAACCCACCTGCAGGACCTTGCCACCCAGCACAAATAAACCTGGCTGGTTCCTCAGCACCTCAGCTCAACATCACCCAAAAAATTACACCCTCGTCTTCAGATCCCACCCAGCCTCCAAGTGCCGGCCAGCACTGACCCGCACTACTGCAAACCTGATGCTCCAAAATCCTGCCTCAGACCACAAGGGTTAGTGACTGACAGAAAAGTAATACAAATCTAAGAAGACAACTCCATTTCACACCAACACAGAAGAGCTGTTCATCAGTGTTAAAATACCTTGTTTTCAAGGACAGAAAACAAGGATGGAAGCAAGTCGGATATTAGCTTAAGTGTAAACCTAATTTTAGATAAGCTGCTATCCTCCCCACATGGATGGGGTTATATTATATATATATATGTATATATAAATAAGTAAATATATTCTTCCCCTCTTAACAGTTTGATGATCAACACACAATGTGGAATTCCTGTTTCGCCTCAGCTGTATTTCTCCATGCATTGAAAAATGTTTGATTATTCTTGAAGCCAGGAATATTTTCACTTCTCTACCCTTAAGATATGAAGCCCACAAAAGTTCAATAAAAACTTCCTTTGTTTTAGCTTTGTTTGCTATTCTGCATATCCCCCAAAGGACACAAAACCCTACAACATTAAGTATAGAGAATATTTAGGCATCACCAAAACAGGTCTTGGTCTCATCCATTTTACTGTCCAGCCACACAAATCTGCATCTTGCTTTTTACACATTTCCAAAAGAAAATTAAGTTTATCTGCCTAAAGACTAAACTGTAGAATCTGTGGCTACTGGCATTTCCAAAGAAAGAAGCCTAAGAATTAGAAACCTTCTTTATATGGTATATTAGAAATGTGCTGAGTGACAGAAAAAAATTCAAACCAATTAGTAGAATGCTATACAAGTTATTCAGATGTATAGTAAATGAAGATATATCTTCAGTCTTCCAACTGTTCTGCTGGTAGTCTCAAGTTTCAAAATATTGTGCTTCTTAAACAATGAAATGAATAAATTCTTCATAATCTTTTGTGTCTGGTTCTGTATAAAAAAAAAGCATTTATTAAAAAACAAGAGTCTGTTTATGGATAAAAATTAACTTCTATCAAATAAAAACCCAAAGACTACAAAGCAAAAATCAGAGCAAAATAGTGCTTGATTAATTTGGTTCTTAGTAGGAATATAAAAGGACCAGCCTGTGGAGGATATCATAAGACTGATTTATATTACAAACCCTGAACTATTGAGGTATATGCTTATATATCACATTTTATAAGAGGCATCATGGGATCACACCATCTGGTACAGAGACATCAATAACTGCACCTTTTAAAAAATAACAGCCAGAGACCGAAAATTATCACGGGGAGGTTTTCTTTTGTTTTCTTTTTAGCTATGGAAATTTCCCAGTGCAAAACAGGAGCACAGGAAGGTGCAGCAGGAGCAAAGCCCAGCCCTGGAGGGGCACAGGAGTCTCGGGGTCCCCACTCCCCCAGACCCTGCAGACACAGGCAAGGGCAGCCACACTTACTGAAGACATCGTAATTTTACTTTTGTCTGGATGATTAAATAGTTTTGTCCTTGAATAACAATATTTAGTGTCCAGTTGTAAGGGCAGAAAACAAACTCCCAGCAGGAAATGAGTTGTTCTTCCCTTCCTGAAAGGACTCGTAGTATCATGAGCATAACACCAGCAGTGATGGGATGGAATGGTGTTTTAAATTGTACAAATAACACATCTGTTATGAATAATTCCCACCAGAAACCCTGGAAACTGGACGACCTACTGCCAATTCTTGTTTTACACAGCAAAAACAGAAAATTATGAAGGAGATCTGTACAACTGGATTTTGACTGGATTTACTCACAACTCCCAATTTCACTCCCTCACAGGTGAATAGCTGTTTTACATTCTTGTCTTTCCTATTTGGCCAAACCAAACAGGAGGCAAAGATGTGCTGTCCCCTGACACATTAGGATTAATTATGGGGAAAAGTAAATGAGAACTATTTCATCTTCAAAGTGCTTTCCTAAGACATTAACATCTAATAACAGTATTAAAGTCACATTATAGGTCTTTCATCTGTAGCAGTAATAATGCTGTCTAGTTTAATAAAAATACTCATTAAAATAAATATTTGGCTACCCACTTTTAGGAGTTTGCAAAACTGTATTATTAGCAAGTTGAAGACACTTTGGGATAGTTCAAACTAAATTTTGAGAGCAGCACTGCTGCAGTAACAGCAGCTTGGTTCCCTTTCCTGGCTTACCCATGATCTCCTAGAGAGAAATGAAACCAGCTTCATCAGGATTTCTCATGTCAGTACTTTTAAAAAATAAAAAAGCAATAAAAGTTGTCAAGTATCTTGAAAGCAGTAAGTAAATAATCACAGTGAAGCAGAGCTCAGGAATTGGGCACATCTCATGTGCACAGATAAGGCCATACCCAGCTCACCCAGAGAATTCCTCACCAAATTCTACTGCAATTCCAGCAGAGGGACCAACTCTATTTCCAAACTGCAGTAAGAGAATTGCAGTTTCACCAGGAATGGCATCTTTGAAGCAGGAACTTCATGTTAAAGATTCCTGGCTCAACCAGAGTGACACAGACTATTGGTACCAACTCACTCTGGGTACACTGACACATCTCATGGAACAATTCACTGCTGAGGATATTTAAATGATAGTAAATAATGTTCATTGCTATAAGAACTGCCCTTTTAATTTGCTAAGGAGTTTGAAAAGGCATCATAACTTCTTGCTGGGTTACATTTACAAAATTGAGTGTCAGCTTCCAAGTTTTGGGAGCTGTGATAGTTGAACATTCATCTGCAACACTGCAGGCACAGCATTAGCCAACGAGAGATTAATTAATTAAGTTGTTTACCAAAAGTAAGAAATAAAACAAGCATATTTTTGCTGCTGGCTTCACAGAAAGTGCAATCAGCATTTTCAGAGTGCAAGGTAGTCTCTCTTTGTGATTGTTTTTGGCTGGCTGACATTCTCTTGCCAACAATGTGTTATAGCTTGCTCTTTTTTTCAGCAATTATTAAACTGAAATAGCTGAAAGGCTTCTAAATAATATTCCAGCACTGTCTTAACTCAGGACTTGGAATTCCCCTGATTTTATGAAGTCTGTCTCCTCTTTACCCCTTTTTCCCCACACAGCACCTTGGTAGAGGGGCAGATGAGAAGCTGGATAATCTCAATTACAGGTGATGGCAGATGAGGTGAACTGGTACAGAGAACAATGTCTTTCATTTGAGATTTCTGCTCTTTATCTCTCTTGGAGAGCTCATTCCTGCTGGCCTGGACTGGTGCATTTGATGAATGGGTCAGCAGCAAGGGTCTGTGTGAGCAAATGAGTAAGATGCACATCCCATCCCTCAAACCATAATGAAAATCTTTATGAGACTGGATTCGTGCTTTGAGATTACCCAAGAATATGCTCCTGCTTTTTTACATATTACAATGGAGTTATCCAGTAACAGCATGAAGTGCCAGCACCAACCATTCCTGAAAGCTGGGAAGGGAACTCACACATGGCTGGTGCTACTTTACAGAGCTATTGAATATTAAATTTATTTTTAAAACCCCATAAAACAGCAGAAAGAGAGACTTTTCTGATCAGAAGTGTTTCAATAATCTTTTTGAAGCAACACAGCTGCTGCCATGGGCAGAAAAATTATCTAAACTACCAGAAGTTGCTCTGTCCTATCTTTTATTTTCCTTAATTAGCATGTAACGAGACCACAGAACTGATCTACAAGAAATACCTGTCTGTATCTGAGAGGAAGGATGACATTACTTCTGCTTAATTACCTGCACCCATACTCACACCTCTGTGTTGCCAGAACTGACCATATTTACCCCAGGTGGGATCTTCTTTCTCTAAACCTCACTCCTGCAGACTTGCTACTAACCATTAATTGCAGAAAAAGTTGCCAAGTTCCCATTGACATCCTGTGACAAGGATCAAGGTGAGTCTCAAAAACTTCATGAGAAGTTTTTCTACTAATTTTTTTCTACTAGTTTTCTATTAGTTTCTACTAATATTTTCCTACTAGTTTTTTTTTCCTACTAATGGTAGAAAAACTTGCAAAGTTCTCCTTGACATCTTGTGAGAAGGATCAAGGTGAGTCTCAAAAACTTCTCTCATTAAAGCTGTTACAGAAGTTCCCCCCAAAATAGTTTGTTATCACAAAAAGAAGTATTTCAGAAGTTCTTGGTGAGTTTTAATAGAAACTTATTACCTCTAAAAGCTGTTGGTTGATGATTTAGTGACATGAACTGAAAATTATTCAGGAAAATCTTTCACTTTCTTTGCTCAGTCCATGCTGAGTTTGGTCAAGCTTGGGTTCCCTCAGCAAGACCACTGATTGATAAAAATGGTATTTAGCAGGTGAAGATTCATTCTTTCATTCTTTCTTTTTCATGATGGAAAAAGATCTCATTTTCTTTCCATTATTAAAAGCCAAGAATAACTATATCCAAAAGAAGGTGAAAAAGTACAACAAAAATACGTATCAACTGCTATGGACAATGAAATCCAAGAAGATGATGAAGAACATACACAATCAGCACATAATTTATTGATTGCCCCTTCTCCAACGAAGAGCCATCAGCTAGTTTAAAAGTAAAATTACATACTAAAATAACAGCAGAGAGAGAGAAAAATTATGAGGGTCATGCAAGGGGAAAAAGATGTATCTTCAGCAAAGATTTTTAAATGAGATGGAGAGTCAATGAGGCAGAGAAACATAGGAAAGCCCTTCCATGCCAGAAGGAATTGCAGAAAAGCAGGTTCTTTTAGCATTAGCAGTGAAATGTGTAGTTGCAGCATGGGAAAGAAAAGGAAAAAAGCAAAGCAGACACTCCTGAAATAAACTGCCCTAATCCTGCTTTTCAGAATGTCTATTAATTACATTAGCCTAATGGAAGTTGTCTGAAAAACCAAACCAGGAGAACAAAATAAATTATTTGTGCTACCAGATGTGCTCACAGGTTACACAACTGCAAACACGAGCTCAGATGGTGCAGAAGTCATGGACTGCATCACCCAGCTCTCCCTGAGCCTTGCAAACCTCCTGCCCAAACCCCAATCCTGCCCTGCTGCCTGCAGAGCACCTCCACTGCAAATTTCTGCTGCTACCAACATCACTGATGCCACTCCTGTCCCTGTGTCAGAGACCTGCACATTCCTGGTCACCGGGGCCAGCTGCTCCCACTCGGGGCACTCGGGGTCAAGGCAGGAAAAAAGCAACAGGTGAAAGAAAAATGGCAAGTGCTTGACCACAGAAATAAAGTTCAAAGGATTTGCAGCAGTAGGCAGAAAGTTTAACATCAACGGGAAAACAAAAAGGTCCTTTTTTAACAGCATGAATAAATAAATAAAGGCTGGGAACATTTTTTGGGTGTGGGATGAATTCCCCATCAGCTGAATCTGTGAGCTGGGCCTGGATGTGCTCCTCAGGTACTGATGGAGCTCAGCTGGAAGTGCAGGCTTCTCCCAGGTGGAATTTCCCAGCCCTGGTGACACAGGAGTGTGACATTCCCATTCCTCTGGACAGAGAAACAGAATTCTGTCTCTCAGGAGAAGCACAGAGAGAAGAAGAGGAAACAATCTTTATCTCTGCTCCTTTGTTCTCCCCATGTGGGATGTGGTGTGGGGATTGTTCACTGCAGTGATGCTGGGTTGGATTCTGGTGGAGTTGTTTGGGGTCAGTGACCGATGGACCCAGCTGTGGCTCGGGCTCTCAGCAGAGTCACGAGTCTGTAGTTAGTCAGATGGGTGAGTAAGAAGTGAGTATGTACAACAGTATAGTATCTCTTTAAATAGCATATTAATGTAATACAGCCTTCTGGAGCCAGACATGATCATTTCTTCCCTGAGCTGGGGTTGCTGCACTTTTTACTGTACAGGAGGGTTTCACACCTGGCCAGCATGTTCCTCCAACAAAATTCTGTCTGCTCAAGTGTGCAGCCATGAGCAGTCCAGCCCCACAGGCTGCCCTTGCACCACAGATTTACCCCACAGAGTGGAAAATTCCTTGTGGGAGACTCAGAATCATTCCTTAGAATATGGCATAATTTGTGTACCATGGATGTAAACAGACTGTTCACCTCAGTAATTATGTACACAAATAGTTATTCTGAGGTTTTAATACTTCAGTGAAATAAAAACTTTTTAAGAAAAATTGTTCTGATGGTCTGTTTAGTGGCACATGTCCTCCACAAACATAGTTCTCTCGAAAAACTTATTTAGAGCAGGCAAGAAGGTTTAAACCTGCACCCTAATGGCTGGTTTGTATAAATATATTAAAAATTTCACTGTGTCTCATGACCACAGCAACTTTCTGGTGCCAGCCCATTGCACCCCACCAATCTGAGAACTCTGGCAGTGCTGAGGACACAGAACTGTCCAGGCCATCTCCACAGGGAGTGGGAGAAACCTCCTCATCCAGTCTTCCATCCTGAGACACACGAGGCTCAGCCCCCCACGTGCTCCAGGTGAAATGCTAAATACTAAACAAGAATGAATCTTATTTCTAGAGAGCTTACTGTAGTGATTGAGAATATGGCACTGATTTTTATATAACTTTTCATAACAATAACCTTGCAGATGTATTTGAAGAGCAGGCAGTGACAATACCAAACTGAGCTGTTTTCAAATATTGCTTGAATGTTTTTCCTTTGATTGTCAAGTGCAACAAAGTAAAAAAAAATACAAATTATTCCACTGTGAAATCCTATTTAAATCTAAGACTTTCTCTGGCTGTTAGAACACCTCAGCCCAAGCTGCAGAGCAGCTCCCCAGCCTGCACAATTTGGATGTTAATTCAGCTGAAGCTGCTGTGAGGCTGCCCCAGCCCTGCTGTGGCCCCGAGAGCGTGGCCAGAGGGATGGCAGTGCCAGCCCAGGACTGCATTAGCCAGGCTGTGAGCAGCTGATGAGCTGTGCTGATTCATTTCCAGCAAGATCTGCTTGGAGATGATTGGGTTTCAATCCTTGACCTACAGAATTTTAAGCATCGCTTCACTCATATTAGAGGTTTTGTATATAGACAAAATACAGATTATGGATGACTTCTAAGTCAGCAGGAAAGAAAGGCCTTTACAGTCAGGATTATTTATTGTACTGAGGATTTGTTTAACAACAAAAAATTAAAAGTCCTTCCCAACGCAACTGTAAATTAACTTAAAAGTTGGTAGAACTTATTGTTGTTAAGTACATAAATAACTGAAGTGGGAATGTGTACTAGAAATTAAATATAGTCAGACACCAACAGTCTCTCCAATGAATTCTTCTATCAGAAATAAAAAAACTCCCATTTCTCATGTTCAGTCTACTCCTCTCTCCTGTTTCTTTCAGTGAACAGCTCATACCATGTTTGTACAAAGACTAAAAGAGAAACCTTAACATGATAAATTACCATTAGATTAAGGATAAACTTATTTCTCATGCATTTGTACAGACTAATATTTGCATAGATGTTTCTGTATGCATAAATGTACGTATGTATTTTTTAAATCTGATCTTTGATTTTAACCCAACAAAAAGAGAAATGGAAGGAAAACAGATTTCATTATGATGGAGGTCTAAAGAACCACCCTGCATTTATGATCTCTGTGTGGTATTTCAGATCAAGCGCTCCAAGCTTTGTGTTTCACTTGGGAATGACACAAACCCTCTTTGCTCCCTGTACCTTGGTGCATTTATGAGCCAGAATTTCGTGCAGGAAAACAACCTGGGCTGGGAAAGGCACACCTTGGGGAGGAGGAGGAGGAGCAGCAATTGGAGGTTGTCACAACTGTTCCTCCAGTCCCTTCAGCTTCACACATGATTGTTGCAGCTTCAAGATTTCATGTTACATCTTTAATTGTGGGCATTTAGCAGACTGCCTCTTATTATTAAGATACTGCTGAATTTTATTGTCAGTGTGGCCACAGGACAAGGCTAATAATTACCAGCACCAGAAGCAGCTTGTGGTTTTATATTACATTGAGGTAAATTACACTGGAATTAGAGTGGATTACTTTTATCAAATGGGGAATAAGCTGTTAATTAACTCCCTGCTGTAGCAATCTTTTTCTGAGCTTGCAACTGTTATTAGCTCTAGATTAAACTGTTGAATTAATTTCCCACTTACTTACTATTTCAAGAGTTTTTAATTTACCTGGCAGCAGTTTTAATGGGAAATTGTATTAGTGAGCATAAATTGTTTTTGGGAAGGGTAAACAGTTTGTGATAATGTTTATTAAGTCGTTTTGTTTGAGCAAAAATATAATTGCAGTTTTAATTAGTGCATGCTTGTTGGAGTATTAGGTTTGAGATTACATTATGGCATTCTGAGAAAACAATCGCCCAGGTAATCCCAGCATTTATGAGTGAGAGCAAAGGGAAAAGCTGGGTCAACACTGCCCGGCCCTGGGAGTGCACACAACCACCCAAATTCACCCAAATTCACCCAAATTCACCCAAACACACAATCACGAGGACCCAGCAGTTCAGAAAAGGGCCAGGTGGTCTCTGAGCTCTCTGCCCCCCTGCTCAGCCTCACCACTGCTCTCCCACTCACCAACCCCCTGTGTTGTCCTCTCTGTAGCAGAAATTCCCTCCTCGTGAAGGATTTGTAGGAATTAAGACGTGGAAGACACAATTCAGCCCTAAAGTGGCCTGGGAAAGGAAAGTTACCTGGGTGAACCCACAGCTCCATCTCCACGTGCTGAACTGTGCAACCCACTGGCTGCCAGGCTGAAAAGAGCATTTTCTGATCATGGCTGTGGCTAGAAAAGCATGATCTAGCAACAGATACGGGTGTAAGCAACTCCATCACAACCTAAAAACAGCCACAAGCACACAACCCAATTAACATTTGTTCTTGGGCTTTGTTTCCCCCCATCAGCACTTTTTTCCCATACTGCATTCGAGGTGTGGTCAATGTTAGAAACCATTAAATGTTCTTCAAAAAGTCTGTAATAGGCCTTTCTTAAATCCAAACATTAACATAAAAATGTTCAACTGAAGTTTATTCAATTAATTTTGGTTCTCAATTTATAAAGATTTTACTATTCATGCAAAGGAAAATGAGAATTAAGATGCAATGTGCTGACATGGAGTGGAGTTTTACAGCCTTTTTAATACAGATGTAATTTTAAAAATAATAGGTTTAAAATAGTAAAAAACCAAAAACTAATAGTTTTGCTAAATTACCTTTTTATTACATGGTTTCAATTAGCATTCCCTCATCCTCCCACCCAAGATGAAGATTGTTCTCTCGCTGCTCTGAAGGAAATTATGAGATGATAGAAGTACAGAAGATACTTCAACCAAATGTTAGAGCCTCAATTGAAAACACAAGTACACAGCATTCCCAGAATGATTTGTTGCAGCAAATTCTATAAAAGTTAACAGTTCCTAAAGATGTGTGTAACTTATGGAGCATGGTTCTTGCATATGGTAATAGATTATCCTCCCAAACTCATCAGTTATTACATTTAATATGCACTATACTAAAAATTACAAACAATAAAATGCTTTCATCCTGACTGTGGTTTTTCATGTCTTTGAAGCCACCAGAAAGCTGAGGTGGTTTTAGTTAAGGTAGTACTCCACAGCATGAGGAAAATGTTATACTACAGGTGCAGGGGAGATTTAATCCACATGTTGTGAGGTTACCTATGGATATAAACAGTGGATTGATTAATCCTTGGGTTCCTTCACTTCTGACTCCCTTAGTCAGAAGAAAAATGGCCTAATTGTGAAACTGTATGGTTCCCTGTGCTGTCAACAGCCTCTATTTCATCTGCAGAAGGTTCTGTGAGACAGAGCCCAACTGATCAGCATTTCATCATCATCTGTAACACTAAAGATCACAAAATACGTAGGAATATCCATACTGAGAGGAGAGCAGAGGTCACTGCTGCAGACATAAATGAGCCCAGCCCCATAAAACCCACTCAGCCTTTCCTGCAGGACTGTCCCAACAGAACAACCACAACACTCAGCTCAGGCAATTCAAGGGAACAGTGTCACAGGGAAGAGACTCAAACCCTCTGCAAGAATGCTTTGAACACCTGAAATCAAATTTCAAGGTGTTCTAGTAAGACCAACTTTAATACCTACTTGAGTACCTAAAGTATTAATTCTCTTCCCTGATCTAACGAGCACAGCTTTTAATGCTTGAGGTTCTGTAGCTTAAGTTCACATTTGGAAACTCCAAATATCTTCCCAATACCTTTTTAAATTACTCTCCTCTTAAGGTATAAATATTTTACCCTAACAAAATCAGTTTTATTTCTAGAAAGACAGTAATATAATATTAAATACTAATATATAAATCCATAGAACTTAAGATTTCCACAAAGAAATCTTTTTGTCACTTCACAGTCTGTGTTCTCAAACAGGAAAGGACACTTATGGTAAAGAATGCTCAGAAAAAGGGAGCCTGTGACCACAACAGAGCAGAACTGGAACCCATTTCCAAACACACCTTACTAAGGGAGTCAATCCATATAACTTTTAAATGTCACTTTTGTTGATTTTTTTTAATAAAGAAGAGTAATCTAATTAGAGCAAATAACTGAAACATTTCTTTGGAGAATTTCCTATTTATCTATCAGCAGTATGTAGCATGTGTAGTATCTTTGTATCTAATACTCCACGATTTATGCATTCTCTAAAAAGGGTATTTGTCAAATACAAACCTGTCAGGTTACAGTAGATCTGTGTTAAGATTAGCTCTCTATTCCACACCAATCTGCCTGACATGACTATCACAGGACAGAAGTTAAGAACATGAGCAGGTTCAATCACTCTGTCCAGAATACAAAACCAGAGATGTTAGATGGAAAAGTTTTCATTTCTTTTCTTACAAACTTCATAGAAGAGAAACCTATTGAGGGATTTATGGCAATCTATAGAGCTCAAATTTGATATGATGGTTTTTAGGTACAAGCAAACAAACACACAAATCAATGGAAATCAACATGGATTTTCCTACTAAGTCAGACAGCAATTTTATAGTCAGACAGCAATTTTATAGTTGTGATTCTTATGTCTAAAAGCAGCAAATTTTAGACAGATGTATGAAACAAAAGCTAATCACAGCTTAGAACTGGAGCTAAAACCAGCCATTCATTCACATGAGATACAAATAGCAGTAAACACCTTGGATTTGAGGAGTCTCGAGCTTCACGAGCTTAATTTGTGTTTCATCAGGAAAAAAAGCAAAGTCCTTAAATCTGGAAAAAAAGAACTCTATTAAAATCACATATACACTACTAAAACTGAATTTAACAATACCGAGGAGCTGGGAATAAAGGGACCACGAGCAGTATAAAAATGCTTCAAGAGGGTAACAAGTTTTGAATGTCTCAGCAGGTACACAAGGCCTGTCTGCGGCCAGCGCTCTCCCCGTGTTTTGGGACGTCTCCAGGTGGAATTTCAGGCGCAGGGGGAGGATGCAGGGAAGGACAGGTTCTCAGAGGAGCTGCAGGAGAGTTTCCTCCTCTCCAGGACAGCTGGGGATCAGCAGAGGCAGGAAGGGCTCCCGCGACAGGCGGTGACAGCAGCCCCAGCCCTGTTGTGTCTGAGGCAGGTACGCTGTAAAATTTCAATGATGCCTTTAAAGTCTAATGGTTTCAAGCTGCTGTAAACTTCTGCAGCCATCAAAAATAATCTGTCATGGGACTAAGGGGTATGAACATCATGTCAGAGCCACTCTGCTGTTAGATTTATTGGAGGGTAAAGCATGTCATTTATGCATCAACTCACAGGAGAAAAAAGCAATCCCTATGAAGTCAATCTAATAATAGACTGGAAAGCAATGATTACTGTTTCATGTGCAGCAGCTATTTGTAGCAGAAGTTGGCCTAATTCAGCAGGCCTTGCCTGTCAGAGCTCGGGGATTAGCAAGTGTTTAGATGAAAATCTATCGGGAAACATCAGGAAATGTTTTAATGAAGAACAAAAGTCTTCATTGTTACATTTAATATTTGCTGAAACTTTTCCATTTGCACCACTACATTTCTAAAAAGCTTACTGGAAGTGACATCCCAAATAGAATACAAATGTTGAAGGACTGAAACTTTAAATTATCTTCCACAGTTCTCTGCAATTTCACTGCAAAAACCTGCTCTCAACTCCTCCTGTGGGCGGAATGCCCTGAAATTGAGTGCAAGATTTTTTAAAGACATGACTAATAATCATGGCCTCACTGTACTACACACATTTTCCACCATCTAAATATTTCATATCTATTGACTAATCAACCTCGTCTGTCCCCACGTGGCACAATCCAACTGCTGCCATCATTTTGGGGAGGGAAAGCAGGATGACTGACAGCTGCCAGTCAAACCCAGATACACGGAAATGGCACAATGGGAACAGGGCATCAGAAGATGCCAAGTGAGTCCCCAGCCCATCCCTGTGCCAGGAGCCAGGCACTTGGGAATGCCTTTAACATTCTCACCTTTTCAAACTATTAAAGAAAAAAAAATCTCAAATCCCTTAATTAGGTTCAAGTTCCAATGTTAACTAACTCTGGAGAAGAGGCTGCCTTTCATCTTCCTTCATCCATTCAGTAAAATTAAAACTAAGCCAGAGAAGATATTCCAATTCCCTTTCACTTAAAAACATTGTTCATCATAGAACAGAATGAATGCCTCAAACAGAGAAACCAAGGCACTCCTATCCAAAGGAAAAATCAGGAGTTAATCTGATTAATACATACATTGCTTAGCTAATTGTCTCCAGTGAAATTCCCAGCAAAGAATGAAAAAGAAATACACAAAACATTCCAGTGAATGGAGGAGACACTGAGGGAATGTTTAGCCACACCACAAATTCACACCCTCTACCAGAAAATGACCCAAGCAGCAGGAAAGCATCAGCAGCTCCTGGTATTTCTTCTCAATGTGCAGAAATGGACAAACACAGAGTGCTCCACCTGAGGTAAATACTGACATGGTTACAAGTGTGGACTGGCAAGATCAGTGTCAACCTACTCCATCTCATCAATTTAACTCATGAATCTTCAGAGTCCCAGTTAAACCGAGATCAACCAACTGCATCCCTTCTGCACTTCAGAAAAACCTTCATTTTTAATATGAGATTTAATATAAAAACTAAGAAGAAATTATTGTATTTTATTCCAACTGCTTGATTAAATTAATCTTGATAACTCCTTTTAGATACAGGGTAAACTCCTTTTGCACAAACTGAGTTTATTTTATTTTGTAAAATAAACATGCATAAAGATGAAAAAAAGGTGAGGCTGAAACAATTCAAAGTTTCTTGAGTACATTATAAAAGGGATAGTTAGGGATGCTTGGTATTTGTGAAAAATCATTTCACCACAATATTTAACGTCTCCCCCAATCACATATAAATGGCTGTGATAATGGCCAGAAAATCCATTGCAAAATTTCCATTTATAACTTCACAGATGTGTAAGAGCCCACTTTGATGACGCAGAAGATGCAAGTGTTGCAGTTGTATTACTGGCTATCACCTAGCAAAAAATATATGAGTGATAACTCATGTTAGATGTCACAGTTCACCCACTATTTGGAGCCCAGTCTGTTTTCTTCAGCTGTGGAAACAGAAAATAAGCTCACTACCAAGACCAGCTAATTCCTCAATCTAATCATCTTAGCCTTGAACAATATGCATGTAGCAAATCCCAAAATTAGGCCATATTTAGTCTCCTGAGCTATTCTGATCTCAGTACCATTTTCACTGTATCAGCACAGAGGTCCTACAGGACCATCACACAAATGTAACTTTGGACCAGTGCTGCTCCAGAGATGAGAATCTGAACATCTTTCTGACCATTCCTCCTCAAATTCCCAATCCTGATCCCTGGCAGACAACCTTTGGATCTTGAGAGCTGTGTTGAACTTCCAGGGATGAGATTTCTCTCTCATCCCAATCCTCCTCTTTCTGCAGGTTTGAGCACAGAAAACTCAGCCAAAGCAACCCCAGGATTTACGGCTTCCTCTTTCTATCTGTATCTCTCCTTCTCTTTATCGCCTGGAAATAAACACTAACTTGAAAGGAAAACAATCATGGAGCATTTTCTAGGATGGCTCTGCTTTTCCAACCAGGAGCTGAGTGCAGAGGATTTTGGAGTGGGCCATGGTGTGGGAATGGCTCAGCTAATTGAGGGCAACCTCAAGGTCAACACAAATTGTGGTGCAGACATCAACGTCCGAGGCAAAAACATAAAAAAAGGAAAGGCAGTCATATGATGCAAGGAAAACTGGAGATCAGGAGAGACACAGCAGAAAGAGAGGGATGTGTCCATATCAATGGGCAATAAAACTCTTCCTGGGATATTTTCCTGAGTGCAATCTACAATGAAAACGTCCCATAAATGAACACAAATTCTCAGAAGGATTAGGACTCATGTTTAGCTAATGTAGACTGATAAGCTACTCTGAAGAAATATTATCTGTAATTAAAATTTGTAATGAACCAGTTCCAAAACAGGAAGGCCAAAACAATTCATGGTGCATTTCCTTGATGTTTAATATGTTTGAATGAGAGATTCTGCTGTTGAGTTTTCAGCAATCTAACCCAGCTACAACACAACACATCATTCTGAAGATTTACACTGACTAATCCAATGAATTTCAGGTAAAAAGCTTGAGATCACTATATCCATATATTACACAGGACTCCACGGGGCAAGGGAAGTACTAAACCCACGAGAGCAAAGCCCTCCAAATTGCCACTGCGAGATGGCAAACTTTTCTGGGTCAGCAGAATTTGAAGAATAGGGTGTTCTTAGCCCAAATAACCCACTGACTCCCACACCTAACAAAAAGGAGAGGCTCTTTCAAGTGCCTCCTCGATTTAGCAGCTGTTGCTCTGACGCTGTCAGCAAAACATCCATCTTCATCACAGTATGAGCCTTTCACCTTCCCTTTCCTTCTCCTTCCACCCATCAGCTCCAAGCTCTGTGTGAGCAGTTCAAGCAATCCCCCTGCCCTCTCCTGCATGATGCCTCTTTGTTTTAGCATCTGATGCATGAACATCTCCCAGTTTTTGTCCTGCACATAAAGGAATATATTTGGATGCCTATGGGAGGTGCCTTCAGGCTGGTTTTGCTTTGCTGTTCTGAAGCACTCTGCTGCAGCAGCTCCCCTGTAACTTGCCTTGCCCATCACCACAGGCACTTTGCTTTTTATCCTCATTATTCTTTTTGATTTTTCTTTGCTTGAAATAAAAGCCTCCATATGTTTTGCTCTTCTTTTATTGGAAGATGTTAATGCTGTGTACCACAGGGCACAGTCAGATGAGGGACTGCCATTTGGACAGAATTATACACCCAATTACTGCCTAGGGTATATCACCTGTATGAGTGCTTTCAGCTCATCTCAGCTCTGTTTCTGGCAGAATTGAAGGCAATATTTTACTGCTGGAAAACAATATTCAGTTCTTTCCAAAGGAGTATTTTTTCTGTCAAAGTAATTCAAATTACCTAGTACTTAATGGCCTACAATTCACTGTAGATATATTTCTATTTCTTAAAAATGTGACCCGTCTGAATTGTAAGTGCTTTTAAAACAAGAGCTCAGCCATATGCACTTGTAGTTAATTTAAAACCATATTCAAACTCTTCTCCTCATTTGAGTTCTCATCTGAAAAAGTGAATTATTACTTTAAATGTATAGATCATAACAGATCACGGGTTCCTTAAAAGGAAACCGGTCCTGTTTCACCAGCAAGGCATGAGGAGGCTGCACATCTGAAACAGCTTTGGTCAGCTGGGTAATGCACATTCACCGAGTGGATTAGCTGGAATAAGCATAATAAATGAAAGGGAATAAAATAAAAAACAATTTCACACTAAGGGAAGGCTTGACTTATAGGAAGTGGCAGCTCTGATGGCCCAAGGCATAGAATTAGTTTTGCCACTCGATAATTTGACTGATTCACTCGAGTGGCCAGAAAAGGACATTTTCTGCCTGATTTCAGTGTAATGAAGTCACCTGCTCTGAGACTGCCAGGGCCAAACCAAGTGCAGCACCAGGACCAGGACCAGGCTCTTTGCTCGTGTCAGACCCAGCTACAGCTGCACATTTGCCTTTTTCCATGTGAAACCATACAAGCACCATGAAAATTACCTGTTCCATTCGCTCCCCTATTTGCAGAGAGCTTGGGGCTACTGCTGGGATGTTCTCTCAGTTCTGCTGCAAATCCCAGCAAAGAGCCTGTGCTTTGCTTCTTTTTTAACAAAGGAGCTGACAAAGGCATAGACAGAAAAAATAAATTCATTCCAAGGGACTAGAAATATATATGACATTTTTTCTTAATTAGGATTGATAATGAAATTCTTTATGAACAATTACAGCAGATTTTACATTAAAATTAGGAAACATCCATTAAATTTAATTTTCCTCCTCACACATCTTATATAAAAAGACTGTAATATACAGGCAGAGATTTGGGAACACATCTAAACAACTTGCGTGACATGATGTCAGTTTTATTCCTGCTTTGCTGAACTGAGGTCAGACTGGTAAATGTAATATATGTGCTCATCTTTAGGCATATGCCCAGTTTCACTGGTTATTATTTACAGCTAACCTTTCAGGGTAATGACTGTATACTGCATGTCAAAGGAACAAAATGTTACACTGCTATTGAAGAGAATATTTTCTTCCTTTTATGCAAATATTAGATTGAGACTGCCCCAGTAAGGAGAGATAATCCACTCAGAAATATTATTATTATTATTATTAAAGCACATCCAATCAATATGCAAATGAAAAAAGCCAGTAATTAAGCATTTTAGTTTTTACAATTGTTCAACAGTAAAAACAAAGAAGTAATGAACATCAAAATGATTTATCATTTTACAACTAATTTTCTACTTGACATATGTTAGTGCATGATTCATCTACATTTTCAGAATCAAAGTCCATGATCTGGGAAACTAATTCTGTTAATAGAATGAAAAGGTGACCTTGCTTAATTTAATAAGTCTGTGTAGAAATACTCTTTCAACATGTTAAAGAATTACAAAAAGGTTATCATAGCTTGCTTTCATGGGAGAGTACTCTGCCTTTTCCAGCTCATTTCTCAGGCCTTTACTGTAAATCATTAGATTACATAAAAACAATGTAGATCATTATATTTTAATAAAGGCTTTCTTTTCCTAATAAAATGTCTGTCATTTATATTCAGACATGTATTATATAAAATGCTTCTCTTTCTGAAATGCAGCTTTTCATAATCAAGTCGCAGGAGGTTAGTAGCTGGAGGAATTTCTAATTTTTTTACAAAGGATTTTCAGCATGAATTTGGTTTCTAGACTGAATGCTCCAGAACTGCAGCCCTACATTTATCTTTCAGAGAGGTACAAGGCAGGATCAGCAAGAGCAGCTGCCAGCAAAGCAAGAGGCCTCTCTGTTCAGCAGAGAATGGTGCACAGTAAATACTACACTCAATCTGCTTGTTTTGCTTTACACCAATGAATGTCCCCTGTGATAAAACAGTTTATACAACTAAACTATACAACCATGCAACCTTCATAAAACTGGGCAACTGAAATAGTTTATACAACACAAACACACTTCCAGTGAAATCCTACTACCACCTCACTTAAGGAGAGTGATCAGGCAATCAATCTATTTCAGTTCTTCTTGCTTCCAAATAAAAACGTGCACCTCCTCAGACTGCTCACAAAGAGATGTTTCCTGCTCATCACAATTCTAATTTGTTGCCAGCCCTTGGCATCACGTTTTGTTGCTCGGGAGGGCTGAGGGAAGAGCACATTGCTCCTGTGCAGGAGGAGACACCTCTCAGCCAAGGTGTGGTCCTGGGATCAGGCACTGACTGCATTTGCAGCTTTGCCAAGAATCCTTACAGAACCTGTCCTCCAAAACTCTGTGGGAAATAGAAAACACTCGTGTTTAAGACACCAATTAATCCAAGCCAAATCAGTGGGATTATTTGTTTGCTGATTTTAAACCACACTGAAGCATTTCCCTCACACAGGACTCCAGGACTGTGGGACAAGGACCAGAGCACAACCACATTTAAAATCACAATCACTCTCAACACCTGACCAGAACTATGGAACCACCTGGATTAAGTGCACTTCATGTTTATTTTTTAATCCAGTGAGATTTGTTCTCTCCTTTTTCCTGCACAACTTCACACCAGTGTTGCTATACCAAGAATTTTGCCAAAATACAGCTTTATAAAACTCTCCTTTAGAAAATCACACTATGCCAATCTAATGCAGATCTAAATGCTGCATTTCAAGAGAATATTATTTATGTAAATACAGCAGCCTTTAGCATTGCAAGTAGATGATGGATCAGTATTTTTCTGCAACCAGAGGTGCATTATCCTTCCAGATAAAATTGTACCTACTAAGTTTTAGGGCACAGAATGGAGAATTTAGATTACTTGAGTTTAACAAGTTTTGAAATAATGCTGGATACACAAAGTGCAGTCAGTGTGGGAATCTTACACAAACACAATGACATGCATTTAACTACACTTGTTTGTGATACTGGTAACAATTTGTTCAACTTCGATAAAGTCACTGTAAAGGAAAATAAAACCTAAAGAAACAATTCAGTAATAACAGTGTTATTGCCAAAACAGTCCTCTAGAAAACAGGGAGTGCTGAAGGCAAATCCTTCACACCTCCTGATGCTATTTATGACGTCAAGGCACTTCTTAACAATACCTTAAGAGAGTTAAAAAAGGTTTCAAAGTCAGCTGAAGACAAGACAGAGAGAAGCAGACAGGTCTTATGGTCACTCCAGACCTGGGTGCCATGAGACAGGAGAGTACCAGAGAAGCTGCTAGAAAAGAACACCACGGATGCTGGAAACAGAGAGATGCAAACTTACTGCTTTTGCTAACTCTGTGACACTTCAGCCAGCTTTTTCCAACGCTTCCCCTTCCATCTGCAAATGAAGCTCAGTGCAGCCCTGCCCTGAGTGTCAGGATGATGCAGGCTTAACTCTCTCAGTGCGACCACCCTGATTGAACTTTCTTTTCCCTAAAGATGTAGGAACTCAGTAGGATTAATTTAAAAAAAAAACATTTCTACAAATGCATAAAAATTGAGGTATATTGCTGAGTTTCACACTTCTCGGACAGTAATTAGTGGCTGAGGCTAAGTGTAAATTAAATTTACAACAAGGTTAACCATTCAGCAAAATCTCAACAGCTTTAGCTATTCATTTGTCAAAAACGTAATGTCCCACCCGACAGAGCAGACACTGAAAATGGATCCTTGAAGAAAGATAATAATAAAAGAGAAAAGGAAAGAGAGGAACTGAGTGACTCACAGTCACCAAGTATAGTTCTCAGATTATCAGAACTCTACTGAATGGCTGTATTAAAAGAGTAATGATATGATCCTGCATTCCTCATTCACTCCAATTCAGGCTCCCTTCAGCACAGAAATCTGCTGGCATGAGATGGGTGGTACTCAATCATGCTGCACACATGGTCTTTAATTTTAAAATCCAGTTAAATAGATGTTCTAACATCATTTTTTATCTAAGAACATTTCATGATAAAATGAAAGAGTGCACATGTAACTTATTTGTCAGCTTTACTGTGCAGTGGATAACTTTCCTATGTTACTCACACGAGCTTTCATTTCCCAAATCTATCTGCATTCATTATGACAGTAAAAATGAAGAGTTGCTAAAGAGACGTATGCATTTTTATTATTGTTTGAAAAAATAGATCTTTCCACAGTCCTTTGAGCTTCTGAGTGTGTGATTTGTATAAAATATTTCTCATTTTGGGGACAGAGCAGATGGAGTGCAGGGCACTGTGGGATATGCCATTTATCACAATGACAGTGCGTAGGTAGCACTGATCCTCTCACCACAGGGGGAAGCTCGAGCTGCAAATGTGGAGCAGCATTAAAAGCCCGACGAGTGGAGTTTGGCAACACTTGTACTACTCATTAACTTAATCATATTAATTTATTAGCCATATATATCAAAGTAATTCACTACTGAATTGTCACCAAGAACAATTTATAAACTGTTAACGTTCCCCATAGGCAGAGGAGTGTTGTGGCATCCTTAATCAGTGTGTTTGCCTTTGATTAAAAATAATAATTTCTACCAAGCCAGGTAATGCCAACAGTGACAAAGTCCTGCATATGTTTCTCATTATAAATGGAACTTTCAAATGTCATGTATGACAACAGAAAAAAAAAAGGAAAAAAAACCAAGAAAAAAAAAAGGGTAATTGTAAACAGCGAAATGAGCCACAGAAATAGGATGTAAACACACAGAAATGCTCAGTTAAATTAACAAGTGAGGAGCGGGTCCGTGGGATTGCTGGCAGCAGGAGCTGCCACAGGCTGTGCTGGCTGATGTGTGCCCATCTTGGCAAACACAACTGGGCACCAGAGACCCCAAAAGCCTCCAGCCTCCTTCACTCCTCTAGCAGGGAGATAGCACATCAAATTCCCAAAGACTGCAGCAAATCCTGTTTAAAACTCCCTTTTCTGTGTAAAGACCGTGTGGCTGCTGCTGTCACTGCTGCACTGAATGAAGGAACACATGAAGTTACCAGATCCTGTGAGCTGCTCTATTTGAGTCCCACAATGATGGGACTTGGTGCAGCTATTAAAATATTAACTCCACTGAATTATTAATTACCTGAAACTATTAAGTTCACAACAGATTCTTTTAACTATTAATAAGACAAAACTGTTCTGAAAAAAGTACTTGTATCTGTACAAATGAGTCAATATTTTAAACACTGCATTCTTAAAACCTCTAGACAAAGTGTCTATTTTAACTGCTTATGAAATAAAAGAAGAATCATTTCAAGAGGGGTGAAACTAACGTAGCTGATAATGAAAATAGCAATTTATCTTACACATCAGAAATGCAGGAGGTTTGCTTCTGTCTGAGTACCCACTTGAAAATGACTTTTCTTCCTCTTCTCACGCGTTTCCCCACCAGCCAGGCTTCCTGCCAGCCCTGTGCTGAGCCCTCAGCAGCTCCCAGCCCTAAATCCTCACTGTGACCCCTCTGCTGATCTCTCAGCTGTGCCCTGCCAGGCTGCACAGCTCAGGGATGTGCCAAACAGGCTCATGCCCATGGCCCTGACCCTGCCAGGACTGCCAGCTCCAGCTGCAGGACACAGCCCTTGGCACTCACAGAGATCCCACCCTACTGCCCCAAAAACTGCCCCACACAGCTGCTGTGTGCCCTCCACCACCATCTCACTAAGCTATCCAGACAGGATGATTTCCTCCACGAGCCACCCTCTCCAATACCTTGGTGACAAAATGAAGCAGCCCCCAAAATACTTTTATTGAAATAAGAGCAGCCATTCTACAGACTGAACAATGAAAAAAAACCGCAATGAAGGCGGAGTGGTTTTCTAACCTTTTCTGAGAACAATCTAAATGAGGGGTAGGAGGGCTGGAGTTGCACAGATAACTTTCAAAAATCCAACCACTCTTTCAGCTTAATTCCATATGAACAGTTTGCTGAACCATTGGCTTCAATCATATAACGGATTTCAGCTTCTCTCCACAAAGCAAACTAATGCTTCAGACCCCAAAACTTCCTTGAGAACCTACTCCACGGATAAGTCTCAGCTGTCCTGTTAAGATACACTGATGATAAAGACTTGTACATTAATAGGAGATAAAGCCTTTGTTTTGTTCATGTCACTTCATCTCACGGCATTGTTTGAAGGACTGAGCCTTTGATGACCATCCCTCTGTGACACACAGGATTTTAGCTTTGCCCTCACAGCAGGCAGGGGCACCACGCTGATTCCCACATTTCCTACACCAACACAAAAAGGAAAACACTTTCTCCTAAGTTAACATAAAATGGACAGTGCTTAACATCAGCTCTTGGAGGATGCAGTCAGGGCACGGCTCCTGTGCTGCCTCAGCCCTCCCCAGGGCTGTGCATCCCACACACACCACCTCATCCTTCTCAGGCACAGCAATAACCCAGATGTAACCCAAATATTCCCATTCCCCATGGTGGAAAGTACCTACAAACATTTGAAAAGGTCGAGGCTTCACTTGAAGCTCCTTCACACGTTACTTAGGTCTAAGAGTAGATGGAGCTCACTGTGCCAAGAGGTCAAAAAAATACCCTCCACTCTGGGAAATGCAGTGTGCCTAATTTAACTACCTGTTTATTATGTGAAAATGACCATGTAAACCGAGCTGACACAAACCAAATGGGTGATGAAAATAACAGCACATTTCAAGGAGTGGAAACACAGATGGCTCGTCTGAGTCTGCAGGAAGTTACTAATCATCACTCTGTAATACCCCCTCCAGACAGAGCTGCCAGCTCTGCAGCCACAACTGCGACTTCTCCAGACCCATCCATCTCACCAAGAGCCAGCCTGGACGCCACTGCCTCCACTTTACCTTGACAGCAGCCTGAAGAGGAGGTAAAAATGAAAAAATGCAATGCTGGATGAATCATGTTGCATTTGCTGATAGGGAGCCTGTTACTAAAATGAAGAAAACAACTAAGCTGGACATAGCAAATGAGAGAGCCACATAAGAAGAGTGATTTTTTTTTTAATTAGAATAATGTAGGCAGACTAACATTAACATCTGCATATCTGTGCTGTAGGAATGGGCAAGATCAGACACAAGGATTATCAAGGACAAGAAGACATGCAGAGGAAATGCTTCAGGCAGTTACAGGGGGCAGATAACCAAGGAAGTCCTCAAGCTGTAATAACTCTGCCTTCCCTCCCTATCAGCCTCTGGAAGGGACGGATCCAACCCTCCCATGCTGCAAAATCTCCTCAGTCCTGGTCCTGTTCCCCTCCCACAGCCATCCAAACATCCACAGGGGAGCTGGGAGCAGCTTTAATTCCAGCCTATTGTCCACCATGTGGAAATCTGGAACAAAACCCTCTGTTCTGTGGCAAGTGTTAAAACCCATTTTGTTCTTACTTCAGCCAAAGGAAAGAATCCAATCCCAAAGTATTGCAGGCACCCAGAGCAAGGCAATCAGTAATTTGAGTGTAAAGAGGTACAGATGAAGCTAATGAGGGCTTCACATCTGGGGTGCTCCAGCCAGAGCACAGCAGCTCAGATCCCCAGGGAGTTTACAAGAGGCTCTTGGGGCATCTTTGCTTGCCCAGCAGCTCCCCCAGCTCTTCCCTTAGGGACAAGACAAGCCCCAGGAGCCCTGGGGAGCTGTGGCCCTGAGTGGCAGGGCTCAGGAGCTGTCCCTCTGCTCCTGGGGCCACCTCAGCCCTGGGACCCTCCTTGTGTGCAGCCCCTGGTGACACCACCACGCTCTGAAGTGGGCACTGCCCCCTCCATCTGCTCCCAGAGCAGCTCCAGGCACATTGTCTGGGACTCCCCAAGGTTTTCCCAGGGTCAGGGAGGTGGCGAGACAAACCTCCCCCATCTGCTAAACACAGGGGACAGAGCCCACTCACACTTCAGGCTCCAGACAACTCCCAGCAGCCTGGAAATTCAACTTTATAATCTTCTACTCAAACTGTGTGCGACTCAAAATATCTGTGAGACACAGAATGTGTCTGTGGTGCTTCACTGTGCATCCCCAACACGCCGCATCCTAAAATATTTCCCAGTTTGAAGCACCACGGCAGTCTGTGTGATCTGGTGTCCTATTTGCAAACACACTCACAGAGTGGAAAAGTAACATGGAATATTCTGGATTTCAGAGAAGAACTGATCAATGCAAGAGGCTCTTGTGCTTTCCTGTCTATCAGCAGTAACATAAAGAAGAATCCATGGAATTCCTGAGCTGAGAACACAGCAGAGATACTAAAAATCCCTCATTTATCAACTACAGGATGGAATCACAGTTCTGGATCCCCGTCACAAACATGAGCAGTGCATGAAGCTGCAGCAGCCCAACGTGGCTCTGGCCAGTTCCCTTCATACTTTGTTAACTGCTCCAGCTGAGGCTGCTGTAAATATTGTTTAGGAATGTTCCTTCTCCCCTTCCACAGGTTCCCTGTGACATCCTTGGGACACCTGGAGCTGCAGGCGAGTTAAAGCTCTCACTGTGTCCCTCGCCTGCAGTGCACAGGTTCTGCAAGCAGAGTGATCCGTGAGATCAGGAGAGCTGGCACTCTACTCCCAGCAAGGATCTTTGTTAATTCTGCTTTTCCTGTTCCATATTCTGTGACTTTATATTCTCCTCAACACTTCACTATGTTTGGTTGTTAGGGAGTTACAGTTTATTTAGACTGGACTTTGACAGCAATCCTAAAACTGCTAAGCCTGTTGAATATTTAAGCAATTACTTTTATGAACACAGCCTGTGAATACAGCTTTATTATGAAAATCAACTTACCTTTAGCATACAGCAATTAATAAAAAATTAAAACACTCATCAGGATAGCACAAGATTTAATTTAAACTCTATTAATAAATTAATGAAGTGAAATTAAATACTACGCATTAAACTATGTTTATAATTCCACATATTTTCATGCTAGATTTTTCACTTTATGATAGTGAAAGCAGATTATTAAAGCACAATGTACTGTGGCAACGTGGACTTATCTGCTTTTCAAGTGTTCCTGCTGTAATTCCTACAAGCATCTCTGTCTCTCCCCAGCACACATTAATGGGGTTACAATACACCAGGCATTAGCCACGCTGCTCAGATCCCAGGAGAACTAAAACACACATGCATTTCCAAGGAAGAAATGCCTCTAACAGGCCTCCCAGACAATAGTTCAGCTTCTCAGGTTGGCTTTTTTTTTTTTTCTTTTACTAAAATAACACATTTAATGGAATTTCCTGTAAGGAAATTACAATTAATAAAGAACTAAATTACAAATCCATTAGATTTCAGTCACTGCAGCAGCAAAACAGAGTTTTCATGAACGCTCAAAAAAAAAAAAATCCAATAATGTAACCTCTGGTAAAGCCTGCAAAAGCCCTGAAGGACAAGGCAGTCAGATCAATATTAGTTTATTTTAACTGCTGTGCAGTATGGAGAGATGAGGCTGATCATCTGATGGATTTTATTACCTGTTGGAGAGATAAGCCCTGGTGATAAGAGGCCGGGCACTCCGTGGGGCAGCAGCCGTGCATTCTCCTGGATCGCCACTCCCAGCGAGCGCTTGGGGGGTCTTCCTGGGCGGGAGCTGCTGGGACAAGAGCAGAAATGAAAACAACATTTTCCTTGTGAAATGTTTGCTTCCTGCACACGCCATCGATTCGTGTGAAATGCATGAACCATCAGCGATACACGAAAATAAATATTAGAAGTTCCTGCCTAGGACACAAAAAAAAAAAAAAAAGGAAAAATCGCTTGGTTAAACACGGAAGAACTGCACGGGTGTCACATGAGCAAGGTTTTCCAATATCCAAGGCTTCCATGACCTCAGTGGAGAAGGGTTATAGCAGTGACTGCTCCAAAGTCTCTGCTATGCACCTAAAACTCAGGAAATTCCAGGCTGTGGTGCCTGGAGATGAGGAGCCGAAACCCTGAAGGCAACATCACCTCAAAGCTTCCTCTGGACCACGGCAGGTACCTGCCTCCTCCTGAAGGGCAGCGTTAACCCTGAGCTTTGCAAAGCTCACACTTACCTTCTCAGGCTGACTGGTGGCTTCACTGACTACAGATCAAACAAGTGTTAGCCCAACCTGCCAAAAAACTCGCCAGTTTGGGAATTATGGATGCAGATTTTAATCCAAAATGTCAGAGGTCCCTTCACAGACTGGTTCCACTGAACTCTTGTTCTCAGCTCTCACCTTCAGCCCTCACATCAGTGTGTGTACACGTCCCCATCCTCCACTGCCATCATAACACAGATTTACAGGCCAAAAAACCATTTGAATCGACTCTTCCTCAAGCCATCTAATAAAAATGCAACCTCCTCGTGTTTGGAAAAGTATTGCTGCTTCTCTTTGGCCGTAAGAGATTTTACTCTGTTGAATAATAGAGCTTTTGACAACATAGAGTGAAACACTGTATAAAATAACTAAGCTGCAACAATGAATGAGGTTTGAATAGAAAGCATTTCCAAAATGACTTCTAGTTCACAAAGAAATTTAAGTTAAACTTCACTCTATCAAGTTACAGTGGCAAAGCCCTCCATCAATGCACGACAAACTCTGCATTTAAATGAAGACAACTTCCAGCAGCACTCCACAGAGGTACCATTAACCTGTTCATTTTTCACACCGTGCTAGTGTTATTTTGTTTTACTGTACATCAAAGTAGCACAAAATCATTTTTTTGGTTTACTATTTTATCTCTATAAAACCATTCCCCCCTCTTTTTAGCTTCGGGTTTGTCCATTTTGAATTTCATTTTATTCAGTATTTTTTCCATTTTTCTTTTTGATGCTTTCAGTTGTTTATCATACTATGATGGCTGTGCAGTAAAGCTTGCTACAAGAACCAGTGGGCTGTAATAATGTAAACCTAAAATAACAGCATTTGATTTCCAGGGAAAGTTTGATGCACACATGCGTTCTCTATTAAAATCACCTGCTGAAAACATCCCCTGCACAACAAAATTTCTAACAGACACAGTTAGGTGGAAACGTGGGGGTTTTGAACAAATAGGAATCGTTGTTCTTTTGAATTACAGGAGCCTGTAATCCACAGGCATGTGTAAGTGCTTAGCTGGCACTTACTGTCTCTGAAAAAAACCCTACAAACCTGCTAAAATTAGCAGCTCTCGACAGTGGAAGAGCTCAATCAACAAAACAACAAAACATTTTCTTCCCGAGCTCAAATACTAACAAATCTTTTGCAGAAAACTCCATATGTTGGTATTAATCTAAGAAAAACATTTTCAAAATGCAACAAACAGCTTTAGAAGATTTTACAAAGAGACTTTTTAGTCATGATTGGTGTTTTCAGAGGATGAGGAGGGGAGACTGCGGAGTTCCAGCCCTGGTTCTGCAGTTTTTGCCCTGACAGAAGCTCACACTGATGGCTCTGGGCACAGCTTAAGGTGCTTCCACACCTTAATGTGACACCTGTGCCTGAGCACTGACCCACATGCAAAGCCCAAGAGATGAAGGAGGAGAAGTTCACATCAAAACCTTACTCCATTCCCTTCCAGGCACTGCTGGCTGTATTTACACCCTTCCTCACACAGCCAAGGGGAGTTCCACTTGGAAAACACAGCACTTGGTGTCTCTGGGATTGGGGTCCTTCTGGGGAAGGAGTCTGATGGACCGAAGAACCAGAAGTGAAGAGCCTTGACTGAAAGCCCTTTTAGTGAGTATTCCTGTAAATCAGTAACTCCTAGGGCCCAGATTTGGGGCTGACAGCTGTAGCCATGATAATTTGAAAAGAACTGTTCCCAGCTGAATCTGTTCAAATAAAACCCAAGTCCTTTGTCTCTAATTTAAACTCGGATTTTAAGAGAAGAACTGGACGCTGCTCCCAGCTGACCGTGACACACCTGCAAGGACCCGTCTGGGTCTGTAATGCTGAGTTCTGCAGTTCCCAGTGCCCTGTGTCTGCTTCCCAGCCAAGGACAAGAATCCCAGAGCACCCAGCACTGCAGCAGACACCTCAAAATTCCAGCTGGATTCCCTGGATATTCCCAGAGATGTGTCACCCATCAGGAATCAACAGCTTTAGCCTGGGAGGACACCAGAACTCACAGAAATGATGTATCTGAGTGCCAACACTTCCACTTTGGGCCAGAAACAAATTTTCTGGTATTTCTCTTTAACCATGACACCAGGAATTTCACAGAGTCAAGATACAAATGTTTGCTCAAAGTCTTGGGTTTTTTGGTAAGGTATGCACAAAGGATCAGTAAATTTAAGGTTTTTATGGGATTTACTTTCTGTTGTGAATGTGCTGGCCACTGCTCTGTGTCTCAACACTCCCCCCAAACTCCCCTCTTATCGTCCCACATGCTCTAGAAATCCACCAAATTTCACCTTTACTATTTAAAACTTATGCAACCTCCACAATTCAGCCAAAATTGATAATAAAAGCACTGAACAGTAAACCCAAGGCAAGCAGAATTATCATTTGGGGAGAGGAAGACATAATCTGTGATTATGGAAGTATTAGCATATAAATGCTAATAGCATTAGCATATAAATATTAACTTTATTTAATATTATTGCTCATCTTTTTGTCACCCTGCTCTTCTACTGCAGTTTCTTTTCACGTTTTCCTTTCTCTCATTCAAGAAAGTCAGATATTCAAGAAGTGTAGAAAAATCTTTTCCTTGTTGGTAACAAAGGAAGTATAAACAGGAACAATCACCTTCAAACAATTTTAAATGCATTTCTTTGAGAGTCTACAATCTCTACACAAATTTTTTACTTGCCATCAATAGATCTCTGTACATGGAAAACTACTCAAATCTAAATTAGATATTAATTCAGTCAGAAACTTCTAGTTTCTGGGTATCTTTTAAAAACTTTTTAAAAAACAAAAATGCTGGTCCCAAGTGAAGACCATGGAGGCTAAAACAGAAATAAAATATTGCTTCCCATGTGTAACTTCAAGAAACTTTTTCTTTTTACTAAATAAAGTCTCTACTGATTAACATTCGATTGGCTTTTCTCAAACCTAAAAACTCCTTGGGTCACCAACTACTTGAAAGTGAGGATGAGTGGAGGTTTTGGGTTTTTACCTGTATTTGCACCATGGTTATAAAGTCATTACTGTCATCCTCTCCACCCCAGCCCTACAAAATCACTAACTCTTGAAAGAGAAAAATGAACTAATCTGAATGTTGTTCATTTTTTAAATTTGGGTAGAAATTAAATTTGTCAAAAAGTAAATTACATTTTGAGCAGTATAACTGACAGTTGAAATTTATACAGTAAAATGCTGAGAAATTGTTTATTAATGTCTCTTTTCTTCTTTATTTTCCACTTCTGTTGAGAGCTAATTTTATTATTTTTTTCTTTCTAGGTTTTATATATTCCCTTGATACCACAAGGATTTTTAATTTGAATCAATACATGAAACAAGATTTTATTTTTGTGATTTTCTTAAAGTTACTGATCACCTCCATCTTTTGTAACTCTATTTTATGCTCATTATAGACAACTGTATTTCATAAAATCCACAGATTCATCAATGCTTTTTAAAATGTAATTAATCAGTGGAAATATGCAGTGCATCACCGCTGATGTATGATAGTGCTCTACTTTTGTGCTTTTAAATATAGGAGATTTACTAGAATCAGAAGAGAATTTGCATATTAATCAAGACAAATAAACATGTGGTGATTTAACTAGGAAACTGTTATTTGGATGACAATTTAATCAGCACAGGTTGAAAGGTCCATCACTGCAGCATCCTGTTTCTGCTAAAATATTGATTGCGCTACTGATTTCAGTAATGCTTTATTTTACAGGGCACAAATAACCATGTAATTACTCTTTAATTGAATGGTAATTGCTTGCTGGCAATTATTTGTTAAGTTTTGGAGTGTAATTACTAGGTTATTTGTGTTTTGTGAAATAAAATGTTATGTATTAGTAGCCCAAAATATTTTCTGTATGAACGGTCTGCCAAAACTAGGAAAGTTAGTTATGATGGCAGGAGTTTGACAAACAGTGCTATAGCACTAAAACTATTATTAAAAGGATCAGATGAACCTTTGAATGCCTTCCCTTTACAAAATTAACATTAGATGTAACATTTGTAAGATAAATGGAGGAATACTGTACCACAGAAGCCTGATTTCCTCTGGGGTCTAGTCCACCATTTAGCATAATTTATCCTGATGTTTTGCTTTTCATTCTCTGAGCTTCTTTAGAGGAACTGAAATAGCATCCTACCCTCTGGAGAGCAAAGAATAAACCAAGTAGAAATATATTTCAACAGTACTTCATATTTCTGCAAGTGAAGTGGATTACCAGCAGCACATTATCTTAGCAGCCTATAAACTCTGTAGCCTTGGCAGCTCGCTAGATAACAAGGGAAAGCATTATGTTTTGCAGTGTCAATGAGATATGACACTTTCTGTGATATGTTTATTCCAAGCTGTGATAGATGAGGTACCCAATACTTTGATCGTTAAGATTTGAATTTTACTTCTACACTTTTTCATTTTTGTCATCAACTATTTATGAATTGGCAGGAGGCAGCCTCACCAGGACTGCTGATTTTGGGTTTTTTTTTTTTTTATAAAAGAGATCCAGTTAATAAATTAATTATTGATTTCATGAGGCTGGAGCTATTTGGTACAAAAATATGCTAGTCCTGTGATTTAGGAAGCTCTCATATGTATCACAGATTTCTTCAATAGCAACATATTTTATTAGGCTTAAAGGAGAAATACTGAAGTACTGTATGACACACTGTGTAAATTGCCCTGCTAATAGTGGCAGTAAGTGGTGCAAGCGCTCAGACGTAAATAAAAAAGAAAAACACTACAAAAAATAACACTTAAAAAAGCTAAATAAAACACACACATACTCTCAATCTTAGTTACTTCCCTGAAACTGGCACAGAAACCAGAAATTTAAATTTTTCATCTCTTCAAAGATCATGAAATACCCCCTAGTGATTGTCCAAGGTACTTTTTGAAGTATTTACCAATAAATGTAACATCCTGATGAGTTAGAATTCTTCTCCGTTACCTTCAGATTTTTAGTTGTAGCACGGACTTAAAAATAATCTCCCTGCTTTGGCATTTATTACAAGGTTTCAAAGATGCCAGTGGTAGTTAAACTCTGCCTGACCTTTCAGTGTTTGAGGAGAAAAGCAAACCCTGACCCCGCAGCAACCTGATTCTGTCTCCTCTCGGCGCTGGCAAACTGATCACTTGTCTGGCCATGGCAGGACATTGGATCACCAGGCACATCAAAGGCAACAGGAGCCAATTCAGCAGCAGGGAAAAAGTCATCCATGCAAAATGGGCAATTAACATGAATCATAGATGAAGCTGCTGGAGCCGATGAGCAGAGCCTGGTGCCCGTGGCAACGCTCGGGGCAGTGCCCAGGCCAGCACGGACAGCCAGGCACAGCTCACCTGCCAGGGACACAGCGCAGAAAGGCTCTGACACTCCAAAATACAATCGCCCTGATGCCTCAGGGTTTAGCCTTCATGGTTTTATGCTCTGCTTTAGTGTGTACACTGCTTTAGCCTGGACTTCGTGTTAGGGGATGGTGAGTTTTCTTCATAGAGTACAAAACAATTCCTTCTCCAGCTGGGGACCAAGGACAAATGATCCAAATCTCGGGCACAAGAGCACAAACAATGTGGGCTGAAGACAGAAAAACAAGAAGGATGGGACTTCATTGGCTAAAGCTATAATCAGACAATTAACTCCAATATGGAAATGGAGCAGAACTGATCAAAGTGAGAGCCCCGGGAGCGTTCGTGAATTTTGGGACCATTTTGGCTCATCTTGGGTGCAGCCCTGGCTGGGCTCTTGTCTGCCCAAGGTGGATCCATTGAAGCCTCCTAATAAATCCCTACTTTATTCTGTATCTCCAACTAGTCTCTGTTCTAGGCCAGCCTTCACAAAGCCACATCCCCACCTGGTTCTCCAGGGAATTCCAGCCAGGAATGTCCAAAGAAAAAATGTCACTGGGAGTTCGTTCTAAAGCATCACAGATCTGAACTGTCTCTGTCACTGTGACTGGTGTTACTGTTAGAAAAAAAAAAAAAAACAAAAAAAACCCCACTCCTTAACAGCACTTCGAGATGCTCAGAGCTGGATCTCCAGTGGAATATTACAACTTTTTAATGTTATCTTTAAGAATGCAATGTATCACATTATCACTGCGTTCATCCTAAAAAGTCTCAATTAGTGAAAATCCAGTACTCATCTAAAACTTGATTTAGACTAGTCAGAAAACTACAGTCAGACAAATTACCTGAACTCCTTGTATTCAATTGTCACTAAAGTGGTTCTTAACAAAGTTTGAGTGTTTATTTCTGAAATCAGGTATTACAAAGTAAGTTTAAAACTAAAAATGGCGTTTTGGTTAGTTGAGATTTAAAACTTTAAATAACTCTTTTAATTACTTATGAGTGTACCTGCAGATATAACAGTACCTCAGCATTCCTGGTTTTGCTTTTTTCTTGTTAAATAAGACCACAGGAAAAAGCAGGATACCTCACCAAATTTCTGAATTGGGGAGATTCATGGCTGCAGACAAGCTGGAGGCTGATCCATGTTCTACACTGCCCCAGCTCAATTTAACGGTGTGGCAGGGAGGAAATTGGAAGTGTGACTCCAGCAGATGCAGGGATACACACAGAAATTTAACAGAAATGCACCAAGTTAGTCGCTGTGGCAGTGGAGGTGCACTGGCACAGATAAAATACACTGCATTTAGCTATGGATCAGAGCCAGGGGGACAAAGTTCCTGCTGCTGTGTCTTCATTCCCATTGTTCCCACTCTGCCTAGACCAAACCTTGCAGGAGGGGCCTGTCCAGGCTGGAATTGTGCCACTATCAACACACCCAGACCACAAATTCGAATTACAGATTTGTTGCCAAAACAACGCTCCCCCACAATGTCCAGCTAAACCAAATGTGGAAGTGCCAGAGACAAGGCCAGCTTTATTCTGAGCCTTGCAAAGCTCAGCTCAGCTCCATGGATGGCTCTGCTTGGATTCTGGATCCAGCCAGAGCTGGGAACCAGAGCAGATCATAGCCAACGTTATTATGCAATTTGAATTCTGACTGGTTTTCTTTTCTTTTTTTTTTTAATCTCTTCAAGTATCTGACTATTCAGCAGGTGGAACCAAGCCACTGAGCAGGTTTTTAGTATTTTTCCACCTGTGTTTGAAAGCTCAGCACTGACAGGAGCAGATGACAAGGCAGGCACTGGGATAGCACAGCTCCATCCCAACAGCTGATGCTGCCCAAGGCACAGACACAAACACTGTACACACTCCAACCCCGTGCAAAGATATGCCAGGACACTGAGGAGCTATAAATCTCCTTTCATACAACTTAATTCAGCCCCAGTTCTTTTTAAGAATTACTTCTTTTTACACATACATCCACAAATATTTGCATAGAAACTTTCCAAGCAGGGAATCACCGTCTATTACAAACACCCACGTCATGTCTCTGAATTGTTCCAAGCTTTATTTTTGACCTGTATCTGAATTCAATGCCAATTTAGAAGAATGTATTACAGTAAAAGACTTTTGAAATACTGCTGGTTTCCACTAAGCTGTATCTCAGTAAGTCTCCATTCAATGAAAGTTGTAAAAAATGTGACTGTTTAAGCCTATTATCTATGGCCAGAAACCCAAGAGCAAAACCCAGCATATTTACAGCCCTGAGTACCACGTAACCCAGGGGGGCTGATCTTAATTCCCTAACAGGGGTGCATTGTGCTGTGGTGGGGCAGTGCTGTCAGAGCAATTTGCAGGTTGAAGCAAGGGGAAACTGCTCCTGCCTTAACTGTTTTTAATCTCTGCATTACAAGTTTCGGTGTTTTCACAATCTTGGCAAAGACCCTTCAAAGGTAGAAAACAGAAATTCTTCTTTTAAAGAATAACAAATGAAAGAACACAGAAGCAATCCTTTGCACCTATATCCGTGTTGAAAGGAGGAATTGTTCCCAGCAATCCGAAGGAGTGATTAGGTGATTCTGTCCAGGAGTAAACACCTGAGGGCTGAACTCCACTACACAGAAAATAGCCTGCAGTTTGCTGCTGGTCCTGGACCAGCATGAAATTAGACAGGCAGTAATGTAGGGACACAGCTCCACTGCTTCCCCTTTTCCTTTCCAAATTTTGTGACTGTTGGTATTTCATTTGTTAGCTCCAGAGACAGACAAGGTTATTATTTCTACTGCAAATTAGAGTAGGAGAGGATTTTTTCAAACAACAAAGCACAAACCTTTAGGACCACAAGAAAATAAAAGGGCAGAAGGAAATTTCCGATTAAATTAATGTTTTGTCTATAAAATCTTCATGTTTTGAAAATATGCTAAAATGAATATATAAAACCACAGAAGTGTTATCAGATACATGAGGCTTAACCCACAAGAATGTAGAAATTTTCCCTATTTTGTGTACACGTATGCAGACACAGAGAAACTTTACTTGATGGGAACTCCGTAACAGCAGATAATTAAATGACTGTGAAAGCAAACCCCACTGAATTTTGCCTGTGAGTGTGGCCAGCCTCAGGGCTGACAGTGAGAGGTGCTTCAGCAAGAAATCTGTAACTGTAATCTCAGCTGGGTACCAAAGCCATGGGCTCCTAAAGATCCCAGGTGATGCTATCTCATTCCTCTCCAAATTACAGGTGAGCATGGATTTCATCCCCTCCCCTAAGAGATTACAGCATCACCCTTTGCTTCTTGGTAATATTCCCTCTGCTCCAGCAGTCAGGTTTACCCTTTCTCCCCAAGGTGGGTAACAGATACAGGGAATAATTATTCTCAGCTCATAAACTTGTTTGCCTATACTTTTCTGTCCAAAAGCTTGTCTGCTTTTCCATTGACAGCTACACCAAGGAACCTTCTCACCAGTCACAGATCATTTCCCACTGAGAAACACCACGTCGTTTTACAAATGTCTCTCATATACCAGTAGGAAAAACTGGAAGAAGCCACCTACAGAAAAAGCAGCTCAAACTACTGAAAAGCAGCACGAGTTATTCCCAAGTTCAGTGATTTCCTGAACTCAGGTATGTTCTGGAGTAGATACAACAGCCGAGCAGAAAAGTTGTACCTGCTGTTGATGTCTCTGAAAGACTTCCCTTCAGACTCTCCCAAAAATTCCTCCCAGCACCATCCACCTCTGGGCAAACACAGCCCTGCCAGGGACTGCCACAGAATCCCACTCACACGTCACACACACAGCTCCTGCTCCTCACTCAAGAGGTTGTTTTAAAAGCTGCTGAAAAAGCCTGCAAGAATTGAAGTAAAAGAGTGTTTGTAACCAGATTTCCTGGAGATAAATGAAAGACATACATTTCCATGGCGGCCAGCCTACTAAATTTTGCAAGCATAAATATTTACCTAGGACTGAGGGGTGGGGAAATCAGGAAGAAAACCACCATATAGACCCTTCAAAGTTTAAATACTGGAACACAGAGGTCATTATTTATAACTGGAAATGGAGAACATGTCTTTTCTATGTATATTTCTATCATGTTATTCATCCCCTCCATATGCCTTCTATTATTACCATTCTTACACCAGAAAATAATTTCTATTGCACTTGCTCACTGTATACATTCATTTTCTTTAGGCTTTCTTGTGGCTATTGATTTCCTGCTTTGTTGAAGTGCTTTGTTTATTTCGCAGCAGGCTATCCATTTTAAAACAGTTGTTCAACAAATAAAAAAATTATGTTCTAAAATTAAATGAGTTTCATCTTCCTTCATTTTTATCTGAGTTAAATGCAAGTAACACACTTCCCCTAAAAAAAAAAAAAAGGAAATACTTAATGGCTCCCAGCACTCAAACAAGTAAATAAGTAAAATTTTTGTTTTCTAATAAGACATATTTATTTTTATGATTGGAAACATGAAAGAAAAAGTGTATTATAAATAAAGCCTCTTTTGTACTCTTATGTTGTAATCACTGCTGTGGCCAGTGGTTTAACATCAACAAAAGAGGATTACCTGGTCCAGAGCCAAATTCATTTAAGTCCAACCTTGCTACCCTTAAAGCTGCTAAAAGAATCCTTTTTTCCTGTCAATGCAAGTGGCTCATGCTCTAACATGACAAAGTTTTCTGTCCCCTCCCACCAGAGCAGTCCAAGAGACTCAGATTTTATACAACACGGAACACTACTCCTGAATCAACTGCAAAAGCAAGGGAAACAGAGTTTTTGCAGAAGGTGACACTTGTTTGGATGTTGTTTGTTCAACAAGGGCAAATTCCAGAGTTCTGTGCTTCTCTGCTCCCTCAAACGTCCAATGTCCTCATCAACTAACTTGAGTGAACTGCAGGGGAAAAAAAAGTAGGGAGGCAGATGGACACACTGTGTGGTACTATATATTTATATTATATCATATCATATCATATCCTATCATGTATTAAGGCAGAATTTTTGTCGTATTTCTTGCTAAAAGCATATTATCAAGTACCAATCATTAGGGTACCAGGAGCCCCTCTATATTTTCTTTCTCCATGTGCTGTAACAGACCCTCGCTGAATGGCAGGAATTTGCTGTTCTACATCATCTTCCTCACAACCTTGTCTTCAATGAAAAACCTTGCCTACTACTGCTCAGGTATGAGAATTATTTCCAGAAGCAATGGGCTTCATGTTCTTGATCCAGGTATTGCAGTAAAAATTCTAAAACACCTCCCATACTGAATGTATTTTTCTGTTTAGGGAGGGACATTTTAATGAAGGAAAATGTATCCAGTCAGCAGATCCAGGATTCTTTGATGCATTTAAATCAGGTGGAGATGTGGAAGCTCATATTTCATGGCCAAATTAGCAGAAGGACAAGTACCAGGACAGCTGAAAATCCTGGTGCACCTTTGGGAGGGGGCAGGCATCATCTCAAATTGATTTTGTGACAAAGCAAAACCACTCAAAACTTTCTTTTTAAGTTAAAGCTATGGGAAGAGGCAAGAAAAACAATGATAAACACGGGAAAGGTGTGGAGCAATGATGTGCACCCTCCCACACAACTGGGAACGCTGCACATCTGGGAATGCTGCACATCTGGGAACAGGGCACACCTGAGAATGCTGCACACCTGGGAACTCTGCACACCTGGGAACCCTGCACAGCTCTCATCTGTTTGCATCCAGCACTCAGTGTCAGCTCTGCAGGTAACTCAGGACTGCAGGAAACAAGCACCAACTCTGGAAACTCAATACACGACAGTGCAACACCAGAAGCTGCTGCCTATCTGTTATCTAGGAAAAAACAGCTCATCCTGGGAGCCAGCCCTGCTCCCAGGGCCGGGAAGGCAGGACAGGGCCATGACCAGGAGGAAGGGTCAGGGCTGTGAATCCTTCCCTGTCAGCGTCTGCCCTTTCCAGTCCCATTATCCCACTGAAGGACCTGACTTCAAACCCACTGTGCTGGGCGAGGTTTAACTGGCCAGGGAGAAAATGATGCTGTTCTGATGTGGGAACAGCTGATAATGAAACAAGTCAGTTCATTAAGATGAGTTTTTTGTCAAGCACAGATACACAAAAAGCCAAACCCATTCACTGGAGGAAGAGCTTCCTATCACCACGTGCTCAGGATCCCTGAAACAGGAGGGATGACAGCCGTCCTGTTTGATATTTACCACCTTTTAAACACCAAAACAATCTTAAAACAATCAAAACAGTATTTTTAAACAATCTTCAGACCTCAGTGCTGAGCACCAGAACTGTGTCATTTATCCTTGCAGTAAATAAAGAAAAGCAGCAGCAGCAATAATAATAATAATAATAATCTAATGCATAGCAATTTCATCCCTAGAGTGCAAAGTATTTCTAGAGATCAGTATCATTATAGACAGGGAAATACAGATCTTGTAAGGTGGAAATCACCCTGAGCTGTAGGGAGACGTCATAATCCTGAATCCCCAGCATTTGCCACTTAGTTGTGAAATCAAACTGATCATAATTGCAGTATTTGTACCCTATCCCAGAGCCTGGATCCCTCACACAGTCCACAACCATCTGCAAAGATGGTACTGTAGAAACATTTTCAGATGGATAAACTTCAGTGTCCAGAGATCACCCCCTCCTAATCCTCTGCTCAGGAACTGGTGGTTAAGTTTATGCTCACAGGACAAAAAAAAAAAAAAAAAAAAAAAGAGCTTTAGAAGCATGCAACCTAACTTTTAAAAGGAAATAGGCTTTGAAAAAGTTTGCAGGATATAGGAAATGAAACGAAAAAATGTTTTCATTCAGTTTCCTGTTTAGATGTATGGATAGATTTGACTTCAAATAGATGAGCCACACAGAAGTTTAGTTTATAAGGGTCAGATGGTAACAGTTTCTGTTTAATCCTCAATTTACATTAACTTACAGGAAAATTAATGATTTTAAACAGGCATCAAAGTGAGGCTGTTTTTTTCATTTCTCTAAGTTTGCTGGAGGAACAATTGTTTCCTTTATCTGTCTCCCAGAAAGTTGGTGATTGTGTTTAAGTTCAACTGCTCATTTAGCCTTCAGGCACAGCATATTATGAGTTGTTTTGCAATGAACATTAGCCCCTTACGAGTGCAAACTCTCTGACAGCTCTCTCAGATTCTTGAGCTTACTCGAGCATTTCACAAAACCACTCTTCACAACTCCACACGTTATAATTTACACATTAAACCAGCAGGTTTTCAACCTTAGGTCTGTTGCCAAGAATAATTCTTCAAAACTCTTTTATCTTTTTGTAAGAACTTAATTATAAATGTGCAATTAACAGCCAAAGAAAGGTCTTAAGAAAACTCTTAGAGCAATATTGCCTGTTTTAATGCCTCAACCAGATGGTGGTTTAAAGAAAGCCATTTAAAGAAAATAAATAAAAAGTCACATTTTTCATTCGGCAATGATATGTCAAGTGCAAAATTTAAGATATTAAAGCCACAGTGCTACAGGTCTGTCTAATTACCAGAAGTGCTTTTAATTCTTTTGTTTTGCTGCTGGACAGCCCAAGCAGTTGTAAACATCATTACTGATATGCATCAGTACAAAAGCACAGGGACCAGAGGCAAAAGGAATTATTTGTTGCATTTTTTTTCGTGAACGGAGCCCATCCAGTGACTGATTTTCCCCAAGGATGAATAATCTTCTCATTTTTGTCTTTTGTTACAGCCTGAATTCGTACAGTCTAATCCTGAACTCTTTTCCTCTAAAATTACAGGTGCTTCCCTTTTACTAATTAAACATGAGTACTGGGTAATTGTTGGCATTCTCAAGTTGGAATAATCACCTTGGACTAAATGGGTGACAGAAATTCCAGCTTACCCTTATTCCAGATAACACTCAGATATTTTTTAAAGCTGTAGAGAAATGACAGAAGAAAACTCTCCCATTTGAAAACAACCCAGCTGCATTATTTTACAGCCAGGCCATAGTACCATAAAATATCTGCTTGGAACTAATTAACTTAGGAGAATTATCAAATACATCACACAGTAAACTGACTGATTCAACAATAAATTCAACTGCTTAACTTAATTCTACAGTGATGGACATCTGGCCTGCTCTTGTTCAGATAATTCAGTGTGTACCACTGTTAACAATTTTAGATATACATTTCTTCCCTTGAAATTTAAGAGCTTCAGAGTGTCGGGTTTTTTTTTTTTAAATTCAGAAGAGAAATTTCCTCAGTGTCATTAGAAGCAAATAATTTTGCATTATCTGTGAAACGGAGCACAAAATCAGACTTGCACTATTTCAAGACAGATAAATATGATCAAATTAAAGGCAACAAAGCCATTAACTGTACCCCATATGCCACATCATATAGCAGAGTATGCTGGAATACAGGGAATTTCTCCAGGGCAAAGTTACAACCTGTGGGCCACCCACACTTCTAGGGGGGTTGTTATAATTTCCTTGCACAATAATCCCACAGAATTTATTGCTCAGCTTCATTTTGGTTGTCTTTTAAAAAAGTAGAGACACTTAAATAACTACAACCAGAAAGTTCACCTTGCACTGTACTGAACTGAGGGGGCAGCTTCAGTTCTGTATCATCAATACATTGAAACAGTCCCATCACCTCAATGCAAAATTTCCAGCTGCTCAAGTAATTGTTTCTAAGTAGTATTTTGAACTAATAATTTTCCTTTTTCTTAAAAAAAAAAACAAAAATCAAAACTTGAGTTCAAGCAATGTAATTAGTTTCCAGGTCAATGACTTGTTTTCCCTTAATTTTAAAAATAGCTTTTATTGAAAAAAAAAAAAAAACAAAAAAAAAAAAACACAACACCCAAACACTTTCAAGGAGCACAGATAAGGAAGCATGAAAATCTTTTCTGTGTTCATTTCCAGTCTAGGTAGGTCCAGTATTTACTGACCTGGAGAAACAACTTCTGCTTCTGATAAATACTTAAACAACCATAAAAAGAATGATCTCAGGCTGATGGCAGCACAGGGTGGTGTTGCCATTAGGCAGAATAAAATCTTTTTGGAAAGGGAGTAGCAGATTTAATTGATATATGGGGGGGAAAAAAGAAGATGCAATACATTTAGACCCTAATTTAATGGGAAAAATCAAGTAACAGAGTGCCTTGGTCTAATAAAAGATGAGTATGAATGTGAGCACTCGTGGACTGAAACAGCAAATTATGGTATGGAGAGAATCTACCTTGGAAAATCAGCAATAAATTGATTTGGCTCTACGTCTAATATATTCATAAACATTCAGAAAAGAAAGCAGGGAACTTTAAAACAGCTCAAAGAAGGGAATGCATCAACAGGAGAGGGGAAAGATTACAAAACCCTTCAGTGAGATCTGAGTGAATAAAAGCAGCTTAAAAATTAATTCCGTTTTTTCCAAAAGCAAAATTAATGAAGTGTGAAAAACAACAAAAATTTAGCCCTCCAAAAGAGAGGCAACATCTGCAATGTTAATCTGCTGAGAGACATTTAGGTGTTATAAAAGACTGCAAATTAGGCAGATGTGATAAAACAAGGAAAATATCCAACTTTTTGCTGGGCTGCAGCCTGGAAGCATCGCATCAGGAAAGGCAGAAATTGCCCAAACTCATCTGGTCCTGCATGGCTGTACCTGGAACTGCACATGGGCTCCTGAAGCACCTGATTGCAAGGAAGATGTTCCCAAGGTAGAGGGAATTGAAAGCATTGCAAGTCAGAATGATTAAGCTGTAAGAATGGGCTGATTTCAAATGAAATATTAAGATTTACATCACTGCCTTCTGTGTGGCAAACAGCAGATGTGGAAGGAATGCTCAGCATAAAACACATCTAAGCAGATCTTTGCATATACAGCAAAACCAGCACAACTTTTTCCTTGAAATGGCACTGTAGGGATCAACTACTTTTAAACAAGAAATGGTAAAAAGGCACAGAATTCCTCAGCCCCTGTGGATAATCCATGGGGCAGAGCTGGGACAGCAAAACAACCAGCTAACATTTCACTGCCCTGATTGCACCGCTTGAAACCCACCAGCCTTTGCAGAGATTTCCCCACTCACTCCACCTTCACTCTTTGGGATTATTTCTGAACACCCAGAGAGGTATTTCAGGTTTCAGGCACGGGCCAGAGCTCTGTGCAGGAGCATCATTTGCTGGGAAACTTTGGTTCCCTTCTGAGAGCAGAGATGCTGAAGCACTTTCAGTTTCCTCCTCCAGCACTGCTCGCTGCTGCTTCCCTGCCTTAATTGCACAGCTTCTCCTTAAGCAAATATTAACGACAGAACAAATTCCTCAGCTAACTGCAAAGGTTATTTTCCAGTGGTACTTAAAAGAGCCCAGTTATTCCAAAGCATTATTCGACCATGACTAATTGACATTAGAAGAAGTGCAAAGTACATAACTTGATTCTTTTTCAAATACAACAGAAGACGTTTCTTTTCAAACCACACAAAATCTGTCTGGGTTGAAATTCTGCTTAGGCTGCAGTGCTGAAATCTCAAAGGAAAAGGTACAAGAACATTTTTCCAGTAATTCCTTGTAAGCCCCATTTCTTTTCCGTGAAATCTCCAAGTCTGGTGCTTGGTGAGCATGTTCTCACTGTTTATTTACTCATTGATTTTTATTTTTATTGGATGTAGACATTTCCTGGGAAAAACAAAAATAAAATAATGAAGCTTTAAAACTATTTTTTCCAATTTTGGTTTCTTAAAACATGCTTTCCTAATGAAGTAAAATGGATTTCCCTTTTAATATTGCAGTGCTGGAGCGTGCTCATTTTTTAACTTTATAAAAGTGGTAACAGCAATTCTGCACAGTGTAAATATGATCTGAAATTACTCAAATTTAAATTTCTTAGTAACTATGCAAGTCAGTTCAAAACAGACTGGTGCAGTCACACACTTCAAAGAGCACTTCTCTCCTGTTATGGACAATTCCTGCTATCCCTGTGAATCCCTGAGCATCAATTCTAGCTTTCCATCCAAAAACTGCACAGTTAATAACTTATGTTCACACTGAAGTCCAGAAAACCTCTGCCATCCATTATGAGCATTTGTGTTTTCAGTAAAGACCTTGAGATCTGTCACACTTCCCAAGAGTCTAAAATTTATATTAATTGCAGATTTCCCTTACTCAAACTTCTTCCAAACCTACAACTGGGCAAAATTAAAAACAAGACAATCAACATGAAGCTGCTTAAAAAAAATGCACTGGCCTGTTCTATTATTTACATTTGAATTTTACCTTGATATTTAGCAATTCTATGTTTATATATTTAAATTTTCCATCAACAGCCTTTATGTGTTTTAGAGTTATTTTTAACTTGACTTTTTCAATCTCATTATTTAAAACAGCTTTGATCAGGAGCAACATAAAATAAGAAATACTTAAAAATAAATGTCATTTACTGCCATGTTTTAATCTATACACCAGTTTTTATAGGAATTTTAAAGTTTTAAAGGCTGCAGTTTTAAATGCAGCCATAATGACAGGAAACATTCATTTAATACCAACAGGTCAATATAATTATAAAAGGCAGTGATAAGATATTTAGGAAACATTACCCATCAGTGCCCAAATGAAGAAGATTTAAAGATGTACAGAAAAGACTCTGCCTTCACATATCCCCACAGATCTGCCCATGTCAGGGAGATATTGTGAAATATAAAAGGCCCACAAGGGTACAAAAAGGTGGTCACCTATAGAAAAGTTCTGCCTATTAAAAAAAAAACCAGGAAAAGCATATTAAAAAAGGCTTAGACTTAGATGTTTCCCCATTCAATGAGAATATTTTTCAAACTCCTAGTGCACTTCTGGTCCCCTGTCCAGGTGATGGGTTTTCCTCTGCATTTTTTTTCCTCTTTGACCCAGAAGTGTTTCCTTGCTGAACCTCAGAACCTCCCCTGATTTATCCACCCTACAACCCCACTTCAAGAAACTCTTTAGTCCTTACTCTCAACAATAAAACAGCACCACACCTCGAGATTTCATTTACTTTCTTGCATTAAAAAACATTACCATTACAGCAACTGTAAGCTTGTTCTTTCATGTGCTATCATGGTTTATGCAACAGCCAATAATCTGAATTTGGAGCTCCAATCCTGATAACCAACCCCCGTCCCAACCGCCGGCACGGACACAGGAACCCAGCAGGAACAGCTCACCAGGGCTGTGGTTAAGGACTTGCACCAAAAAACAACTGAAAAAGGCAGCCTAAACACAAATTTGTGTGCTGCATTCACCAGTGGGACCCATTTTGCAACTGTATTACATTAGGAGCAAGCGTTTAAATTATGATACATAAAAATGAGATTGTTTGCAACTAAAAACTTGTGAAATACAAGGTTCAAAATCCATTTCCTTCCACATTTATGCCTTCAATCAACATCTACCCCAACTGCTCAATATTTCCCAATGATTTGCCTCTAGAATATCCCCCAAAGTCTCTGCTCTTGTCCTCACATCCACCAAATCTATCCTACAGCCTCAAGTCTGTTCTCCCACCACTGGGAAATGTCTCATCCATGCTGATTTCCCTGGGCCAGTATTATGGTATCAAATACATAAATATAGTAAAAAAATGACCCAGAAGACAGGAGAAAATGAAGCTCCTGCCCCTTCCTCTCACTGCTTTTCCCTGGATAGAAGGAGTCAGCTCCGACACCTTCACACCATCCCAGAGGTTATCCCAGGTGGGAGATGATGGAAAACAGATTCTTTGCTCTGCCCCTGAAGAGGAACAAGGACCTCACTGCTCCTGTTGGATATTTTCCTTGTTTAATCACATCTGCCTAATTTGTAGTGGGACCTCACACCCCCTAAGAACATGGGGCAGGTGACATGTGAAACACCCAAAAGAGAGAGTTGGAACTTCACCTCAAGGGTCCAGCTCAGTGGGTGTGAGCAGGGGGGGCAACACAACTGGAAATACTACAGAACTAATGCAGAAAGGGTATCCTAGAGTGGTTTGGGTTAGAGTGGACCTTTAAACACCATCCAGTGCAACCCTCTGCAGTGAGCAGGGACACCTTCCACTGGATCAGGTCACTCCAAGCCCCACCCAACCTGGCCTTGAATCTATCATGTCCTGGCACCCTGTGCCAGTGTTTCGTCACCCTCATTAACTACTTCCTTATTTAAATGAAAGTTTTCACAAAGGGGTAACACAGTTGTTTTGGTTTCTTTTTCCTATACAGAATCATAGAATTATTTTGGTTGAAAAGACCCAGAAGACATCAAGTCCAAGCGTTCACCAAGCACTGACAAGGCCACCATTAACTGACTGAGCTGGAGAAAGCTAAGCTTAACTGCATCTCTGTAAAAAGCATATTAAGACTATGACATGATTCAGGTCTAATTTTACATATACTTAAATTCCAAGCAGAAATATCTTGTTGTTTTCTTACCTCCTCTTCCCATCACACTGGTTTTGCTTCTTCCAGACTGACAAGCTCTGTCCAGCAAAACACCAAAATATGCACTTGGCTAATACCCCCCCATGGTTCTGCTGACCCAGCTTGTTCCAACTCCAACCACTGCTCCTGTCACCTGCTGGTTCCAGGGCAGGACAAGCTGCTCCTTCTGGGAGCCAGGGAATTGTAAATGCAGGTGAACCCAGTGGGAAGAAATGCTGATGGCTGACTGCAGTTCAGCAGGCTGAATGATTTCTTTATTATAACTATACTATAATACATTAATATACTATTTAAAGGAGATACTAAAATTACATACCTGCTTCTTCTAACTACCATATCTAACTCCCAACTCATGACCCTCTCTGAGAACCCAGCCCCAGGTGGGCTGGATTGGCCACCAGGCTCAAACAATCCTCACCAGAATCCAATCAAGCCATCACCCCAGGTAAACAATTCTCCAAACACATTCCACATGGGAAAAACAGGAGCAGAAAGAGAAATTGTTTTCTCTTTCTTCTCTCTGTGCTCCTCTATAAAAAACCCTGAGAGAGAGAAGAATGTGCCTGCCACAGGCACCCACTGTTTATACCCTGGTACCCCAAAATGCCCTGCCCAGGCTGATAATCTGCAGCTGCCACAGACTGGCTGAGGCAGCCAAGCTGGATTTAGCTCCCACTGCCTTAGTAGAAACAATCAACTCATCACATTTGGGGCGACAACTACAGCACCAATAACCATTAAAATGCAAACATTAGTTTTTAGAAGTTTAAGATACTTCTTGAATGTGAAACATTAAACATTTACAGCAGCTTTAACTTGGATGCTTACCCAGTTTAAACAGAAAGGAAAAAGTGAACAAGTGGCACTAATTATTTAAGCTCCAACAAGTGTCATGGTACTTTGATTTTATTATTATTATCTTGGGATTTATCTAATAGTCCCTGAAATATATGCATTCAAGATATATATATATATATATATATATATATATATATATATATATATATATGAGATTTGTCCAATGATCATTTATTAGAAAATACTGTAAATAATATAGTTAACATTTGGATTTTGTCCCCTCCTAAACTCTCATAAAGACAGCAGCCAAAAAACTGAGTAAGCCAGGGTGCCTTTGAAGATATTTAATTAAAGTCTAATCCCACATTCTTAAGGGTTCACATAAATTAAGCTGTCATTCAGGAGATTTATGCATTGCCATTTGCATATTGCATACAATTCATCAGTTCCTGGTGCTGGAAGGCAGCGCTGCTCCCGGGCAGAGCCACTTCCATCTGCTGATGCTCCTGTGGTGCCACACGGCACCCCCAGCTCCTGAGACACCTCCCCTGGGCAGGATGGATCCTGCTCAGCTCCATCTGCACGCCAACATTTGGGCATTCCTGGAGCATCCCGACCGCAGCCGCTGCTCCTCGTGCCGTGGAACGCTCCTGATGCTGCTGGAGGCGGCCAGGCCCCGCTCCTGGATTTTCTCAAGCAGGATCATGGAACCACACAATCACATTTATTTAGATCCACCAAGTCTGACAGTTCCACCAGCACTGCCACGGCCACCGCTAACCCCTGTCCCCAAGTGCCAAGTCCACACAGCTTCTGAACCCTTCCAGGGATCTTCTGCTTGCTGATTACTAATAAGTAATAAATACTACCTGGAGGCATTTCTGCCTCCTTCACTGCTCACAAAACTCTCTTTGTACCATTAAGCACCACACTAAGTTAGAACAAAATATTTTCTTTAAGTGTTTAAAAATATTTATCCAAGTTTATACATGTTTGAATGTATTCTCATCTAGGAAATTTTCCCTGTAATTTTCTAGCACTTTTAAACATATTTAGATAAGCACATCTCATATACATGTGGGGAATATTTCCTTTTAAGAGCATATTTACCTGAAGAAGAATATATTCATAATTGCTTTATACTCCAATATTTGTGTGAGCCGCTCCAGCAGCAGAGCAGAGCTGGCACATCCAAGTGCCCAAAGAAACATCTGGCATTTCCTGAGTTATCTGAACCACAGCCCCTCATCCCTACAGCACGGAACTCTGCACATCCACAGCCCAGTTCATCTTCCCTGTTCCCACAGCTGCCGTGGTCTGATGACAGGACAGTGGTGATCCTGCAAAGAACTCAAGAGAACACAACCAACACGCACCCAACAGGCTCAGAAACTACATGGGAGAAGTATCAAACCCAACAGTGATGCACAGATTCACATCCTGCTTTATACTCTTTTTTGATATTTAAGCATTTTACTTAAGCATCTATCTTAATGAACTTTAAGCATCTAACACAGGGAACACAAGGTAGCTTATGACTTGAAAATTAATCCGTGAAACAAACACACATATCTGCCATTACATTAGTTTTTCAACAGCCTGTCACAATGATGTGGGAGTCTCAGTAAAACCTCCATTGTGCATTTTCTTTGCTCACTCAGTTCACATTGCTCTGCTGTTTTAGACCACGGAGTCCCTGGAACAAATGTCCATGTCAGTGGTGGTGATTTCCTGCTCATCCAACAACCACAGCAGTGTTTCATGGAAGATCAACAGCAAAATGTCATATTCTTCTTTGGCTGTTCTTTTTTGAATATTCCACTAACATGCTGATTATAAATGTACCAAGGTGGTGTTTCCCTCCCACAGCTCTCACACCTCAGCGCTGACCTGCCACATATCTGCCAGCCCAGCCCAAGACCTTTTACATCCAACTCTGATAACTGCACCCAGCAGAACGTGTGAAACCACTCAACGCCATTAACTGCTGCCTCAAGCAGGTCTTAAATTCACATCTCCAAAGGGGAAAGGCTAAAGCAATAACCACTTGTTACAGTCTTGTTACTAAGCTAATGCTTGTCTCTTACTCTCACTGAGATTTTGCCCCATTTATAGCATGCTTTGTATTATATGATTAAAACTAGCCTAGTGTTTCTGTTCTTCTCCAAATGTTTTTAAAAATTACTTAAAAGAGTTTTTTTCCACTTGGCAATGAGCTGCTATTAAAGCCACTGCATAAATATAAATGGATAAGGAGCAAGCATTTAAATTAAGATAGATATGAGTGGATAGATATCTGTGGATATCTTATGCTTTTTTTGTAAGTTTGCATAACCAAATTGAATTAATTGGGTTGTAGAATAAAGAATAAATACCAGAACTGATGACAGCACCAACTTCTCAGTGACTTTCTGACTAAGAGGTGGTGTAGTTCTACCTCCACAGAGGAGTAAAGACCTACTGAAGCAACCATGGAACATAACACTGTCCATTTATTAACTTCCCTTTAACAACAGAACACTTCACTGTGCTTCCAGCATTCTCACAAGCATTAAATCCACTTTTACAATGCAAAGACATCCCTCTTCAAAATTCCATATGCCCTGTGGATTGAGAGATTTGTCTGTTTCAAAGGACAACCAGACACAGCTTATGCACTTTTTCACACACTCAGCTGCCTCTCCAGGAAATTTTTTGACAACTGAAGAATCACTGGGGGTCTTAAAAATCCCAAGAAAGCAATGCTGAGATGATTGCTTTGGGAAGATATTTTTGAGTTCACACTTTTCAGCCTTGATTTGTCTTCTCTTAATTCTCTTTTAACTTGAATTTAAGAGAAACTGTTGGGTGGGGAGGGTGTTTCAACATCAGTCATCACTTCAAGATTATATATTTTAAATAAAATTAAAAAAAAAATTAAAAATACAGATTTCTGCAGCATTAACAGCCCATGAAACACAAGATGTCAATACACAAGAACCACCAAGCCATGAACTCTCCCACACCAGAGGTTTGGAACGCCATCAGCACCGAGGGCCTCCGCGGCTCCGGGACGTGCCGAGCTCCTCGCATCGCTGAGCATCCTCCCAGCCCCATCCTCCCTGAGCTCTGAGGGGGAACGTTCTCCCCTCAAGTTCTGTCACCACTGCTGCAGTGACTGACACGTTTTCCCCGCCGCTGTTTTATAAACACGCCGTGTAATGACGGCGTTTCGCTGGGGGCCGGGCACTTGGCGCTGACGCCTTGTCACAACACAGGAGAGGCACAGGCACAGTCCCAACCCTCCCTGAGCTCCACCTCACATGAGAGGTTCCTGAGCAGCTCACACAACAGCTGCACTGGCAGAAACAGCGCATGGAACAGCTGCACTGCGCAGGAAACCTCCAGAACCTGGAATTTTCTAACCTGCTGGTATTATTTCTGCGTGTAATTATACATACTGCATGTAAGGAGACAATACACATCCTAAAAAATGAATCTGTGAGATGATCAGTGTACAGAGGTGACAAATACACCAGAGGCAAAACCAGCAGTAAAAGGTACATGACTTCATGCATTAATTCAATTATTAATACTGACTGCCCTGAAAGTTTACCTTACTGTTGTACAGTTCATTGCAAAAAAAAAAACCTCAAGAACATCTGTCCCACAGTAGCTTCTACATAACTAGTTTATTTTAATTAAAGTCTGACACAGTTTCTGGAGCTGGCACCCTCTGGCATGTGTGGGAGGTTGGCAGAGAGCTCCATTCACCTCGCACAGAGTACTGGACTTGCATTGTGCCTACAGCTCAACAGGAAAGAACTGAAAATGTGGGGCTCTCCAGTGATGTTCAAGATGAAAATCGTGGGGAAAGGTCACTGCCCAGCACCCCTCAGCTTCCTGGGCAGACAGCAGCAGCCTTTGGCAGGGCACTGAGCTCTGCAGGCTCGTCCTGGTGCCCACTGGACATGGCCAGCTGTGACCACCAGCCCTGACCAGTGCCTGGACCATGCCCTGCCTGCAGATCTGACTAATGGCACCACAAAATGGGCTTTTTCTGCCATTTCTCCAAAATGCATCTTCCCTTCTCCAACCAAACATCATGGATTTGTGGGAAACCCACTCCTCACCCACCAACTCTGCTCTGGCTGCCCTGCCCAGGCACTGAAGACAGCTCAGTTTGGTGTTTCACTACCACCTCTACCCCTGTTTGGTAACACCTGTTTGTCCTAAATCCTTGCAAGAAGCTGCATGATGAGCAAATGGCACTGACAACTTCTCCTTCCTGCCGCACGTCACAGGCCTCTGGGAACTGATCTTTCTGCACATGAAGTTGTGCACTGCTAAAAGAGGGGGGAGAAAGTCATTTAAACCATCATTAGACTGGAAGGTGACACCTACAAACATCTGGCTTCAAAACAGAAAATGAAAACTGTTCTAAATTAATAGCCTTCCATACGTTAATGCACCTCGGATTTTTACTGTATACACATTAAACTGAAGTTTAAAAAGTTTAAATAATGTTAAAGCACAGCTACAATTTCCCTCTGATAGCTGGAACAGACAGATGGTTCCAGCCATAACTTCCTGTCAGAAGACAGCTCCTCTGGTTCCTCAAGTACTTCACACTGGAGTTCTGTCAGGAAAAGCCTTGCTGGGTTTCACCTTCAATATTTTCCCTCAGAAAAAAAATATGAACTAATGGTCAATTTCCACCAGTACCCTTCAAAGTAAGTCTTCACCCTAAGATGTCCAAGATGCCTGTCACTAAATTATGTGTGTCTCAGCAATTTGCAGAAATATGTCATTTTGCCTGTATAATTGTGACAAGTACTTCTGTAGGTATTTCAATTTTGTCTACATTCAAACAAATTCTTACATTTTAGTTTTCATTTTTCAGTTAAAGACTAAAGTCTAAGCCAGCTGTAGATTGCCACTGAGATTTTGGACTGGTCAGCTGCCAGATCAAGCTATCAGTGCTCCTTTCTGCAGAGGAAAGAACCCTATATGGTCATTTTTAGAATAATTTCTACATTTTTAATGTTTAATGTATATAAAGGAAGTAATGCAGAACATGATTGGAAGACACAGTAGAACTAAACATCACTCAGAAGTGTACATTCATTTTACTTATTCCTTTAGCTGAGAAAACTGAAGAAACTAATCTTTATTATCTTTGAAAATGACTTGCTTTATATAATTACAGAAATTAAATGCAATAGGAAGCCACTGCTCAGGTGGGCTTTTAGAGATCAAAGTCCCTTTTTCCCTTAAAAAATGCTAGGCTTTCAGGATCAGGCACACCCACAATAAAACAGAATTCCCACAATTTATTTATGCTGTATCAAAAATATGTCAAACACCAGAAAGTAACACTGCTCCAGCACCACACAGCACACTTTATCTTCTTCCCAAATTGGCCAAGAAAGAACGAAAAATCTTCCTTAAGTCTCTGAACTTCACATTTAAATACGAGGAGCCATGGTAGAAGCAGAATCATCCATATGCTGAGGGCATCTGAAAACAGAAAATGTTTTCGATTTTCCCTTTCTGCTTCCATCATTCCCTTCCTGCACACCAGCAACACACAGAGGGGTTGTGTGCTGAAGGATTTTAATTTGAACTTGTGTCAAAAGTGAATTTGAGCTAAGAGAGATGCTTGGAGTTTCACAGAAGAACATAATGACACGTGCAACACATACCCAGGAACTGCAGTGCCAAGGAAGGAAGGGAAAATAAAGTTTAATTTTATATTGGTCGCCTACGGGCCACAGTTTCTTTGCTTTTCTATTAACAGCTCAGAATCCTCTGTGCTACTGAGAGCACAGAGAACTGTAACTGCCAATTAATGTAATGATATTTGCATATTCATTGCCATGGTTGTAAGGAATAGTGGTGCTCTCCTGGCGCAGGGGGATGCAGGATCTGAGTGGTGAGAGGGGAGAGAACTGAGGGGAGCCAGGGGCTGTAACCAACTGTGCAGCAGCACAGCTCCTCTGCCAGCCCCTGCACACTCCCAAAAAACATGCAACCCGTATCTACCTATAAATTATTTGTTATATCACCCTGTCTCCTTTGATTATTGCTTTCTTCGTGCCTTTTTTGCCACCTGTGACCAGTTAATAACACCAGTGCGAACTCACAAACTCTCTGCTTTTTAACTTCCAGCTACTTCCTGTATTTTTTATGATAACCATATGCTGGATTATTATTTAATTATGATTAAAAAATAAACTCCCGAATGTAGGTTACTTTGAAATGAAGGCAGTTTACAAATAACTCAGATCTGCAGCTTTTCTCACAGTTCACTCAGCATTTCCTGTCACACACCTGCACTCAGGATTTGATATTAAAGTTTATGCAGACACACACACCTAAATTCTGGTCCACAGCTACTCACAGCTTCTTCCAAAAGCAATCAAGTAGCTTTTAAAATCTTTTAAGTGTATTTGAAGAAATACTTTTTAAAATCAGGGCACTGTAGTTATTGAAGATACCAGAATAACCCCAGCGCTTCCTGGTTCCTGAATAAGGCTGTTCCTGAGGTTCTGATGCCAATGTTATTGTCATTAAAGCACAAAGTCCTGTATTCCCACAGAAATGCCAAAGATTCTCCATTTCCCAGACGTCATGTCATTGTTGCACTACACTGTAAATAGCTAATACTGCATCTCCAGTAAACCCATTTTAAACACCTACACCAAATATGACATTTGTATCTCTGTATCTGAAAACTTACAAGTGTCTCATAGGGAATAAAAAAAAATAAAATAAACCACAACAAACAAACAAACAAACAAACAAACAAACAAAAAAGCCAGGAATGGCAAAATCTGCTCCAGGGAAGTGGCTGACCCAACTACACAACTACAACCTCTGTACCATGTTCAGCTCATCCCATCACATCTGGAAATTCATCAGCACACAGGATTTGATTGTTGTTCTCTCCTTCAGTTTTGTTTTGCACCTCCCACTTCAGATATTGAATTTTTCAATCATCTTCCTTTGATGTTCTCTTAGTTTAATTTAAAAGCAATACAAACATGTCTGATTTACAAGATTTTTATCACCACAGTATCTTATCACCTCATTAGAGTAATTTGCAAAGGTTTTTGTCCCAGTTGGTAGCAGAAAGGATTTCTTTTCACCTTCAGGCTCTTTTCCCTTTCTCAATCTGTTTGTGTGCTGCTGAACCTCATCTCTGGGCACTGAGGAAAGGTCCTGGCAAACAGGAAAGTTTTGCAATACTACAAAAACCATCGGGCTCAGGCTCAGACTCTCTTTGGCTGCTGACCAAAAATGTTTTTATCTCCAGCTCTCACGAACTTCCTTTGGAGTTTTGGTCACAAGGATTGCAGCTGCTTTGGGTGGTTATGAATGAAGAGGGGGACCCTGCCTGGGCGCTGAGCTGTGACAGAGCTGCTCTGCACTGAACTGGGATGAGAAGCAAACCAGGAACCACACACACACACACACATCACTAATTCATTATTTATTTTTTCCTCCCCTTAAAATCTGGTGGCTGATCATCCTCACATAAAGAACACAGAGAACAGGGCAGCTGCTGCAAATCTTCCTCTGGACCCAGAATATTATCTGTGTCTGAACACCCACCAGCACAAAGGACTATAAATGCAAGGCCTGTGATGCTCTGTGTTGCAATTTTTTTGCAGGATGAAAGATGAGCCATTAAAGGCTGGTGAGCCCCATCTGCTGCCATCCAACACCCCCAGGGCATTCCAAGGGCTCTGAAGAGCCCCCAAAGTCACTGTTTTCCTTGATCTTGGCAAACTGTAGCAATAAAGGAGATCAAGTTTATAAGAAGGATTCCAGTAGAATTTTTCTAGTTTTTTTTTTTCAATTGTACTGAGGCCAGAAGTGTGGAACTGATATGGAGTTAACCAGGTCATCATCTTCAACAAGACGGTGACAAGGAACAGGTAAAAAGCAGATGTGTGTTCCTAAGACCAGCATTCTTCAGAGAAGTGGCAAACTAAGGGAATCTCAACCTGTTTCCAGCTCCTCTGATGACACCAGCTGCTTGAATAAAGCTGCTTTATTCAGAATCTGATCTATTTTCTAGTATTTTTTAATCCAAATTAAAACTATTCTTTTGAGAAGTGAAATTAGAATTTTTTAATAGGTGAGAAAATATTGTCCACCATAAAAAAAGCAAATAATAAAAGCCCAGTACATCAGAATAAATTTTGATCTTCCTCCCTGCTTCATGGTACGATGTCCAAGAAAAATCATTTAATTCTACCTCTATGAATTTGTAATTTCATCCCAGAAAGTAAAGAATAAGATAAACATTTTCTGTTTGTTTTTCACTTTCACAGCAACACCATCCTTACTTGCTTTTAGATGGTCACATTTTGCTGACATTTACAAACATTTCATGTTGATCTTACATGGGTCACATCAATCATCTATACAGTTTCAATGACACTTTGTTAAATAAACTGTCATGAAAGATTTATAGAGAATTTGATAAAAGTAAAGAAGATGTAGTTTAGCTTTTAAAGATGCATTACCCCTTTTCTGAGGTGTAATATCAGCTCTAAAATACCATTAAGTTTTTCTGGCAGGAGATGAAGTGAGAAAACAAAATGCATGTTTTCATCAGCACCGCTTATTTGCATCTACAAAACCTGGGAGAACAGAGCACCTGGAGGGAAAGGGAACCTCACCCCACTTTGGGTGTTCTGGTTGCCTCTCCTCATGCTTGGCAGAAGCCATTCAGGGTCTTATCACATTATTTGAGCAAAAATTGCCTCCAGATTAAAAAAAAAGACCCAAAACTCTACTTCAGATTAAAATCTCCACTCATGGTAAACTGATATTCCCGAATTCCCTGCCAAAACAGGGACTGAAGACAAGCAGCACACTTTCATTCAAAACTCTTCTTCAGACAAATGTGGCCGAAGCAGCTCATTAAAATTTATTTACAATTTATCAGACTTTACTGTCTGATACCAATTTAACGTTTGGAAGCAGGGAACAACAGTCTCACCATTGGGGAGGGCTTTAATCATATTCCATTCACCAAGAAGAATCAAAATTTGACCAAACTTTTCAGCAGTTTTCCAGCCCTGACTGTTCCAGATACAAAAGCAATTATTTGTTCCACCTTCCAGTTCCCTGCAGAGTCAGCTCTGCTCCTCCACAGCAGCTCCACTTGTTATGGAACATCAGCCAGGAACACAACGTGGAAAGACTTCTCCACTTCACCATTTAGACTTGAAAGACCACAAGTGATAAATTAACACTTGCAGAACAAAAAAACAAACAAACAAAAAAAAAAAAACCAAAAAAACCCCACAAAAAAAACCCACAACAACACCAAGACAAGAATCTTTCCCTTCTCTTAAAGATCACTGTTTTTGCAACCAGTGGGACAACATGAAACATTGCTGAAGAACCACTCCACTTTTGTGTGTGATGCTTATAACCCAGCCCTGTCACAATCTGTTCCCTTCAGGTAGTTATGCCACCCCAAAAGTGTCACACCAGAAGCCAACAGTGGATAAACCCACTCTAAAATGATCCTGGATTTCCTACAAAGTATCTGTGACCAAAAGGCTGCAGGTATAGAGCACTCAACAAACAGCCCAGGCAGCTCAGTCTCCCACAAATCTGTTAGAGTCATTTCCACCACCACTACACAGTTACTTTGAAGGGTTTCTTCCTCACTGTTTTCCTCCACCTTTCAATCTCTGTATTAGTACCAGAAATACAAAATTCATGGGCTAATTTCAGATCTAATTTCAGATCTAGCTGGACACTGAAGAGCACACTCTCCTTATATTATGATTATCTTAAAATCTCAGGACCTGAGACCTTTACACAGCTATCTTCCATGTGTACCTCACAATAAAAAAGTGAAACTGTTTTGTTCTCCTGGCATCTCAGGGCTGACCTCACAAAAATCAACACCCTCACCACTCCATCCCCCCAGCCCAGTGACTCCTCCATTCCTCACTGCTTCACCTCCAGGGCCAGCGACTGATTTCAGACCTCTCTGCTCCTTTTGGTGTCTCAGGACCCGGAGTTCATCCCTGCCCCCTTTAGGGGAAGAGCCCCTTGATGTTTGGGGGGCATCCATTCGTTTCTGGCAGAGAAACAAGTCAGACACACACACTGTACCTGTTCTGTGTCACACAGTCCCACCAGCCACAGCTGAAACCTCTGGCAGGTTCCCAACACCCAGAGCTGCTCTCCATGCAGGAACACCACGGATCTGCCTCCTGCAGGATTTGCTGAACTGACTTTGCTCTCAGAAGGAACCTGACTCCGGTGTTTTTAAAAAAACCCACAAATCCGATCTGCAGCCAAATCACAAGATTAAGTGGGAACTCAACTACATTAATTTGTAGATATTGTAACTACTACATTCCCAGCAGTGTTCCCAGATATGTGAATTCAAATAAAAAAGGCTAGTGGTTTAAAGGCAGCAATTCACTTGGTTATTCAACACATCTGTCAGATATATTACTGAGAGGTAAATGAATAAATATTGGATTTCAATTGCTATGACTAGAAATAAATGGGAGTCATTCTCCCAGCAGCAGCACTGTGAGCTACAGGCTTTCAGTGGAGGCTTAGTTAAAGGAAAAGCAGAGTAATTAGAGTAATTCCCATATATTCTGAAAAAATATCAGTTTGTGATGTGATGGATTGGATAGTAGAACAAAATTGTCTCTATTTTACCACACCATGCATCTTCAGGAAAAACAACACCCTAACCCAGGGATATATTCCAGCAGGATATCCAGAGAGACCCTGATGGTTCAACGGTCGAGGTCCAAAAATGCAATTAATGCTGAAATGAGTATTCCAAATATTTTCAAATATCTTGGAAATAACCTACATGCATTCAAACATGCCACAACTAGATGCATTTTAAATTGTTTAGATCATATACTAATGATTGCTTACTGGGTGAGATACTAAATTATGTAATTATATATATATGTGTGTGTATATATATCTGTATTTATATATATATGTATATATATGTTACTATTATCATTACCATGTATAAATTACTCAAGTAACACGACTAATGAAAATTACATTATGAAATTATCACTATTATATAAAATTATTAGCTAACATTTTAGCAAATATTTTACTGGTGGATGTACCTATGAAAAGATTACACAAAGGTCCAGCATTTATAATTGTCCTGCAGCCAGTGAAAAGCTCTAACAGAAAAAGAGAAATAAGTCTCTTGCCATGACAACAGACTTGTGAGCTGTTCTGCTGAAGTTTCCTTCAGATCTGCAACAAGTTTTAAACTGTCACATGCTCTGAAACAGGAAATCACACAGATCACCCACACACTAATGGAGCTCAGAGTTGCAAGAGAAGCGGAGGAGCATCCTCAACCTCCCAGCACGGAATTAACACGTCTGTCTCTGGAACAGACACACAGGATGTGCTTTAAACCACCCAATACAGAATATTGCTGTGAAGCAGCATCAGACCAAGAAAGCAACTGGCTCCTCCTCATTATGGTAACAAAGACAATTAATAGTCATTGACTGCTTTGACTGCACAGGCTTTGCTGCTGGGGGAAGACAAGGCTCTGCTTCCCAGACAGGCTTTCCACCCTACCACACAGAAACCCTCCTTTCATAATTCCAAATGAACCAAAGATTAATTAGCTGTTTCACTATGAGCCCCAGCTTTGACAGACTGACTCTCCAGGGACACACCGACTTACACCTTTTAAAACAAACCCCTGGCTTACACAACTTTGGTATTTCTGGGAGGACGTAATAAAAACTTCAGAACCACTCCTGTAAGAGCAAGGATTTGGCGACACTGTCTGCATATTGCAGATTTCACTCCATGGGCTCTCTCGGGGCTTGGCACATCAAAAATGATACAAACAGGTTGAAATCCTGCCTGTGTCCAGGCTGATCCTCACTGACCCATCCCTTTGATGGGCAAACAGGGAATGCCACTGACCACGGGCACCTTTCAGCCCAAGAGCATCATCCCAGCAGCTGAACCCTCAGCTCGTGGTCAACATCAGCAGTGGCCTCTCACTTTGACATTTTAGATTTTCCCAGTCTTTATCAACGTGTGTTACAGGCTGCTGAGGGAACTACATAACAGGATTAACTAATGGCAATAACCCTCTTTTGTCAGAGAGGATTACTGTCATTCAGCACTGGGGGAAACTGAAAACCAGGAGTTCCTTTTGTGGTATTTATTTAATATTCTACTCTGTAATCTGTTTGCAACAGTATTAGTGCAAAATGTCATGGGAAGATGTAAACACTCACCAGATTCCTTTTTGTACCTACAAACAAACCAAATGAAAAACAAAAAACAGTTTGTTTCCTGTCGCTCAAGCCGTTCCAAGATCCTGATGCTCTATGTTATTTAACATTTTCAGCTGACTTTGGGGACATTGTAGACTGCTCTGATGAGGCATGTTCCAGTGTCAGCCAACAGTTTATCCCTGGCACGCTTGTCAATCAAAATAAAACTAACAGACGGCTTTCTTTGTTTCAAATGAGCTTTCCCTGGTCATTAAAATTCACTTTTTATTACAAAAACTACCATTTGGAGAGAGCAAATTGAAATGTTTGTGGTTCCTACTGAATCAGCTCCTACTGAAGTTGACTGTTGCAGAAGAAACTTGAAAATATAAAACATGCTTTATTTCAGCACCTCTGTGCTACCCACTCTTGGCCTCTCTGTGGCCTGGTAAGTGCAGAATGGCCATTTCATACAAACCCTGTAACCAACACTTTGGCACCAGGGTGACATGATTTCCTTCAGTGCTTTCAACAGCAGGATATAAAAGTCTAGAAAATTAAAATTTTCCTAGGACTGGGCAGCAAGAGCCAAGGCACTTCTCTTCAGAGAACATAAAAATGTAATAGTTATTGACAGGCTACTTTTTAGAAAACATTGGATTTCCTATGCTAAATATTGAGGAAATCATGCTCTCTCAGATTAGATTTGTAAACTTACAGCAAAAGCATAGAAGTCAATAAAATTACATTTGAAAGATGTATTCCTGGCAAAAATGAAGTGCTTCCAGCAACGCCAACTTAATTTTTGGGAGATAAATCAAGAGGCCATCCAAATAAATCGTGACAAAAAGCCATGATTTCCAACCAGCCTTCGTGCCACAGAATGCAGCCTGATGATTTGTAATAATGTACAAATCATGTAAAGGAAGCCATGATTTTATCTGAAGTTCCCACGTGAGTGAGAGTTTAGACCGCTGCAAATACCAGATTTCCTTTTCCTTTATTGTAATAAAGTTTATTAAAAAGCCTGAACAAACAAGGTTTTGAAATCATTATCTTCCTTCTCTACAGGGAAATTGTGCATATAGCCTCTAATTTTGTCAATTACGAGCACGTGGGATTTCAATTATTATAAACACACTTTTCTTCCACTGACAGGGATACAAATCCCATCCTACAGATTGATTTTCAGCCCTTAAAATCACTTTTCTTTCCATTAACAAGCACCATCCTCTACGACAGTCTTCAGAATAAAAAAAGAAAATTAGCAGCTTTTTTTACATCTTCCATAGACCAGACTTTAAAGACAGAATGTAACTATTTTTAAAAAATACCTGAAATGGTCTAAGGTATTGTCCAGGGCAACATAACATTTTAAGATAAAAAAAAATTGCTGTGGGTTAGAAGAAAAGAGGACAAGAAACAAACGTGCAAACCTTAGTCAAGGTGCTGAATCATAACCCGTGTACATTAATCCTATGTAACTGACACAATTTGCACAGGAGGCAGCAAAAGCCCAGACAAATTTCCAGCAATTGTGATAGAACACCCTGCTACTCTCAAAGCAAGTTCATTAAGAACTCACTTTTGCCCTCGCCATGCTAACAGCAATATTTGAGTACAAACCCAAACCTGTTTTGTATCTCATAAGCCTCACCTCAACTGCATTTTCCACTCTCTGTGAGACACTCATAAACCTTCCTACAGTGAGGACACATGACACTGAGTGCTTCACCTCTGTCCTCCTGCACTGCCCCTTTTCTGGAAGAGAAAACTCCATTAGTTTGACAGAATTTGCCCCTGACTATTCCATGTTGTCTGCTATCTCCTGGATGCTCACAAACTGTTTGCTAATCACAGCGTATTTCTAGTTGAGTGCTCTATAATTTCCAGGCTTTTCCTCCTCCTTCCTCCCCTCCTCCCTGCTGGTACCTCTCTCATCCCTCCATGGCTCTCCCAAGTTAGCCATTAATCACTCTGACACCTCATCCACCATTCCTTAACTCCACAGCTCCAGACCCAGCTGATTTGAGAACATCTACCCCAAATAAGCTTTCTGTCACACTTGTTTTCTCACTCGAGTTTGGCTCCTGCACTTCTGTCACTGCTGTTAATTGTGTCAGACATCTCATGGCAGCTGACCTAGAGCCATGAAACTCTTCCATCTTCCCAGCACCATCTGTTGCTGCCCTTCCCTTCTGACTGCAGCACATCAGCCTGGTTTTCCTGAGATGGACACGTGGAATGATTCCCTCTCTGATGGCATCTCCCGCTGTTCTGATGCCTCAGGGTTTAGCTTTTCTATTTTTCACATTCTGTGCTGCTTTGCTGTGTGGGTCTGAGCTTCATAACAGGGGATGGTGAGCTCTGTGCACAGAGCAGGGAGACAAAACAATTCCTGCTCCAGCTGGGGACCAAGGACAAATGATCCAAAGCTAAGCCCCAAGAACACAAACAACGTGGGCTGAAGAAAGAAAAACAAGCAGGGTGGGACTGCCTGGGCTGAAGGACAATTAACTCAAATATGCAAATGGAGCAGAACTGATAGAAGTGAGACACCCCGTGACCGATCATGCATTTTGTGACAATTTTGGGTTGTGTAGCCCAAGGTGGATCTATTGAGGCCTCTTAATAAATCCCTACTTTATTCTCCAGCTCTGTCTAGTCTCTGTTCTAGGTCAGCCTTCACAAGGCATCCCTCTGCCCTTTCCCATCCTGTCCCATGTGCTCGAGCTGTTCTGCTCTGTCCCAAACACCTTCCCTGAGCTCCCCTGCTGCCACACTGCACCCAGGCCTGTCAGAGAGATCCTAAATCACCCAATCTGACCTCCTTCCACAGCTTCTATTTTTACTCTGCAAAGGAATCATTTGTATTTATGCCCACATTAATTATTTTAAAGGAACTGCAAGGCTTCTTGAAAACTTTGCCCTTCTACTGCCATGGAGTTGTTACTTCTTCATCCTAATACACCAGTCTGAATGATTTTAAGGCACTTGATTTATTTCTTCTTCTACTTGTCATATGGTTTGTTAACTCTTGTTAACCCTCTCGCCCTACTTCTATTACATTTGACATTCTCAAGTAGCTTTTTTATCATACACTTATGATAAAGCTTCTTTATCTGATACATACATTATATATATATATATATATATATATGTATGTATGTATGTATGTATGTATGTATGTATATAAAAAAATTTGGGAGCGGGGGCTATATAAACCATTTCAGTATATGCTGGTTATGTTTGGCCTGGAAAGAAAATTCACATTACCACAAAATCCTGTGCTTTAGATGATTCTGCCCAAGTCCACAGGGATCCCTCCTGCTTTGGTGGCCCTCCCAGCAGAGCCACCATCACATCCAGTGCCCTTCTCCCACATCATCTCCCTCCAGAGCTCAACCTTCAGGCAAGGGTACAAGCCCTGTTTTAAAGGCAATAACTCTTTCTCCTTTAGTTGTCTTTGCTTCCCAAACAAGCCACATCCTTTACAGTAACATTCCAGCTTTGTGAATTATCTGATCAACTCTCTTACATAACAACCATAAATTATTATCATATCTGATTTCTTAGCTGCTTTTCCTGTTTATTTCCCTGTCCTACTGAGATTACAACACAACTATAAGGTGATCTGGAGCCAACTCACCACCCTGTTTCTTGTACCCACTCTGAAAACATTAACAATAACCTCATGTATCTGTTTTTTGCCACCTCACTCTAATTCAATCTAGAATATTTGTGCTTACTTAGCAAGTTCGTATGTAAACACACAGAGCAACTTCCTCAGATGGAGCATCCCAATGAACACGTTTATTGCCCTGTAATATTAACACTTCCACTGGCTCAGAACAAGTTAGACAAGAAGAAACTAGCAGAACAAACAAGTAGTTCCTAAATCACCCAATCAGCAGAGTTCCTGATCCACTGATGGGGGTATACCCACCCTGTTTCTTGCAGAAATAATTAATTACAGCCTGTGCACGGTCCTACTCCACCTGGGAAATTCAGCAAAATCCAGTGGGCTCCAAGGTACACCAGCCTTACCCAGAGTTTGTTAAAGTCTCTGAATGCAGTGATGCAAATGCAGAGTTACCCTTCTCATCCCACCCTCAAAGCCTCTTTATTTATTTCCCTGCACACTCAGCACCCCTCTCCATTTCCATACCCCACCACAGGCTGTTCCCAGCCCATTTTCAGTTCCAGCCACACATTTCCGAAGCAGCACGTGCTGAAGTTTCCTGCAGCTCTCTCACAGCACAAAATGACACGATACAATATTGACCCAGGAGCCCTGCTGCTGTCATGCAGTGCCCCTGTGATGGAGTAGTCAGAGCCAGCAAGGGTCCACCAAAAATGAGCAGAGCTCATGTGCAGGGGCTGGTGCAGCACTGGGTGTGAGCTACCCTGATCTCAACCCAGCAGGACAACAACGGCAATCCTACAACGCTTTTCTTTTCCTACTTAGTATTTCTTATTCTGTTTATGACCATTTTGTTCAGCTCCCACCTTCCTGCTGAATTCTATTTAACAGGAATTAGGAGTTTGTCTTCCTCGAGCTGTGCTTCATTAGCCATTCAGTCAGGGAGCTGAGCTTCTCTTCTCTAATGATTTACTTTTTTAGGCCATGCTAAACTTGTGTGCAGTTAAATTAGGAACATTACTTTTACTTAAGTAAAGAACAGAAGAAAGAGACCAAATGTTATGCTGCAAGATTCTTCTCTGATGCCACATATATGTCCTTAAAACTGAGTTTATTCTACATGATCTTTTCAAAAATGTGTCAGCATGCATCAATAAATCCCAGTGAAAAGCAGGACTGTCTACAAACTCAGTATTTTTTAAATCCATAGAGCTTTGACTTGAGATAAAAATTATTTCATTTGTAAAATAATAATGCTGTAACACATAATACTGTTACTCTAAGTAAACCAAACAATCAATATCTGTAAGCTCCAATGACACACTGAGCTCCAAGCTCAGTTGCAGAGTCTCTTCTGGAAATCATACAAGCACAAATTGTTGATAAGACCTCACTGGATCATTCTGGAAGAACAGCAAAAGAATAGTGTCATTTGCTATTACAATGACAGTTTTCTTTACATATAATCCTTTAACACTCCCATGTTTCATAACACTGTCTTTTATGCAGAAGAAACAGATTTGGATCTGGGGCACCCTCACAATACCCCTTTCTTGAAAAGCTGTCAAAATTTTGAAAATTCAGATTTTCTCAAATTTATTTTGGATGCCATAAACCTGTCCTTTTATTAACATCCTTTCCCACTCCCAGGATTATACATATGATAATTAGCACTGCCAATTCCCTTTAAATTTGTACAGTGAAGCCAAGTGAGGCCTTTGCTCAAACTGGCTTAAATTCCTGCCTGGATCTCCTCCTCCCCTAAATTCCTGCTAAAATCAACAGCAACCACTGACACTTGAATTTTGCCTCTCCCCTTTCTCCAAACCTATTCTTGCTTCCCAGCACTAACCTCAGTAGATCCTCCCTGCCTGAAACACAGTTTGCAGAAGAACTGGAACACTTCAGGACAATGGGGAATAATCTCCTACTCCTGACAATCGTTTTGAGACAAAAAACCCAGGATTGTGCTCAAGGCAAGAAGCTGAAGGAAGATGAGTGGGGGTAAAATGGGGACTTGGAGACCAAGTCTGAAGAAGAGAGATGAGAGATGAAGGCCTGTGAATGGAGTGAAGGAGTGGGGTAGAGAGGAAAGGGAAGGAAAGTCTGTGATGTGAGCAGAGAAAGGTGAGCAGAAGTCTGTAGCTCTCCAACCACGAGTGCAGCTCAGCCTTTCCACCACACACAGATCCATGGAAAGTCCTGCCAAAGGCACCCAGCTCTTCCCAGGATGGATGGTCCCACAGCAGGGCTGGACAGCCCAGTCAGTGCAGCAGCCTTACGGGTGGCACTGGCTGCAGATGACAGCAGCTCTGGGGGTTTTACTGCCATTCTCAAGACCACAATGGCACATGGAGGACCACCATGGAGACAACCAAGCTCCCAAAATGATGTAATTTCAGAACTGAGCTGCTTGTGCAGCTTGAGCTCTGCTGGTCCTTTCCCAGCCATCCCAAAGGACACTGGGATGGACACCCAGGGCACACGGTGGGCTCAGGCAGCTGGAGAGCAGCCTGGCCTCACCTCGCTGCTCTGCACAAAAATATGCATTTATGAGAATTTAAGGGATCATCTCCCAGCTCCTCCATGAGTCACACACATGGAGACACAGTCTGCAATAAAAGATGTGTCATTCAACCTCAGACAGACGGGGCACCGAGTTACAGGGGCAGAGACTGGCACAGAGTGGTGCAGCAGATGTTGGACAAAGTTTCAGATCCAAACAAACCTTCAAGAACTGTTTCAGAGAATTCAGAAAAATGCTCATTTGGAAGCATAATGCACATCAGCATTCCAGAGGAAGATTGAGAGATGTTCTAGAAGAAGACAGCCCTGGTTTTGGGGATTCTGTGATGCCCCTTCAGCCTTGTGGCACCACCAGGGTCGGGATGGGTTGGAGAGAGGGCTGGTGAGAGCTGTGCTGCAGCTCTGTTTCAGCAGCTCTGCTGAAACCACCACAAGACAAAGTAGACCCAGTTCCAACTAGGAACAGCTGTTATTTTCCAATTAAAAATCACAAGACCAAAATATTAATTTATTAAGCAAGCGTTTAGTTCACACAGCCATAACTACAGTTCTGAGCAATACATTCTTTTTTTTTTTTAAGACAGGCTGTCAGGATGTCTCTGGCATAAATAACTTAATGTGAAAAAAACAGTTTATTGTTTGCTGCTGATAGGAAAACAATGCTGTTCCATATTGTGAAATACTGGCTCAACATGTAAAGAACTGTAAAGGATTTTCCTTAGCAGGGCAAACAAAATTTGTTGACATTTTTCCAACTGTTTTACGTAATAAAGTATTAGCTGAGTTAGGCTTTGAAAAAGATTATCTTCTGCTATCATAGAAGCAAGTTAATAAAGTGACAATAACAAACTGATGTATCTGTCAAAGTTTATAGATAAGGATGTCAAGCTATAGGTTATCAGCCTACAGAACTGACACTGTTCATATATCACAGCCCCCCAACACACACTCTGTCAGCATTGTTTATTTTCAGTCAGGACTTAAATAATGACCATGTACTAAAAATGCCTTTGGGGAACTGCTTTGTCTTACATACTGTTCACCTGTTTACTTCAGAGTAAGTTTTGACTTGCTTTTATTTAATTTTCTGTTTGAACAGCTGGTATTTATCAACTTCAAATGGACTTCAGGTCAATACACTGCAAAAAATTTTACTGCCTTTTCTGCACTTGCTGCACACACAGAGCTGTAAAATGCTGATGAGAACAGCTCCACACCCAGCCCAGCTCCAGAGGGAGGCAGGGAATGTCCTCCATGCCCCTGAGAGCAGGGCAGCACTGCCAGAGGAGGAGAACACAGAGCAGGAGGGGTTCCCAAGGCTCCAGCCACAGAATCACATCCACTTTGCACAGCCCACCACCACCAACAGCCTTTGCTCCTTCCTTTTCCTCCTGTGTATTTCACAGTATTCAAACCTGGTGATCCAGAAAAAGGTAGGAGATGCTATGGGGTTTTAGATGGGGTTTTTTTTGTCGGTGGTTTTGAAACAGTCAATGGCAGAGAAAGCAGCAAGTCCTGCTGAAGTCAGAGGTGAGGATGGAAAGAGGACACAGCCATGGAGGAGAAAACCACCAAGCTTATTTGTTTTCATCCTAAACACAACAAGAAATCTCCATTTTTTTCATAAACACATAATTAATTCATCTTAGAAAAACTATTCCTGAAGAAGTTATGAAAAAATTTACATTAAATGAGGTAAAAAATAAAAGAAATGAAAATGCCAATAGAAAAAATAAATGTCTGGCTATAACCAGGAACAACATGAAGGGTTTCCATCTATTCATTCTTTTTTTCCTCTCTATGCCAGGCAGGATGACTGAAAGATACTATTCTACCAGAAATCACTTACTGGAACTGACAGCTCTACCTGTCATATTTGACAAAGCAAAAAAGAATGGGAAAGATCATGAATTCTCAATTCAAACAAGTGTCTATTACTTTTTTTGGAATCATTGTCTGAGTATGGATCATAAGGGCCAAAAATTAACATATTACTCTGAAAATGCTTTTTCTAATCAGTGGATTTTTCTTACTACTACAGTACTTTTTTGAAAGGGGAACTGCAATAAAAGGGCACATTTAGAATCTCCTTTATTAATGGCAGGAAGAGGGGAAGGAACTGGGAGGAGTGGGGAGGTGAATGACACCCCCTGAAGCAGAAACTGCTCCTCACAGTTTGTCTCCCTCAACATTAAATTGACCTTTCAAGGTACCAAATTTGGGGACCTGAGATGTACAAAGTGATGCAGGACTGGGGTATGAGGGTCTCCATGCCCCTTACTCCTGTTCAGAAAAGCAAATAATATGGTCTTTGGGCATGAAGACATAAACACCACTTCACCTGATACCTCCTGGTGCTGTATGACCTTTAACCAAGATTAGAGATCCTAATTCTCCTGCAGTCAATTTTACCAGTCAGAAAAGGCAGTCATCTAAAAAACTATTTTTAAAAAAATCATTAGTTATGTAATGAACCATTTGCAAATAAAAGCCATTCTTTTGCAGTCATTTCATAAGTTCTTATCCAAATCAATCACTCATTCTAGGACAGTCAGGTTAACTTACACATTAGAAGGCATAAAAAGAGCTGATTTATACAACCACCACTTTTAAATACAAGTTATTAGATGGCAGACTCAGAAAAAGCCAAGTGCACAGCAGAGATCTGGGTGTCCCAGCTCCTGCTGCAACTTGAATAGCAAATAAAAATAATCTGTTTTCTCAGACTGAAGTGGCTCTATTTCGATAATGCTTTGCACTGCTTTTACAGAACAGACTTCTGTCCCTTTACATGTACAACTGCAAAAATCCCTGCAACATTTCATGGAATAAGAAGCTCCAAGACCTGAGCCTCATGCTGGAAACTTTTCCACAGGAGCCCAAGCTATTGTGTGAGAGGAACCAGGGGGTGCTGAAGGAGTTGGTTGCTATGGTGGCATCTCATAAATCATCAATTATTGTCTGTTATTATGAAGGTGACAGCCTCATAAAGAGATTTGCATTCTCGGCTAATTTTAAGATTTTTTTTTTTTTCTCCTGCAGACATCATTTGCTTTGTAAAAGAAATGTCATGACAACCAGAGAACACTTAAGCTTGTTATCGGGTAGTCAGGCAGCCGCTTGGCCCCCATCACTTTGGCATTTGAGCACTGGAGCCTCTTTTGCATTATTGAGTAGTTTATCTTTACAGTTCATAAATATATTTCTGAACGTGGGGACGGCATAATAGGAGGACGAGGGAAAGTGATGGAGGGCTCCTGGTTGCCACGGCAACCTAAACTGATCAATTCCCTGTCACTGTTTTAAAAGAGGCACCACTCTCCTGTGGCCCCCGATGCTAATTACAAATGCAGGCCCTTCGCTGGCATGTTCAGCTTCCAGATTAAAGCAGTTCATGCCTAATTTATCATTTAACATGTCCTCCCACATTTGTAGTGCCGTACAGAATGAATAACAACTTCACTTGTTTACAGTGTTTTCAACTTAATTTCACTAATTAGTTTTGCAGTTGCAGGAACCCGAGGGGGTGTTTGCCCCTCTGGAATGCTGGGCACAGGCAGGGAATGGGCAGGGAATGGACAGGCAGGGTCACCCTCCCCATGCCAGCTCCAGCTCTGCCCTCAGCCATCAACACATTATATATTTATATACCTCTTACTTTCAATCATGTTTCAAGTGACTGGGAAACCTTTTACGGGAATGAGAAAGAAGTCATGGAAAACCTGATTTAGTTTCATAGGAGAATAGTTCGCATTGTCCTGTGCAAAGTTTGAGATGAAAATGCTGCTGGATTTACCCTGAAATGGGACACAGTCTGGCCACTGATTGTCCTTCCAGCCGAACTTCTACTGCTTCCTTAAAGGATTTTGACTAGATTTTATGCAAACTGAACTTTCAATGCGTGTTTCAACACAGCATTTATCACTTCCTGAACTCAGGTCACTAAGAATGTTCTTCCAAATCTTCCTAACCAGCACTTGTGTCTTGGAAAACCCTTTCCCACCCTCTGCACTCCAGAACAACATAGAACAGAGTGTGACATCTCTGTGAGGAAAATAAAATATGCTGGACCCAAAATGCTCTCAGTCATGACAGAAGTAACTAATTACTGAGACATCTAGGAAAATAAACCTACTTAAGGAAGCCAGCAATGATGAGAGCCAAACTCTGGTGCCCTAATATCTGGAAAAGTCTCTGACCGCTCTGCTCTCAAGAATGATCCTATAAAATCTGCATGTTCCAAAAACACTCTGTAATTTGAAATTAAAAAATAGAAAAAGCAAGAACCTGTAAGATTCATCTTGGCAATAGGAGGAGTTCTGTGTTTGAGCATCGCTGCCCCCAGGGAGCCCTGGATGAGGAAAGGGATTTTGGTTCCTTGCTAATATTTGCACTGTTGCGGTCACAAAGGAGATCATTTGACAGCCCCTGCTCCAGGCAGCTCCTCCCTGTCTCCCTGTCATCAGTTTTACACAAGGCCTCATTCCCAGAACTCCTGTTAAGCAACAAAAATCATAAATCCACAGAAAGCGCAAACCCTGCCGAGGCAGCGCCTCGAAGGCTGCTCATGGTGGCAGCTGGGCCAGCCCGGCCTGGGCTCGCAGCTGCTCCAGCTGGCACCACCAAACTGCATTTCTGGGCTGCCCCGTGCCCAGGGCACAGCCCCGTGCCCCTGCCAGGGGGACGTGGGCAGCTCGGAGCACTCCGAAGGGACCTGGGGCTCAACGGGAGCTTTGATTTGGAACTGGTTTTTGCTAACTGTATGTGGTGTGTAGCTGCGTGCTAATGCTAACTGTGTGTTAGTGGGAATTCCAGTTCAGGGTGTAAGGCTCGGTTCTCTGAGGACTGGAAAATGTAAGTTTACAAAGAGATACGGGCAGCTCGAAGCACTCAGAAGGGATCTGGGCCACCCTGGCCATGCTCAGGCTAAATGGGAGCTTTGATTTGGAACTGGTTTTTGCTAACTGTATGTGGTGTGTAGCTGCGTGCTAATGCTGTGTAGTTCCAGTTTAGGGTGTAAGGCTTGGTTCTCTCTGGACTGGAAAATCTAAGTTTACAAAGGGATATGGGCAGCTCAGAGCACTGAGAAGGGACCTGGGCCAGCCCGGCCGTGCTGGGGCTGAACGGGAGCACAAAGCTGGGCTTTGAGCAAACACTCGTTCATCTTTGCACAGAGCTTCAGGCCCATCCCTCAGATCCAAGGGCACCCCAAATCCTCCTGTTCTACCACAGGGAGCACAGGGATGTGTGAATGAGAACACAGCACTGCTGCTAGGAGTGGAAGTTTGTTTCTAAAAATAATAAATCAATCTGTAACAACAAAACTTTTCTCATGTATGATCTACATTCTCTGTCATTTGCATTTGTTTTGTCTTCTATTATTTAGCCCATAATGCCCTTACTGAATACTACAGGGCAAGGCCAGACCTCTGGCAATCAGTAGCATTAAGAAGGGCTTAATTCTACAAAAACAATCCAAGAAACAGCAAGTCTATGCTCTTTGCCCTGATAAGAGATTTGACATTCATTTTAAACATGCAAAATGGCTGGAAATTCCACAGAAAAAAAAAAAACCTACATTGAAAATGACTCTATATTACAAATGTGTATGTGTATGACTACGAACACCCCTGTGACAAGATAAGCACAAACTGTTTGCTTGTTATATTAATTTCATTCTCAAAAATTTTGAGATTATTTGGAGATGACAGCAGGGTATCCTCCTGTCTTCCCCCCAGGCCCAATTCCCAGAGAAGAGCATCACTTTGAGGAACACCTTTCAAAAACTGCTGCAATACAGTAACGCTTAGGCCATGCAATGGTAGTTGGTGCCCTCCTTCCAGAGAGAATCCTCAGGGCCAATATCCATCCTTTAAAATCCTCACTAACACACAGGAAACCTTCTTTCCCATTTCCTCCCTACAAATAAGCCCAATTCCATTAAAGGCAATTGCATCAATTGCATCACACTGGTGGAAGTAGAGAGAAAAGCTTTTTTGTGCCAGCATAAACCAACACCAGCTCTTGACTCACTGCTCAAGTGCTTCTTCCTTTGTACACCCACATCCTCCACCAGCAGCACGTACTTTTTCAGGTCCCCCTTTCTAACATTTCCTTGTAAAAGTACATTTTCCAGTCCTCAGAGAATTGAGCCTTACACCCTAAACTTGAACTACACACTAGCACACAGTTAGCATTAGCACACAGCTACACGCCACATGCAGTTATCAAAAACCAGTTCTAAATAAAAGCACAACCCTGCTCAAGATTAACCACTGCATCTGCTGCTCACAAAGATGCTACCCCAAAATTTGTATTTCAAACAACACTAAATCAAACTGGGTTCTCCACTTGTGCTTTCAAATCCATCTGTCCCTGCTGGCCACTGACCACAGCAGCCCAGAGCCCAGACAGCAGGACGTGGGCCAGGCAGGATCTGGAGAACTCTCTGGGCTCTAAGAGAGCCATTCACTGCACTCTGTTTTATCTACACTGCATTCTTGCAGCTGCTAAATAGTCTATTTATTGTTTAAGTCAGTCTGTAACTGTGTTTAAAGCATGCAGGAGGCTGTGCACTACTACTCAGTGTTACTCAAATAAAGACAACATATTAAGAATAATCACTCCATCGCTATAAAACAGTTACACGCTGCTCAGAAGAGAACATGACAAATACTTTAGCTCTTTGTGAAGCACCATAATTGCTCATGATTTGCCTTTTCATGATTATATCCTCATTCAAGATCTACTTACTCACTGAGTCCTTAAAGCTGGTGCAGCATTGACTATCAGCAAAAGGTAGGATGGCTTGAACACTTAAGGAACAGATTGTTCCAGCCTTGAAGGATTTAACACTTGTCTCTGCTTACTGCTGTGTTTGCCATGACACAGTGTGTTTTATTACTGTCTCAATCTTGTTATTTAGTGAACTTAAGCCTTCATCACCTGCAGAAATCCCTGGCCCAGACTACAAGCACTGGATGGACAGAGATGCTGGTGCAGTTGCTTCAGTTTTGTTTCACCTGCCAAAGTATAAATTCAAAGAAGATGGGATGTGCTGGCAGCAATGTAACACACCAAGGATCTCCACTGAGCACACAATCTCTCCCAACCCGCTCTAAATCTGTTTGCTTTCACTTCAGGATAACTAAAAGTTCCCCAAGAGTTAATGCAGCACCTTCGGGTTATTAAATGGAACATGCAGAACATTACATTATTATGCTGCACATGGCTAAGGAATTTTAGTATTCACAGGATTATGGTAATTAAGTCTTCCTTCACTTTGGGTGATGTGACACTTGCTTGACTATAATGTCACTCCACTTAAAGTCTGTGTAAACAACATTATCTTAGTCACTCTGCATTACATTTCCAACTGTGAGCAAAATTACAAGGTCAAAGTGGACAAGAATGTAGGTAATCCCAAGGAAACATCATGTAAATGACTCGCTCAAGGTTCAAGCTGGGTTTTCAAGGGTGGTAAAAGGCTTATGTACTACACTGGTATTTTAGTCCTGCTTTGCAGAAGGTATCAGTGGCAAACTGCAGTTCTGTGTGTAGGGACATATAGCTGCTCAGGACTCTGCAAACTTCTCCTTTTGCAAGGACTGGGCTGCCAAAGAAATGCACAGAGCAAAAGAGGACTGATTTTGAACAAAAAGCTATAAGGAACCAGCAGAATATTAATTAACTCTATAAGTGACAGATGCAAACAAAGAAATATATATTCCACCGACATCATTACCATAACACAATAAAACCTCCATTAAACTGTCAGTCAGAGAGCTGGGAAAAATATTAACCTCATTGTCAAGAACAATTCTTTTAATTCACTTAGCTGGACTTGCTTTACCTTTGAATATCAAATAGGAAAGCATTTAATGTCTTTTTTATGATTTTGATTGTTGAACAGACAAACTCGCAGCTGAATTTCTTTTACCCTAATAAGTACACAGTAAACTCCAAGCACACAGACATGTTTCAGTGTAACAAAAAAAAAAAAAAATACACACACACACAGACACACACACACTTGCCTAGTTCCCAACTACCCAAGATTTAGTTTGAGCTGAGACTGAACAAAAGTACTGCCCAGGTGAGCAAGCTGCACTCCTCAAATTAGCAGTAACATCTTACAAATCCGTAAGTTCTGCAAGTTTGGAAACAGCAGCCCACCCCTTTCCTGTACCATAAAACTCACTAAATAGAAAAAAAAAAAACCTTGTTAGCATTTCCAAAGCTGTTCAAACACTGTAAATCCATGAGTACTCAAGCCTACATAGCTGGAGATGTAACAAAATTAGGATGGGATGGGATTTATCAGCAGTGAGGCTTTAATAATTCCTGGGAATTCCACCTGCAGAGAAGTGGTACCCAGGGACACGTCACTGACATTCCAGATCCTTAGAACTGTCATTTCAGCCATTTCTCTCTAGAACAGAATCTGTGAGAAGTTTAATTAATGAAAAAAACACAATGTTTCCAGTTCTGTCAGATAGGAATTAGGTTTGGAAGTTCAGAGATAAAAGCAGGCCTTTGCCAAAAAGCTACAGGAGTGAAATCCACCCAGTCCAGCTCTTCCCTTGCTACAGGCAGAGATGGGGCTGTCAGAAGAGCCAGGAGCTTGCTCCCAGCTCACTCATCATGTCTTCATGTCCAGGACCACCAGGCTGGGCATGAACACCAAATTTCACAATGTGCTCAGTGGCTGCATCCTTCTTCCAAAGCTCAAGTTACAATATAATCTGATATAATCAAACTTTCATCTCCAGTCTATGATCAAGCATGACATACACATGACAGATAAATACTAACACTTAAAAAAATACACAAAGAAATCTTTTTCTTTTTAGACCACGTTCTTCTCAATTTTTAAGATGAATAAATACGTCCCTTAATTTTCTTCTTTGCAGCTGTTAACCAGGATGCCCCCACAGCATCTCACTCTGAAAATACCACGTTGAGTTTTTATTTACCTGGCTGTTCCTGGAGAAAGTTACCATGAGACACCAGTGACATAACTCGCTTTAGTAAATTCTTCAGCATGAAAGGCTTTGAAGGCATGACACAGAGTCTGCTTCCTTATCAAACCTAAATTCAGAGTGTAACTCAATGATACCACTGATTATTCAGCATGAATTATCTGTAGCTTTTTCACAATTGTTTGCAGGCACAGATGTCAAACACAGCTCAAACCTGGGATCCAAAACTCTGTACCTGTGGCTATGGATGAAGCCAGGGAACAATGCTCAGAGTGAAGGCAAAAAGGCATTTCCCAAGTGGGATCACTGCAGACATACAAACAGAAAAGGATGTGCAAACACTGAGAGCAGCAGATCTGTTCTGTGCACTACAGTAACTCATTGCTATCCTCCAAAAAAACATAATAATTCAACTCTTAGATCCCTCTGCAATAGGACATCCATGTATGAGAGGAAAATAACATCATTTAAACAGAATTTCACAGCATTCAGCCATTTTAGCCCACTATCATAGGGGGTTAAAATAAGTAGATCATTTCATATTTCAAATATTTCAGTATTCCCCAATCACACTTGTTATTTATCTTGCATGTCAATTACACTTGTCACATACATTATAACTTAAGTCTTACTACAGGATTTAATGTAAAAACAAATAAAAAGTAAGTGAATATAATATTACTAATATAAACAGGCAAAATATCATCAAGATCAGTGGCTTGGTGTCTATTTTGGCAGGAGCTGAATTTGGCCTAATGACTTCTGGTTCTGATTTAGTGAGGGTTCCCCGTCATGTACGACTTTGTGACTTCTTCAGTATGTTTTCTTTGAAAAGTAAAGGTTTTCTGTATGAGATTGGAATTTAATTGTTTCCTTTTTAGACAAATATGCTTTTGGATGGATGCTGATGGAAAGGGCAATCAGATGTCAAAAGGGCAGCAGTACAGTGAGATTATGTGCCGAGGTCTAGGGCAGGACAGGCAAACAAGGGGGGATCTCAGATCACTTGAGCAGATCCTTATAAATAAAATCTCAGATAACAGGCTTTGTTTATTCTGTAAAAATGTGTATCAGCAGGTCAAATCAACTCCTGTTATGTTAACTACTTAAGTTACTTTCTTATTAACAAATATTCCTGATAGCATAACAGAACTCTCTTCTGTGAGCATCTGGAATGCAAGGAGGGCAAAAGAAGAGTTTAAGTAATTAGGAAGGAGATGTCCTGCATCTAGAAGAATGAAGTGTTCTCTCACCATTTGAGGGGGGGATAAATAAACAAACTCCACTAAGAGAGATCTCGTGTGGCAGCAAGTAAACAATGCTTAATTTATGTGGAGACTCACCACTGCCACTCATTTTTATAATAATTTTCTTACCAACTTTACTACAGATATGTCAGCAACAGCACTGCATTTACCTTGTTTGCACAAATGCTTGATAATATCTTCACGCAACACTCACCTGAGGCAATTATCACTAGAAAAAATGCATTGTAATACATCCAAGTTCACTTTTTAATTGCCAAGTGTCACCCAGTGCTAAGTCCTGTCTCTGGGTAACAGAGACCCATTCTCCTGCAATGTGATTATAACCACAACTTTTATCCTATGAGAATCTGTCAGAATTCTGAGTGATGCTGAGTGACCACATGTGAAAAGCTGCCTCTTCCAAACAGCCTGGCACTTCCACTTGGCTTTTATCCTGCCTTTCAGCAGGCATTCTGTACGGACTGAATGCATTTAGCAGTGATCCCACACCTCACCACAGCAGCTTCCCTGGAGAATTTCACACCAGTTACTCCCAAACATCTGGGGGGAAGGGGTAAATTTAAGCACTTGGCAGGAAAACCTCATATAATCCAGGATGAGCATAAGAAGCTGCTCCCTACTCAGAGATGGATTTGTTATCCCCCATAGCAGGCACACAACGCCATCTCCACGTGTGTCCAAATTCCCTGTGAAGTAACTGAGTATTGCAGGTACTGCAAAACCCCAAGTGTTTTGAAAACTCAGAGTTGAATTTTTTCCTTTTTTTTTAGTTTAAATAATACCTTTTTCTAAACCAGTTCTGCAAAACATTCTTATTTAAACACTATTTGAGAGCAGGTTTCTGAGGTATTTGAAGGAAAATGGGTATTTTAGCCTTTAAGTATTAATTTTAGTTTGGAGCAGTCCACCTTTAGTATAAAAATAATAATTTACAAACCAACTTTCTCAACTGAGCTGCAGCTCCTCTGGACTGTTGCTTTCTAAATTATTCAGGGACCACATTCTGCAAATGGATCTGTACAAGTCCAAGTGCGAGTCAGCTCTGCCTGCCTGATTCTTGTGCATGTAGAACATCCCCAGAGGTCACCTCATGAAAGTGATGCTGAGCAGAAATCACTGCTGGACACACTGGCTTTAATGGAAAAGTTTGGTGGGTTAGAATAATGCTTTTTAACATTTTTCACCCCATGTATTTCTGATGTAGGTCAGTGCAAAACCTTGATGTGTTAAGACTGTTAAACTCTCTTTTTGAGGACTTCCCAATTTCTGGTTTTCAATAATATAAAAAAAAAAAACAGGATCTCTATGTGTGTGAGTTGAAAGACACAGGACAGTGGGTTTGTGCTTGTCCACCATCCTTCGAGGGGCACATAAAATACAAAGTATGATCCCGTTTTGCCTGTATGGAGACTTTCAAATGCACTTTAAGAGCCAAATATCGAGTGACTCTGCTTGGAAAGAAGGGACTATTAACTTTAATGTATCCATCTCATTATGAGTAACACCAGTGTACTGAAAAAATCCGAAGAAAATCACGAGTGCAAGAAGGTCAAGAGGATTGACAGTAAACCTGTGGGTCAGGGAACACTGGGTCAGAGATCTCCAAAGATTTAAATACTAATATGACAGTAAATCTTGCAAGCTGTTCTCCATTGTATAACATTAATTACCTATACCTTTCAAAAAAGACAATTAAAAATCTTGTATTCTTAAGATAATTTAATTTTTACCTTCTTTCTGAATGTAAAGTTATACTGAGCAAGTTTAGCTTCAAGATCACAAGAGAAAGGAAGAGTTCACAGGGAGTAGAACAGCTCAAGGGACCGAAGTGAAAATCCAGACTCATTATTCAGGCTGTTACACAAATCAGTTGGGATATTTAGGCAGACAGAGTGTGATCCTGCTGGACAAGGTGTTGCTGTATTCCCTGGCTTTGTTCCCAAGCAGTCTTGGGGGGGAAGCACAGATTTCTTCCTTCTTTCCCAGGAGCAGATCTCATGGCCTCGAGTGGATGTGATAATGTGGACAGAGGAAGCACAAGTTTCCCCCTGCATGGTCCATGACATGAATGGACTGTGAGGAACAGCTCATGAGCAGCCTGATCTCAGAATTCTGCAGAACCATTTCAAAGGTCTGACCAGCAATGGAGGGCATTCCCTGACTGCCCTGCACAGCTGAACAGGCAGCTTGCTTCAGTTCAGAGGTAAAAATGATCACAACTCTTGGGAATCCAGCTGCACTCTCAAAATTCTCAATTAAATCCTGCAACTTCCAGTGTGAAAATTAGTCAGAAATGTGCTTTCTTCAACTGGTGTCACACTTTCCTCCCACTCACATACACTTGACTGAAACCAACCAGGAAGGACACTTCTTTTCTGATTTTCAACAAGAAGAATGTAAGAATTTGAAAATTTTGAACTGCAAACATTTCTAGTTCTTCAGAAATGTTGCAGTTTGCCTTCACCATATTATTAACAGCTTCAACATAATGCTGCTTTTTCTCAAAAGTCCTTTGGCACAAATAAGGTGAGCTACATTTATACTTCTGCCTGTAATATCTGCTTATGGCTACTGATAATCCCAAATTTTCTAATGAATTACTGCAAGAAAAACAAAACTGATGTGAAAGGAACTTAATGCAAATAATACTCTCAGGCCCAGCCTGTAAAGGCTTCAAAAAGCTTAATGATTTTCTCAGATGTGCTGTAACAACAAAGAATCTCATGGTTCAGTGTCAAATGTCTGCTAGAAGCCAATGTTCATCCCAACTGGAATGACTTGTTCATCATAGATTCCATCAATAATTGTTTCAGTATGTGAACGTGATCAATGCTTCTCTCATCAAGAATAAATCAAGCTGGGTATTTTCTAATGGACCTTCAGCATTCTCATGGATCCTGCTCCACAGGAAGATTTAATCAATGCACGAGGAGCTCCAGTGACCAGGCATCTTCCTCAAAACGGCAATTATTTACAAATTCAAAACTATAAAAACATCCTAATGTTCTTGGCACAGAAAGTTTAAATAATGTGATTGAATACTGAAAGAGGCAAACAGTGATTGCAATCCAGTGACTGCAGCACTGCATCACATCAGAATTGTATTTGGAGCTGCCCAATTTAAACTCAGTTAACATATTTAAATTATTATAGCTGAACAGTGATGTCAGTGGGCATTAGACCTAGAGTACAAAAAGCAGCATTTATCAGAGATAAAGGGAAATACCAAATCTATCCATTTCACCTCCTAGAGAAGTGACTCCATTTCTACAAGTTAACAGCAGGGTGAAAAGCAGATTCACTTCTTTTTTTCATGTCACTGTTTGAGCAAAGCCAACCAACCCACATGAGAAGCAACACTGCTGTTGCTCAGCTCCTTTTTTCTCAGTTTCCTCTTTCTACCAACTACTTTAAACATGGCTCTGGGATGAGTTATCACAGACAGATGCATTCTGGCCTGAGTATTTAACTGTAAAAACTCTTTTCTGATCTCTTTAGTTACTAAATAAGCAAAAATATTACATGATTACCCAAAATATTTACCGAATAGGATAATTTTTAAAATTCATCTTAAAAAACATCTTAAGGCCTGTTTATGGCTGTAAGGAGTTTTAAATTAAGTGCTGTGTTTTGGTAATTCCAGAGCAGTTTTAGGTGACAATTGCACAGCTTCCCCCACGATTGGTTCCCTTCCCACTCCTGTTCCAGAGGGGAAGCTCTGCCAGCACCCAGATCCAGGCACGGGGTGTGGAATGCAGGATTTTTCCAGAGCAGAACTGGACATGGATCTGCAGAGGGTGTGGAACCTCTCCCTGCCTCAGGAACTTGGAGGAACCAAATCCTGCAAGGTCTCCTGAGAAGTCCCAGCACAGCCTCTAAGGCCAAAAGAGAACTTGTGTTTGTGAACCCAAGCCCGTCCAGCAATGACCAGCAACACTGCCTGAATATCTGAGAGTATTTCCAGACTTTTTCAGATCCATTTCACATGATTTTTGTGTTTTCCCAGCTCAGGTACTATTAGAAGTGGAAGGGAAGCTTGGTTTCTTTGTGCTCAGAAGACAACAGCAAAAAGTGCACAGGGGTTGCTCAGTTACTTGCCCCTCAACTGACAGATACCCTTCCTTTCATAATAATTCCTGATATAAAAGAAATAGAGTTATATATCGATATATAATTCAGGAGATTTTATATTTTCCAATTAAATGCCTTTCAACCTTTGCTCTTTAAAGGTTATAGAAATTCATGATTTTAGCCTCTCCTCAGACTTCCTATCTTTAGTCATAAGGTCAATCAAATTCCCCTTTTCAAATGTTCCATCTTTAAAGAATATGGTAACCAGAACAAAAACAATATCCTAAGTGAGGTCAGAAGATTTCCTAACCTTTACATATATTCCTTGCATTCTTATTCCATTACTGGCTGTTGAACCCCTTCTCCTTCCCCTTTCTTCCTCTCTCCATGTCTCATGTGTGTTTTCAGACATTTTATTGATGACTCCACAGTTTAAAATTGTAAGTAGCTCCAATCCCTTTCAGTTCTTTCGGTGCTGCTACTTTGCTGTAACAAAAAGCAGAAGAATTCCCAGGCCCTCTCCTTACCCCATAAAAGCTGCTGATGAAATACCACTGTTTGATGGTTCAAAGCTATCTGAAGTTTACTTCTAGAAAGGATTACACTAAAACAAACTCAATAAACTTGTGTGAGTTACTTTTGCCATTATTTCCGAGTTGTATATATCAAATTTGGGTTTTTCAAAGAGGCACATTTATTAAAACACAACCTGAATCACTAAAATTTGACCATTCATTTAAAGAAATTCAGTCAAGAAACCAACTCAAAAAACCCCAAACCACTATTGCTCCAAACAGTCCCTCTTATATTACTGGTGTCTAAATTACTAATCTGGTTAACATATTTTGCTGTCAGGGTTAAGATAAACCATCTGGACAATTTTGCTACAAATTCTTTCTTGGCTAAATGTAGTTTTTATTGTAATTTGCCTCATTTCCTCCTAATGTAACAACAGAATGTTGCTGTGTGGATACACTCCAGTGACCTGACAGACCTTTCCAGCAACTCCAAAACGTCTCACCACAAACTTTTCATTGATCTCAACATCACCATTTTCTTCTTATTTATCTTCTTAAAAAATGTGATACGGAAACCAGCTGCTAAAAAATGCCAATTCCATCAAAGTCCTGAAACTCAGAACCAATTTTATTCTGAGTTTATTCGTTTTAAAAAACTGGCAGTTGGTGTTTCAGCCACAACAGAGAAACCAGGGACTCTCAGAGTTCTGCTTCTCTTACTGCACCCCTCCAGTGTCTCTTCTCCCTGTGACACCAATTCCAAAACTCTCTAATAAACTGCAATCCAGTGACCTCACCATGTAAATCCGTGGCTTTATTGCCATGTTTGACCACAAAGAGGGAAATGAGCAGTGCTGAGTGTTTGGGAATCGCTCCCTTCTCCCAGCTTGGCACAGCCCAGTTAACATCTACTCACACACAGGGTCATGCAAAGACAATGGAGATGGTCAGACACCTTCTCCAAAAATAAACAGATCAATAAATCAAACCTTTTTGAGTCTCCTGAGCTGGTTGTTTTGCTGTGATTTTGGGGGTTTTCCCTCCCAAGGGAAAAAAAAAAAAAAAAAAGGAAAGGAAAGCAACTCTGCTCTTTCCATTTAAATGTTTGACTAACTAGAGGTTGAAATTCACGGTTTCCCCCCTAATTGCTAGGCAAATCAAATTTCCTCCTAAAATGCAAATTCATTCCACATTATAAAAATGAACACACAGTCGCAGAAAGGTTTACATGTCAAATGGCAATTTTCCTAAATAGCTCACACTTTAACTTGTTTTCTTTTTTCATATCTTAGCCATGACAAAAGATTTAATGGCCATCATTACTCAGATGTTTTGTCAGCATACCATGATGAATGCACTCTTCCTGGGTGTTATTCAGAGTTACCTCACAAGATTTCTCTTCTGTGTTACATTAACAACACCCTTCATACTTAACAATTTGATCTATCACATATTTGACTAATGTGACCCATTAGAGCTCTGTGCAAAGACTCCTTGATTCAGGGAAAGATAGTTATTAAAATTAAATATATCCTTGCTTCTTAAAAATGTATTTTCTTTAATTACTAATATACATTAAACAGGATCAATCCATTAGCACAGAGATCCCATAAGCTGTCCATGAAATAAGTGTAAAGAGAATGTATCATCCATTAATTATAACCATTCCACCTGCCCTGTGGAGGTGCTGCCACCTCTTCTCTCGAAACTCTCTCCTCTGGAGAGTAAGGAAGGAGACAAGAAACAGGAAGGAAAGAGGGGGAAAAGCCAAAATCCTGCTCAGCTCCAGGACATGGTGAGTACTCAAGGAGAAGCTGAAGGCTGAATCCAAATAAATTAAAATGTGAAGGATCAGAGGTGCAAACTCAGGGCAGAACAGCCCAGCATGGTGAAAAACACAAATCTGCACATACCACACCCCAGAACCTGCATTTCTTTTTTAAATAGTCATTTTTGCTTAAAAACTTAAGCTACCAGTAGATACTGGAACATACTTTAGATACTCATTCAACTAATGATTGACTTTTCAAGTAAACTCCCAGCTGACTGTGGGAAATCAATAGGGATTTTTAATGGCACCTATACATCTTGCTGCATTTGACAGAACTTGCAAAAAAATACAAACAATCTTCAGGAAACTATTTTGCTCAATTATAAAGTATGTAAAAAAGAAGACAAATAATGACTATCTAGACATCATTATTATGCACTTCACTCACTTGGAAGCATCGACAATACCAATAAATTACTTAGAATTGTTTTACAGTTTTTGTTTTGTCTCTTAATTTTAGAGAACTTGGATGATGGATCTACAAGTAAACGGCTCATTCTAGTCCAAAAGATTAAGGAATGGTTTATTTATATTTCTTTTACGCAGTGTTTGTGCTTTGTGCTCATGAGTTTTTTTCAAAGGGTTTTCACAACTTAGTACATATTAGTTGAACTGATCCTGTATAAAACTATTTGAAATAATACTTCAAAATTTACAATGTTTAGCAAAAAAGCACCTTTCATGCTTTGGTATAAGTACCATAAAATCTTTCCATGGAACTACTTTGAGCAACAGGTTCTTAGCTTGAGCTGAATCCCCCTTTGCAAACACCTTTAACTGCAGGTAACATTTTACACAGCAAGCAATAAAAAATACTATGAAAATACAATGTTAACATTCCCTAGAAAACCCCTCAATATTTATTTTCTATTATTTGTAATTAAAGATAACAGAACAGAAGCACTGACCACCACCTTTGTTTTCTCCTGTACTGTTCAAAGTGTTTATTTTCTCTTTCTGTCCTACAGGAATTATTTGCACAATTACACCTCAGCGAGACCGGCACAAATTGTTTGCACAAATGCCACAAGCCAGAGATGAGATTTGGAAAAAACAGCTCATTAGACCTGCAAAAAATATTGGACTGTTTGTATATACAGGTGAGAGAATCAGTCATTCCATGCAACTGCAAACAGCACAGACACTGTCCTGCTCTCTCATGGAGAAAGGACCAAAACTGGCAAAATCAGACCTGTTTCACACCATCACTCAACAAGTGAAATTCCTTTGATACCATAAATTAAACTCCAAATAAATTAATAAATAATTCCAAGCACTACTGTTATTAGATTACAGACAGAACTAAATACACCAAATTTTTAGTGTATTTGCCTTCAACACTATCTGGTTCTCTCCACTGCAAAGTCTGTCTTGCAGTTCTAACAGCCCAGGAATTACTCAGGATGGAAATTTTGCAGGCAGAGCCCATTTTTACTGCCAGCCTTTACAGAGACACGTGTAGAGACCCAAATCCTCTCCGGTCACCATCTGAAAGCAATCAATGGCATGGGACAAAACCCTCACATTTTAGGGGAGAACTGAATTCTTTCACCTTTTTCTTTGGAACCACAGTGCAAAGTCTTGCAGCAGAATGTGAGACATCTCCAGAGGGGGTCAGTTAGGGAATGACAGGACGACTGTAGCTGTAGCACAAGAAAAACTCTGCCTGTATTTTTGTTGCAAGGGGACAGCCTGAAGAGGGGGGGAAAAACCCAATCTCTGCCACACTCCAATGTATGTGACAAACTGGATTAATTCCCACATGTCAGCATCCATTTCAAACCCCCCCTGGAAGCCAGAAGTCCATTTCCAAAAGGAGACAGCTGTCTGTAGCCACATCCCAGAGAAATCCGCCTGTCACACACCCCCAGCCCAGCGACCGCAAAAGCCACTTCAGAGGAAAAAAATCTGTGAAAAGTTTTGTCAGAAGGAAAAATGAAAAAAGTAGCCCGAGAAAAAATAACTTATGAAACATCATTTCTTGCTTTCAGAATCTGTACCAATGGCAGATCATTACTTAGCACCAACAAAAATATTTATCCTGGGGATTGCAATGCATTTTATAATGACTTCTTTTTATAGACCCTCAGCTTATTTCTGGCCTCTATTATTCCTGGTGAAGACTTTGTGTTCTGTTCAGGGAAATAAGTTGGGTGTAAAATGCTATCAGATAACCCAATAAAGCCACTTATTCTTGAGGTTCAGTGCTGCACCCCAGACTTCTCTGTGGTTTCTGCCCTCCTCTCTCTGGAAAAGGGATGCAGCTCAAAAAAAGGAAAGGTCAACAGGATAAGGAGAGAGATGGTTTTAGGAGTTCTCATTCCTAACCTCTCCCCAAGGATGCCCAAAACAAGGAAGCACTGGGCTGTCTGCACACACCAGGGCTGACAGGAAGAGGATGAGGAGTTTCTCCCACACGCCCGAGTGAATGCCAGCACTATCCAGGAGCAAATCAAGGAGCATTTACTGCATTTCAATAAAACCAAACATGGTGGTTCCTGCAATCGAGGATTTGACTGGATTTCTACCCACACCAGAGCTGTGCCTGCACTGCAACTCCTGGCCTGATCCTGAGTCTAATTCCCTGGGCCTGATCCTGAGTGGAATTTCCTGATCTCCATCCCAAGCTGAATTCACTGATTCCAAGCTGAATTCCCTGATCTCCATCCCAAACTGAATTCCCTGATCTCAATCCCAGGCTGAATTCCCTGATCCTGAGCTGAATTCCCTGCCAGTGGCCTGTGGGCCATTCATCTGTCTGCAGTTCATTCAGCACTAAACTTAGCACAGGAAAAGGACACTTCAAAGCAGCTCTACAGAGTATTGTGAAACACTCTGAGAGGTTTAGGGCATCCAGGGAAGAATCATTCCAACCTCCTAGAGAGAAACATCACTGACCCAAACGCGCTTTGTGCAGCTGTCACCCGTTTTGTCAACTCTGCGCGCTCAACAAATACAAGAAATTGTATTTATCTCCTCTGCCCATTTCCCATTTACAGAGAGCTCCACAGGCTCGTAATTAACAGCCTCAGAGGGAGTCAGCTCCTGGAATTAAGCTGCAGAAACTGAAGAGAAGTGAGGAGGTTTGTTTGAAAGAGGAATACCTACGCAAAGCACAGGCTTACACAGCTTAGGGCAGACTTGTTGCAATCTAAAAAAATACAACAACCATGAAATCTATGATGAGAATGCTCCATATGAAAACCACCACAGGATTAAGTTCAAGAAAGGAATTTCTCATGCAAACTTTGCACTCTAATCTGAACTTTTACTGTAAGCATTCACTTTCAGTTCAATTATATTTCAGGGGATATTTAGCCAAATACTCTGGAAAATTTGACTTGCTCTTGTCTACTTTAGGAATTAGAGGGGACCAGAGATCACAGCTGTCTGGAACAAGATTATGTTTGTAAAGTACAAAAATATTAAAGATGGGAATACTTTTAAAACAAACAAACATAAAAATCTCAAAGCAAACAGAGATATCTTTCATCTCATTAAGAAAACACATGACTATTTCCTTTTTCATTCTCTACAAAAGAGTCTCATTCAATTGTATTAAAAAACCCTGATAAATTCTGATGAACTTTCCTCTTCCACACAAATTTCTAACCAATTCTGTAAGCATACACTGTGCAGCAAAGAGTTTTTGGGAAATAAATGATGCCACAGCAAAATTAAATGCACTAATTCCTGCACAGCGAGTTCCTGAAAGAATTCCAAGATTAAAGGAACATAAAAAATGAATTACCCTTTTTCACCTCTCATGAGAGTAATCCTCCAGGTCAGCTTTGAGGTGCATCTGAAACAAATGGTAAACTGTTTGGTAAACAGAAGGATTTTTCAGCAGCCCTTTTTGAAGGAATCATGGGAAAGTTTAGATCTAATCACAGCATAAAGATGGGTTCAAACTAAGGTTGGATCTTTTTTACACATCCTGCCTATAATACACATGGAAAATCCAGGGGCTCTAAGGGACCCATTCATACCAGTGACCTACTGTCTCTGCTTTTATTTTTAGAAATTTTTTTTTTTATTTTTGGTTTTCTTAGGAAGAACTTGTATATGCTTCTTATAATTTTGTATCTACAGTTAGTCCCAGTAAGACTGACCCTGGTGTCTCACTTGCCATCACTGCTGCAAAGGGAAAGACAAAAAGAAAGAAGCTGAAAGCAACAGAACACAAGAGAAGTTTTGATGGTTTCCAGGAGTTTGGTTTCCAGTTTGTGCCAAGGGTTCTGTGCCACCCTGACCCCAGGCAGGGCACAGGCAGATGGTGCTCCCAAAGCCTGAAAACATCCCCAAATCTTCTCATCCTCCCTCCCTTGCTGCACAGCTCAGGGTGGAACACGCTGCGCACAACCCAGCGGAAAGCCTCTCCTTGATCTCCTGCGAACACAAGAACTGGGAATTCTCAGCACTTAAGAGCTGAGAACTGGGACACAAGGCAGAGCTTGGACACGAGCTCCCCTCCCCACACGCTGCACTCAGCTGGTGTGGAACAAACCCACAGCAAAGTTCCCTTTTTTCATCCCTTATTTACATGAGCCATGGGACCCTCGCAGGAGCCGCGGCTGCGTCGCCGACAGGAATCATCCCACCTATGCTTAAAACAAAACCAGCCAACTCTCAGCTGCAGAAACAGCATTTGTGCTTCTCCAAAAAGGGATGGCAAGTCTTTAATTATTAAACCAATTGCATTTAGCAGATGGCCAAAGAAAAGTACTTTTAAAAAGTTGCCCAGAGGGTTATAAAAACGAACAAGCTCCAACAGCTGCCAGCTGGTGCGTGAAATCAATAATGAGAAAACGAGTCCGACTGTATCTTTGTGCTCATTGTCTGGCCCAAGCCAGCCAGGACAAGGGAGCGGGGACGTCACAGCCCTGCTGAATGGATTACGTGGATCTAATTAGGGAAAGACAAACATCTGAAGCGGGCTGCAAGGAGGGAGCCCGGGCGGGATGGACGGAGGCAGGGCCGGCCCCAAACGCACGGACCCCGCCAGCTCCAGGGCCCCCAGGTTCCTTTTTGGAAAAGCCAAAATGCAGCACAAGCACCAAAGGCAACTTAGGTGAACATATGGAATGCTTCACTGATTTTTGTGCAGTTGGTGTACAGCCTAAAAATTAATGAAAATGCGCAAAATTACTGAATTAAAATGATACGTGAATGCTTTTCTGTATTTAATCACTATCAAGTGTTGCTAAGGATATAAATGAATGTTAAGTCTCAGCCTCCCAAGAGCAGCAACCTGGTTATCACTGCTTTTTGTTTTCCAAACTATGCTCAGATGAGAGTTTTTTGAACTATGGGCCTCTCATCAACCTTAAAACAATATTAAATTGCTACAATAACATGACAAGACTTCAAGCAAAAATGCAGAGGAAAAATAAACATTACTACAGAAGTAAAAATAAAATCAATTTTACAAAGCAGTTTCATTTGTTTTAAATAATTTTAACAAACAAAAACTTACCAGAGGAACCTGACTACCCTGTACATAAAAAACAACAGATAGTTTTTCTGGCAGATTATCTATCAGTTTAATAATTTATTCCATAGCCAAAATCTTCCCCTAAATTAGCAGAAAGCATCAGTTTAGTTCAGAGAGCACGGGGGGTTTTATTTGGAGGGGGTAGGAGGGGTCGTGGTGGCTTTTTTTAAGGTTCATCCTGGAGAATGATGGATTATTTGATGAACAAGGGGATGGGTGAGGGAAGCAGTCACATGCAAGAGTAAACAAAACAGAACTGAGAAAAGCACATTAAGTAAAATTTCAGCTGCAGTAGCAGTGTGCTAAAAAAACAGAGGCACCTCACAGTTAAAGACAGAAGCCTATCAAATCCCAGGATCTCACTGACTTGTCACTGTGGCTTCTCCAGTGAAGGTCCATTGATAAACAGACAGAAAAGCAGATTAAGATAGGCAGAATAAATTATTAATTGCTGCTCTAGACAGCCAAGATAACTCAACACAAAAGCATTCAAAATGTTATTTTTAGCATATAAATAGTACACTGTGTTTTAACTTACATCAGCTGTTTTCCTTATCAGATTTTTATCTGAAGATGGGAACAGCACACGTCCCTTCAGCTCCCATCAGCTGCTACACTTGGTAGGATTTTATCTTGGGAGAAAACAGAGCTCTGAGCTGGAACTCCATCAGCTGGTTTTGTAGTTACTCTGGGCAGGACATATTGAAAACTTTTCTTGTGCACACAAAGCCCCTGGTCCATATTAATGCGTGGAAGTGACACTTCCTGGGGACATCCGGATAGGGACCACGCAATTAGCTCTGCTTTATGCACTGGAATCTGCTTTTGCAAATAAAAATCTGGCTTTATTTCCACTCCTGTGACAGCCACAAGCCAGCCACACTGTGTGCTGGTGCTGCTCTGCATGCAGTGAGCAAATATGATGCACAATTCTATCCATTCTGACACATATCTGATGAAAAGTAGAGAGATGGCTTCTTGGACATGCCTGGAACTGGATTTTCATTGCCATCACGGTCTGCTTCTGTTTTTCAAAAAAACCCCAAGATTTGTAAGCAAGGTTTATTTTCAGAAGCTCAATTTACCTTCTGTTATCACATAAATTCTGTATCAATAGTGCCACCATCATTTTTCTTTTCTGCTGCTCAGCAAGGCTTACTTTCAATCACACAATATATGAAATGTAGATTGCTAGCAGTGAGCATTAATTTTGTCTATTCATTTATTTAGGAATCCTGAAGTAGACTCCTGAAACATTGCTTACAGCAGAACTGTAAACTAAAAGGCACTGGAATAATAAAGATAAGGCTGTCCCATTTAGAAAGGGAAATTTCTACATTCTTGGGTAAACAGAGAGCTCTCATAAATCGAGCAATGCCTTTTAGTGCTGTCAATGTGCCTTGAGTCTAGATGGCCCATTGTGTTCCCTAAGAAACTTACTTAAAATATTTACTGTAGGATTGTTTTTAGCCAGAATGATGAATAAATTTAACTCTTTTTAACAAAATATTTTGTTAAAAGTATGCTTTTCATGGGGTTCCTTTTACTATCTGAATAAACACATCACGTGTAAGAATCATGGCTTCCAGGCTCTGTATTTGTACATGTGCACAGAGATCACAATGGCACGCAGATGTGAGTCTGGTTTGTAACCTAAAACTCTGAATTTTGCAGGAATCACTTTATTTTAATCAAATTCTGCAACCTGTAAATCCCCATCCTCTTCTAATGGCACTTACACAATGTCTTGCCTTTGGTGAGCCCAACTACGTGCACCAGTCTTGGCACAAAATCTCCATGTAAAAAAATGGAGATAGTTGTGCTCAGTCTTCTTTATTTGTACATCCAAAAAAATTTCCCATCTGACACTCAGATTATTTACTGGAAGATCGAGGGAAATAGCAGGGAATATGTAAAAGTGGGGGGAAAGACTATGATAAAAGCAACAGCAAAGAACATGAGACTATTTCAGTCAGTGTCAGCTGTGTGAGTTTAACATAAAAATGTACCACGTGGAAGAGGTTTGGTGTGCAGTGAAAAACCAGCAGAGGTTGTCAGAAAAAACAGAGTTTGTCAGTCCAGCCCAGAGTGGAAGGGTCCTGCAGCCATGACCACCAGAGATCAGGCAGTGCAGAGGCAGAAGGGAAAAAATCATTCCTGGAAAGGCTCATGGTGTGTCTGCAGCATGGATAAACACAGATATTATGGGGTGTCTTTGCAGAAGCTGGGAATTGAAGACTACAAATGTGCCAACTCCACTTCTACAGCCACTTTTACAGAAAATACAAGTTTACAATAAAGCTTCAAAGCCCAGTGGAACACTGAATACACAAGACCAGCTCTGAAATATTCCATTACCTACAGCATTTTACCAATCACTTTTATATATATTTCTTCTTAAACTACAATAAACACTTCTGTAAATATACTCTTTTTAACCAGATAAATCCTACTCAAGCTTCTCATTTTGCTTAAAAAAAAACCCATATTAAGTTAATCCTAAACCATATACTAAAGTGAGACCTGATCATCTTCTACTCTCCTGTTTTTACTACACAAAAATAATCATTTCTGTGATTGTGCAAAAAAATTCTGTGTTAAAATAAAGGAACTTTCAACTTCAATAATGCATGTTTAGCACAGCTGAATAAAGGTATTTAAAAGTCACTGACCATTTAGATATTTTACAGCATGAAATGCTGCTTCCAAAGTGAATGAAAATGGGGTTTTAAATTATTTTTTTTAATTATGTAAGTCTTACTGGAATACAGACATCCTTAGTGGAAAAACTAGTAGGGGTTAGTTATGGCAAAATGTGTTACAATTGTCACAGAGTGATGGTAAAAGGACACCGATGGTGATTTTTTAAATTCTGTTTCAGAAACATTAACAGAAAAGAATCCATATATTAATAACTGGCTCTGATATGAACAAAACAACTCTTCTGCAGCTCAATTATAAAAATACAAACAGCCTGGCATGAGCACAATGACCTGGATCACCTTCAGTCCAAACAGCAGCCACCCTCTGCGTCACTTCTCAAAGATAAATGCAGGCAATTATAGAAATACATGATGAGTCCCAGCCAAAATCCAACACTAAATACAGCTAAAAAAAATCAGGAATGTTTTATCAAAAAACCTAAACCTTTTCAAAAGCTACAATTATGAAATATTTATCCTAGAAGCTCTGCCATTTATGAAATTCAGGGATTATCTGCACCTAAATCAGCACATTAAAGTGCAGTTAAAAGTACCTGAATCACCTTAACTCTGTCTCCACCTGAAGGGCTCACACCTAAGGACCCTCAGGACAGGCAATTGTGCATTTGGCAGGGCAGATGGAATGAATTTTAGGATATAAAACAAAAAAAGAAACTTTTGAAACGCAATTATTCTCTGTCACAGAATAAGTACTGGAGCCCATCGTGGTACACCCAGAAGTTTGTCTTTATCTTCCTAACTTGGCTAAATCTCTTCAATGAGGTCAAAAAAAGCTCAGAAGGTGGGAAACTGAGGTGGGTTTTTGAAAAGCACCTGCTGTTGGAATAACTCCTTTACAAAGACAAGACTGAACAATGCCACATAAATACTGTCTCTGGTTTCAATGGGATTTTCTAGGGAAAATCCAAGGCTCTCTCTGGGCTGATTTCTGACTCAATTCTGCATCAACAAGCAAAGATCACAGTCAAAAAGTGCACATCTGCTTCTCCAAGTTCCTTTTCAAAAAAATACCAACTTACTAGCACTGATGGCTGTTTTTTAAAGATTACATTTCTTTCAATCAGTGAATTTCCAAAAGCTTAGAGAAGGTACAGACCTAAGATAATGTTATTTTGTTCTTTGGGAAGGAATTTCATAGAAGGCAGGAGGGAAAACCAGGAAGAAAACCAAGAAGAGTAACAAAAACACTGGTAACAATCAGCCCTGTGTTACTGATCCCCCTTGGACACAGCCAGGCAGGAGCCAGCAACAGCTACCCCAGGTTTGGGTTTTACCATCAGTGAGCTACCCTGTAACTCCAAACCCTTCTAAAACTGAGGGTTCCTGCAGCTCTCAGAAGAGGAAATTTGCCCGAGGTTTCACCCAAGACCTTTTAAAGTGATTTTCATGTATTATTAGTTCATAACACTGGAATCTTTGGCTTGTTTTTTAAGGTTTTTCTATCACAAGGACATGCAGAGTACATGAGAACTGGCTTGCTGGGCTGGTCAAGAAAAGTTCTGACTCTCAAAGCAGTGAATGCAGGTCCCTGATGAGCTCCATGATTAATCACTACACTTGGAAATACACTTAAAATTCCACCTGAAGTTTTCTACAGCTGACAGTGTGGGTAGGCTGTCCTCGCTGAAGCACAGAGATCTCCACTACATCTTTTCCCTATCCAGCTACTTCAGGTGTTTGCAACCTTTGGGATATCTCCTTCAGACTGATTCTCTACATGTGTATTTCCCTTATTTCTATTTGTTTACAGTTTAATAATTTCTAATTTGTTAATTTGTTGTCCAACATGTAAATGCATGGAGCTGCTTCCATTAATAAGATCAGGAATTTTTGTAACAGTGACTCTTTAGGGAGAACAACAGACAGAAAGACCAAAGTAATTCCTCTAATATGGCACTGACTACCTCCCTTTTCTCTGTGTTTACACTGCTTCAGTTCCCAGTTAAATTATATAAAAATAGATAAAAGATCTTTGTGCTGGACTGTTTTCAAAATTGGACACCGATGACACTTGATTTCCCTGATAAAATTCTGTCTACCCAAAATATTCTTGCCTGCAAATGAGAATTGTTGGTACTGAGAGCTGAATCAAATGGAGCAGGAGTTTCAAGGAGCAATCCAGACTACTGCAAATATTAAAAAACCACTTGTGAAATTCTGGCTATGCCTCACCTTCTGAATTATTGTAAGCTCTATTACAAGGTAATTCGCTCAGTAAAACTCAAGACCTTTCACCCTGCTACTACCAGAACTCTAAGAATACAAACTTAAACAATAAGTGTGATACTAATCCTGGCTACTCCTACAGAGGAGAGCTGCTTCCTCTGCACTTCCAGATCCATTAAACTGAGGGGAGGCATCCAAGAATCCCTCTGAACCCACGGATCTCCCATGTAGCACCGAGCCATAAATATTTTCCACGCTCAGGGTTCAAGCAGCAGCAGCCCGTAACAAAAAGCTGCATTCCCAACTGCATCCTAATGGGATCTTCCCAACTCCAGTGCTGCTGCTGGGCTATGGGCACATGAAAGTCCCGGAACAAGAACTGAAACACCACGAAGGGTTCCCATTGTCCTTGAAAGCTGCCTCCTCCTCCGTCCCCTTTGTGAGCAGGGCGCTCACACAGCCCCGATCCATCCACGCCTGCATTCACAGCTCACCAATACTCATATGCAGCAAGGTCAGAAATTTTTTTTTTTAACATTCTTTGATTAATGCTGAGAGCTGCAGCATGTTTAGACAGGGTCGTGACCCCAGGCATCCATTTAATCAAATTTCTCTGCTGCTTGTCCCAGTGGAGCCATCGCAACAAGAAACTCTCTCAATGAAAAAAAAAAAAAAAAAAGAAAAGAAAAAGAAAAGGAAAAAAAAATGCACACTTCACATCTCACATTGTTTACATGCTGTTAAGTAATTATTTCACTCTTCGACCCCCACTGGCCATCAACAGACAAGTCACCTCCTTGGAGATTCTGAAAAGCTTATTCAGCTGTATATAATTCATTTTGTCTCTTTCCTTCATTGTGAAGCTAACTGCTTAGCTTAAAGACTTCTTTGTGAATACTTAAGTACATGGTGTCCATGCTAATGATCTCACTAATTATAAGCGTATTTATCATATACAAAGTGTTCCCAGCTCCTCTTTCCCAAAGCCATCCTACTCCAGCCCCACCATCCAGCAGTTTCTCACCACATATTTACCCAAACACTCACATGTGCATTTCCCTGGAATTCTGTCATTACCTGAGTGACCGAGCAAGTTGCTCAATATTTGCTCAGGAGTTTTCAATAACACTCTGATCTTTTATGCAGCTCTTCTCCAGGGCAAAGTGCAGAAATGAGCCAGGCAGGTAATAAAGAATTACAGTTTGCCTTTATCTAATAGCTCCATCAGTCAGAGTAATAGAGTTGGATAAAATGGTAACCTATTCACCCGGCTCTTCTTAATTGCTACCCTAGGATGCAAAAAGTAGGGGCAAGAAAAAAGTTTATTCCTAATTGCAGTTCAGAAATTAGAGGTGAATGACTTGAAAGCATCTAATACCCTCCTCTCCGAACTCAAAGGGAAACTGACTGGAGACAGAATTACAGCCACAAAAGCAGATGTCTGGGGGGAAAAGGGAAGGGGGGCAGCAGTCTGGATTTGGGGGAACAAAAGGATTTATTTTACATTCTGCTTTTTTTCCTGGGTGTCTTCCTTCCAGAAAGAAAAATATTCAGATTAGCTGCTAGAGTTATGAGAAAGATGGTGACAGGATGTGCAGAGCATCCTGCTGAGGAGTTCTGCACCCTCGGTGGGCTCCAAGGACCAGATTTTCACACTCTCATCAAAACTTGGCCACTAAATAAAGGGCTACCTGCATCCAACAGGACAGGGAGAAAGGAAGAAAACAAAACGAAAGGGGATCCCAGAAGATCAGGATTAGCTGGAAAGGAATGGAAGTAACAAGGATAAAATAAGGCACAAGTAAACCATTGGATAGGTAATAAAAACTGAAATTCTGCCTCATCTAAAGTTGACTCCTGCACAATGCACATGGTAGAAACAGCAAGGATTTGACAGAATGTCCCTTCAGACAGAAAGAAATCTCAGCAGATCCAACACAATTCTTTCCTTGCAAAACTCTTCTGAAACTTCTTCGTACACAATTGTAAATATGACTGCATTGTTCCATTTCTTTTGAACCCAAATCACCTTTCAAGAAAAAGACCTTTCATATTTAACTTTTGTGGGAAAATGAAATTGTCCCTGATACAGAGTAAATTTAGGAATATGGGATAATTAAAAATAAAAAAAAAAACCTTTCCCCTTAATCTCACAAATTACCCTCTGCTACAGAGGAACATTTTCAGCTGTATTAATTATTTGATATTCATCACTATCTCCAGAGAATAACTGACATGCACATGAACAGTAAAATAATTGCATTGAGCAAACTCTACCTGAATTGCTGAAATGTATGACCCATGCAGATTATTAAATTAATGAAATATTAGTTGTGACCATTTTTTCCTTTGCATTCCCTAATTTGTTGAGCTAAATATTATGGAAATTTTCTGCTAGAATAGTACCTACACCTCATGTAACTATTCAACATTAAATTCTTTTGTTTCTTGATGTTATCTAATTCCAAAATACTTTGCATAATATTAGAAAAAAAAGAAGAAACTAAAATTTTGTGTCAAGAGCAGAATTTGTTTCCACACAGGCTACACATGCATTGCACAGCTCTGTTAGCACTTCTTGCCCAAGAGCAGTGTTGGTGTAACATAGATTTGATAATGATGTTATTACAGCCCTGTTCTCAACTGCTTTTACAGAGACAATAATATTAAAGTCAGTATTTTGCATTCCTGCAAATTATTAATGATTTAAACTGAAGTTTTCCACATCTGGTATCTGCTTCCATCCTAAGTATGTGATGGAAACAGAGGAAAACAGGTTGCTGCTCCTTTATTAATAAAATACCAGTCTTTTCTTGCTAAACTTCAGCACCTCCACACCCTGAAGTAGGGGTTGGACTTCTCCAGGAAACTCATTCTGTAGTCATGAAAATATGTCAACTCCTCATCATAAACAAATTCTTGAAAACTTTGTGTCAATCTGATGTAGTAAATGCTAATTACGTAGTATCTAAATTATCAGAATGTTCTATGTGCTAGAAAACCCTTTGCATTTTCTTTTTTAGGTTACAGAATTCTAAATAAAATTTTAAAATTTTTAAAATTTTAAAAAACCCAACCCAAATTACTGTTCTTTTCTGAGAAAAAAAAAAAAACCACAAAAAACAAACACCAACCCTGTAAAAAACCAGCCTGGAGTACAGGAGCAGACAGTGCTGGCAGTAGCATCACTTTCTTCCACAGATGTCCAAAGGAAAACCATAGGAAAAGAAGTATTTAAGGTTTCTTTTAGGGTAACTGTGCCTCACTGTGCCTGTACCCTAAGCTTTTACTTATGGCTCCCCAATAGAACTGATGATGCTGTGTTGAGGAAAGAATCAAACTTGGGTAAGACGTAGAAGCAAGAAGGGAGGGTGAAACTGAGCCAAGAATTAACTCAAATTAGTCAAAGAATAGGTCATAAAAACTGGTGGTGCTTTCACACTCTGCTGGAAAATGAAAATAAAATAAGGAAAGAGTCTGAAGCTGATGGAGACCTGTCAGAACCAAGGCAGAAAAAGCTGCATTAGCACCAGAAGGAAACCTACTGCTGATAGATAAATGGGTGAAACTCTGTGCTGACCCCTAATTTTGTACCTAGTCAAGGTTTGTGTAAACTAAATGTTATGGGTGAATACCAGAATGGAAGAGTTCTGATTTCCATCAGTGTCATGGCAATTCAGTAATAAAGTAAGAGCAGAGATGTCTTGAGCCCATCCT